>NW_019289420.1:44165-414901 GCF_000500325.1 Leptinotarsa decemlineata | reverse complement strand
GTTCACAGTTTTAGTATTGTTCAAGTGTCAAATTGTAATAACGTATCCAGTAAAGTTCTTGTCGTTTTTGTGAATAAATTGATTTAAAGTCCCCACAAGTGTTTCAATACGTAAAGTTCGTTCGTGTGTGTTTGTGAGTATTTCCCGATTTCGGTTCGTATATATTTTATTGTTACATTTTATATTTTTTTAATAACACTGTTCTGCTGTATTAAATTTTTATTTCCTTTAATATAATTTTTATGAATGCATATTCTTTTGGCAATTATCCCACTAGCGCGCCTCTGGCTCAGTATTTATCCGTCGATAACAATGGACAAATCCCTTAAAACAGGGTGATACCTACCTGCTCTTTATGAAACGACATAATTTTGCAATGCGGACTAGGGAAGTGACAGAATTTATTGACGGATCACCCTGTAGCGCTTTTGAATACTTAATGAGATTTTATTACTCTACACTCTTTTGAAATAGACTATAGGTGTCTGTATTATATAGCTTATATAAGCGGTAAATTGAGTCTGAATTATAGAGCTTTTATGATGAACAAGTTACTACAGAATGTGAGTGTATATCTAAGATAAAATACGGTTTCAATCTGTTTATTTCAATAACAAAACGAATCTAAACTGGGAAAATCCAGTTGCTACTGGAACAAGGCATTTATGTGTCAGTCTGTCTGCCCCCTCCCTAAAACTACTGTCTGCTGGGCACAGGGCGTGACCTTAATTGCAGGCAGTGACTCGATCAGTGTGGAGCCAGCCACATGAAACAGTTTTGTGCTACCGTTTTGAGAAGAGAGGGCTAATAGAGGATGTGTTAACTCTCCTAACAGTTTCTGTTATATTTGTGGGTCTTATACCATCAAGAAGCACCAAAGGAATATTTCTAATTTTGTTGAGAAGGTGTATTTTGCAAATTTTGGTATTGAATTAGGGGACCAAGATAAATCTTGGGCTCCCCATATAATATGTTCTGTGTGTGTTGAAGAACTCAGACAATGGTTTCAAGGTAAAAAAAGAATCATTTCGTTTTGGAGTACCCATGTTTTGGAGAGAGCCTATAAATTACATTGATGACTGTTACTTTTGTTCTTGTTCAGTGCAAGGTTTCAATTTAAAAAATATAAAGGATATTTCATATCCCACCAACATCCGTTCAGCTGTTCGCCCTGTTCCTCATGGACGTAACTTGCCTATTCCTTCACCTCCGGATACCTTGGACAACATTTCAGAAGATTTAGACGCAAAAACACATAGCAGCAGTAGCGACAGTGATGACAGCTATGAATCAGGTGCCAATGACCCTGAACGTTTCTCTCAATCAGACTTGAATGATTTAGTACGAGATCTGGGCCTGCCAAAGGACTCAGCAAAACCTAGACTTGAAGACAGACATATGTTAGCCTCCGGTGTTTCATTTTCATGGTACCGATTTAGAGAAAGGGAATTTGTCCCTTTTTTTACACAAGAGGGTGACCTAGTTTTTTACAACAATGTATCCGGCGTCATGGAAATGTTCACCATAACGTATGAACCAGAGAAATGGAGACTTTTCATCAAAAAGAAGTTTGAAAGCTGTACTTCTTCACAATGAGAACCAATATGCTTCTGTGCCTGTTGGACAGTCAGTCCATTTGAAAGAATGCTACAAAAATCTTGAATTTGTTCTTGATAAGCTCAGCTACTCTGATCATAAGTGGACCATTTGTGGAGACTTGAAAGTTATTTCAATGTTACTAGGTCAACAAAATGGTTACACTAAGTTTCCATGTTTCCTATCTGAATGGGATAGCCGTGTCAGGAAACAACACTATTTAAGCAGGTGTGGCGAATAAGAAAGGGTCTTTCTTATTCTTGGAGTTAAAAATATTGAAAAACAAAGTTTAGTAGATACTAAAAAAGTCTTACTTTCATCACTAAATATCAAATTGGGGCTAATGAAACAGTTTCTGAAAGCATTAGACAAAGAAGGAGATTGTTTCAAGTATCTTTCTGGAAAGTTTCCTGATCTATCCGATGCTACACTAAAAGAAGGAGTCTTCATCGGGCCAGACATAAGAAAACTGTTAAAAGATGAAAGCTTTGTCACTAAAATGGAAATGAAATAAAAGATGCCAGGAATTCATTTAAATTTGTTATAACAGACTTTCTTGGGAACCAAACAGACCCAAACTAGAAAACTGTGGTTGCTGAATTGATACAAAACTACAATATGTTGGGTTTCAACATGTGTGTCAAAGTCCATTTCCTTCACTCACATCTGGACTAATTTACCGAAAATCTAGGGGCTATAAATGAGGAACAAGGATAACGGTTCCATCAAGACATGAAAGAAATGGAACGCAGATACCAAGGTCGGTGGAATGTTAACATGAAGGGAGACTACTGTTGGATGTTGAAAAGGGAAAATTCACAAGAACATAGCCAAAAAAGTACCAAAAGAAGCTTTGACGGAAAAAGAAAACGTTTTTACAAAGACGTATAATCACTTTGCAAACACTTGTGTATCCCTAATATGCTCAGTTTAGTTATGTAGCATTGTTTTTTTTGCTTTCACTTCATGTTAAAATGATAAAAATAAATCCAAAATTCCTCGTTATTTGTATTTTTTTAATTATTTCATCCTTATTTTGTAGGCAAATCTCACGTGATAGATTAAAACAAATGTCATTTTTGAAATCAGCGCAAAAAACTACATGAAGATCAGTTAACGAAATCAAAACAATTTTTAAAAGTTTTTTTTGCAGACCTGTGTTATCAATACCATTGTATCGGGTGAATTGAAGCCTGTGGATACACTTTCACTAAAACTAAAAGGAAACCAAAGTCATTTTGGCATAAAAAAAAATGTCATCCAAAACTATGTTACAACTATTCGAAAGTAAAGTCAACGATGACCTAAATGATGACAAATATGTTGTAGTGGTAGTGGTTTCCGTAAACCAGAAAAGAACTTCTGAGATAATTGATCGAGGCATATTTGGAATTGGAATTGATGTGTGGGCTTTCACGACCGATCTCAAGTAAATTTTTCGATATTCGTGAATTCATTAGACGTGGTCTATAGATTCATATACATGACGTTTCGTCCGTCACTGCGACAGACATGTCAAAGGCGATGTGGTCGATACACTAGCTAGAAAAGGGTTCCGTCCTTTGATAATGTCTGCCGCAGTAGCAGATGAAAGGTCGGGTATATAAACTTGCAGACCACGGCTAATAAACCCGAAAATGTCGGACAATAAATAGAGTTGGTATTTCGTTTTCGTTGGTTCAATGATGAGTTCAATTATAGAAATCACAGACTACTTTTTAATGATTCTGAGTTGATTCAAAACAGAAACATTAGGATTTATTCTGGGTCCATAATATTCCAAAGACAGAGTTTGAATGTGATGATGTTATGAACAATATTGAATTGATATTGTGCATGAAAAATGTTATTACCGAAAACATAACGAAAAATGTGATAGAAAAATTAAAGAAGAAAAGAAATTGAGTTGCTTCATAGAATTTTCATCATTAGTATCTACCATCGTCTCCTTGTGATGGGTGATGCTTTGAAACCATTTGTGGGTCAGTTGAACCCGTGAATGATGAAAGTTCTTAATGAGGTGTGATCTCAAACAATCTTCCTGTATTGCCCCTCCTCGATAATATTTTCGATATCTCAGTCGTAGAGATCTGTATCCATGAAAATAAAAGGATTTGCTTTATCTGTAGGTATCATCTTTGTGGTATTAGTTCTCTGAGGTTATTTAACTGAGAAAAGTTGTCACTTTTAGATTTTTTTGAATGTATGCTCTGGAGAAATTATCAAAATTCCTAATATTTCATATTGACGCATCATCAGTTCCAAAGATTCGGCCAACTACAGATTTTTCAGGAGAAGCTATTCAAAGACGAGATTCTGAAAGTTAGAAATAGGGTTCTGAAGGACGGGATGATAGAATCATTGAAATTGAGTATATATTTCTGCTATGTCCATCTGTTGGATAATTTCTCCACGCATATTCATGCACTGCCAATGGGATTATCTCTCTCACTGGTTGTAGTCAACATACATATGGAATAGTTCGGAACGGTAATTACTGAAAGAGACCACAAGAAGCCCTAAGTTCGAATAGATCCCATTATAGTATAGAACCAGTGAGATACTGAACTATACCATTTTTGGCAATTCTTCAATACCTAAAAACTCAAAATTTGAAAAGATGAAGTAACCTTTAAATGAACTGCCGTCTTAGACGTGATGGTGCAGAGGCCCAATGACATATTCATAGAAAACCTGCTCATAGTAGCAGGGTATATGAATAATTCATAAAACCCCATGAAACCATCTAAAAAGAATTTGTGAAGACCCTAATTGATAGTTCATTCAGACTCTGCATCACCAAAATAAGGAATATTTTCAACAGAATGAATGCTCGAAAAATCGAGAATGGAAGGAAATGAAGTCAAAAACAACATCAGCACTTCCTTAGATCCGGCTTCATCATTCTTAGCACTTTGACGTAAATAAGCCACCAGAAAACTGAAAGAAACCGATCGGAGAGAAAACCTGGAACTCATAATGAATTACCAATATTCAAATCTCTTAACTCCTCATGTTGTGATACTTGTGATTTTCGGATAATCCATTATTTGATTTCCTCATATATTTCATATCTTTCATTTGAAAGACCATGAAAGTTCGAGCAACATCTCTTGGTAGGTAGTCCAACCATAATATGAATCCAGCCGATTACTTCATTTGGTAAATGATCTTTCAGATCAGCTGCCAAGAATGGGACAAACACGAACAGGGCCCGCATTTCTCTAAACGTTGACAGAATCAAATACATCTTCCTCAATCTCGTGATGCCCCAATTACTGGTAAATCGGCAACTACCTTAGTGAGGAAGGTAGCAACACAAATGTGAATCTTGGGATATACGTTTTCCATCATGCATTCCCGGGGTACTAAGTGAAACCACCTGCCAGAGGATGCTGATCCTCTCAGGTAATCCGAAGTCATCCAGCTTGAAATGAGCAGTTCTTGAATTACAATTGTGAACTATCTTCTGGAATATTCTCTACGACAGCCACACTGGCATACAGAAGAGGTTGCGGATGATTTGATTATGACGTAGTCGGTTTTTCGAAATGCAAATTTTACAACTTGATGAAGGTAGCAACCTTCCGGAATTAAAAGCATTCGTATCAGCAGACGATATAATCGATGCAGCCGAGCACAACTTTCTGTTTCCATTTCTGATGCAGATTCTGCTTTGACTTCTTTGAACATTTCATGTGAATCGAATTCATAATATATCTTTCTTTCGAAAAGACGATACATCGCTTCCTAGCTGCACCACGTAGCTACCTGCGTTTGTTGATAGTATCATCTCTTGCTCTTATTTTGATGTTACAGGATTGATTGATTGTGAGGTTAGTCGACGTTCACATCCTATGTATACCCAGGGTCCGATTCCTTACGTCCCAAAATCAGTCATTTCGTGTGTAAGTAGGTAAGTTATTCTGTGTAAGTAACTGTTTAGTTATATCTTTATCAGAAAATATTTAGATCAGAATATTATATAAAACTAATACACAATAATATCTCCGACGCAGTTACTATTAGGTAGATCAAATTTTCCAATACATGCAATTATATTTTCCCACTACATGCTTGAATGAAAAACGAAGTTTCACCTTAACACCATTAGTAGTTTTCCAACAAGCTTAGCTGAAGGCTTAATAGAGGTATCAAACGAGAAAGTTTAATGGGATAAGTTTTTATAATCTTTCACTGTTTTTCCGAACTTGAACAGCAATTCAGGAATCAGAACCATTCGAATTCGACGGCTCTACAATACTTCATGAGAATGCAAAAAGTAGATGTTGAAACAACGTGTCTTGAGAAGTCCTCATTGGAGTTCTATTTGTGCTAAGAATAGCAATTAATACGACTTGAAATATATCATGTGATGATAAGAACACGAGGTTACTAAGATGTGCTTGAGAACTTACCATAAAATTTTCACATAGTATATTGTCAAAGAGAGTTTTTTGGAATTCCTTCATTATATCTTGTTACAAGATTATGGAAAAACGCTGTGACCATGATGTAGTCAGTCTACAAATTCATATCATAATGATTTCAAATAAGTTAAAATTTATTAAGGGTATATATGATAATAGAATGGAGCAATATGATTATTACAGGTAATGAGTTGGTCAGTCACAGCTCGCCCACATATACAGTGAGGACGTAAGAAGTCCTTCCCTCCTCCCCTCATTTTTTGAACGGAACAAGCTATCGAGGTCGAGTAAAATTCAGGTAGAAAGCTACCACTTTTACTACGTTCTGGTATAAAAATGATTATGGTCACGTGGCCTAGTGTCAGGAAGGCACATCAAATTTTTTTATATGAAGGGGGGTCACGTGGCTCCTGATTCAGAAGGCCTTTCAATTCTCTATCCAACACTGCCATGTTTGTGAATATCGACCGAGCCGTTTCAAACTGACAAGCAAATTTTTTGTGGTGAAACAGGTGCGCATATTATTGTTAAGTATTTCAAATGGCTTTTATTTAGTTTTTCATACCTTACTTATTTTGCTGGAGACTAAAAGTATCATTTCATTTCAATGTCAGTCTAATATTGACGTTAATCATATCGATAATTTTGACAGTTTTCATAGGTTCCAGCATTTCTTCATAATTTTCAAATGCCTCGTCCCCGTCCTTTAGAAGAAAAAACCGAAGCAAATTCAGTTTAGGCTGAAGCTAGGTGTAATTTCGATGAAGCATAAAGAATATTTAATAAATGTTTCCTAAACAATCCAATATCTCGAATTTATTTGAGGGAATTGGTCAGTAAACTTCAAAAGACTGATTGTGTAACGAGAGAAATAGTATATGGATAAAAATCTATTTCAGAAAAACAGCAAATCGATGTTCTGGTAGCTGTTGTTGATAATCCGCAGCAAACAACAAAAACGGTAGGCACCGATTGTGGCGTATCTACGGCCACCATGAACAAATATCTTAAAAAACATAAACTTCACTCATATAAATAAATATTCTGCATCTTGTGAGGTCATGTCTGACTGCATAAACCAAAATCCCGGTTACATTATCTCTATTTGTTTTAGTGATGAAAGTACGTTTTTCTAAATGGTTCAGTGAACAGACAAAATGTGCGTTATTGGTCAGACGTAAATCCGCACGTTTTTCTAGAGGGTGATACTCAAACTCCAGAGGAGATCAACGTATATGCTGGTATTTTGGGTGACCATACTCAAGGTCCAATATTAATGACCGAAAATGTAACTGGGAATCTGTATTTAAAAATTAGATCTATCACAGTATTCAAGAAGTAGTTGGGGCAAACTCAAATGAATTTACCATAGATATTACCTTGCAACGAGATGGTAGACCCCCTCATCACTACAGATGTGTCCGAGACTGGCTTAACGAGAATTTTTTCAGGACGGTGGATAGGCCGACGTGACAACTTTGAATGACCAGCTACGTCACCTAATATGACACTTATGGACTTTTTTCTGTGGGGGTACATGAAATCTAAGGTCACTTCAGGATTTTTTGGACCGAATAACAAATGTGTGTTACAGTATTACCCCGGAAACATTCAATTTCGTTAGGAATTAATTCCAAAAAAGACTTTTTTCTGTCAAGAAGTGAACGGGGAAAATTTCGAGCCAATGTTGAAATAGTTGAAATTGTTACTTGAAATGTTGTTGCAATTGAAAGTTATTTAGGTTATTGATTTATTTGTAACATATTTGAAACAAATTTCAAACGCTCGTCAGTTTGAAACGGCTTGGTTGATTCCCACAAATCAGCGGTGTTGGATAGAGACAACGATTATAGACATACAGGATTGCTAACTTACATATATCGCCACGTTAAACAAGCGCCGAGTAGATGTGACGTAACACGGGTGACACTTTTAGTAGCTGCCATAAGATTGTGTGTTATTTTAACATTTTTTGAGGATTATTCTCGAACAGTATTACATTGTTTTTGTTTATTCTGAATAATTGAAGTTTTATTCAACTATACCAATTAGGTTTCTCAAACATTGAATTTGTTGTTGTGAAAGTCGTATTTTTGTGTGCTTTTGGATATTTTTTAAACTGGTGTAACGAGTAGACGCCATATAAGACTCTGTTTTACAGAATGCAAGTCGCAATATTAGAGCCTTACAGAAAAAACAGTGAAACTATCAGTATGTTACTTGAATGAAAGTTGGATAATTTTAAGCCATCCACATATTAAATTGTGTATTTATCAATTTAATCATTCATGGAACAAAGTTAAAGTTAAATTATTCTATCCAAATTTATCATTTCCTTAATAAAAAATAGAAACTGTATCATGTATTTTCTGTCAGATAAATAAAAAAAGTTGTTACAGCTATAAAAAATTTATTACTCATATAAAGTTGTAATTATTAGGCGTTTATTATGAAAGTTTGAACAAAAAGATTTTGAAAAATTTTTTAGATAATACTATTACCTTAAACAAAGTTCATTACAAAATTTTTGTGGGAGTTACAGTTTTCACGAAAATAATAAAAAACTGATGAAACCTCTTACTTTCAAAAAGGACAAAATAGCTCGCCCTATCATCCACAAAAAAACATTTTTACTTAGTATTAATGCATTTATATTAATTATTTGATCCTATTCAAAAATAATATTTCAATAAGAGATTTACATGAAATTTGTTTATTTCAATTGAAAAGTGCAGTACCGAATCAATCCAGAGTCACCACTGTTACGTCACAAGATCACGTGACGTGTCTTACAAAATCGCAAAAGTGAGCAATCCTATATGTTCATAATCGTTGGGATAGAGACTCAGAAGGCCTTGAAAACCAGGAGCCAGGTGATCCTCCTGTACATTAAAAGAAAAAGTTGATGGTGCAATCTTGACACTAAGCCACGTGACCACAATAATTTTTCATGCCAAAAAGTAGTACTATCATTTAACCTGAATTTCACCCGACCTCGATAGCTTGTTCCGTTGAGAAGTTAAGGGGAGGGAGAACTTTTTACGTTCTCACTTCATATGATTACATTTGAATACTATTCATCTCTGTTTCGAACAACACTGAGTGAATGTATTTGAAATGATGTGACAAGTTCCACGTTATCTCTGAATTAATGACTTTCAAAATATTTCTTTTCATTCGATATGATCATTTCAACTATCTCATCTTGTCAATTTCTCAGAAGCATATAGAACTCTCGTGAGCTTTGAAAGTATATTGAAAAAATAACTATAATACTGGTCCATTAGGCATGTCAGAAATTCAATGAAAATGTTCAAGGTGTTTTTTGTCACTTTGTCATTCAGAAGATTTGTTAGAGTGTTGAGGTTCTAACATACCATAACACAGTGCCTGCACTTTGTCGCGCAGGTGCTCGCATACTCCATTGATCCCTAGAGCCATACCGGCGGTAGCTGAGCTACTGGTTGAGCCTACCAGGCTAGACAGGTCGAAGTTGAAAAGTCAAACGCAGTCCACAGTACCCTGCTATAGGAGGCAACTGAAAAAGTGGCCCAATCCAGTGGTGCTATGAGACCCATGCTGAAGAATAAATTTCACCTTGGCCTTATCAGGTAACAACAGAGGCTTTAAAGTACTGGGGGCACCTCAGATTATTCAGCCTCACATTTATACAGGAAGCTCCATTGATGTAGGTAGGTAGGTCTAAAGTGAGTGGATCTATTCGACCCTCCACCGCAATCCACAAGGGTTTATTGTGGCTCAAACCTATTCACACTCGGCCAAATAAACCCAGCTTCTTAACGGAGCCGATTAGTTTGTATGGTGAGTAGTCTTTCAGGTCAGATGGTGAGAGTACGGATCTGCCGAACTCATAGAACCTGATACGGCTCCCAGTGGGGCAGGCATAAAGTATATGCTCTGCAGTTTCATGATTTTCCAGACAGAGGCGACACACAGTCTTCCAACAGTCCAAGTATCTGCATGTGATGATTCAAATGACAGTGACCTGTAAGAAGGTCTGTTAGACATTGTAGTTCATCCCTACTGTAGTCCAACAACGAATCAAGCTTCGAAGGGTAAATAAACGCCTTGGAGTGAGCCAATCCTGGAAAATTCTGCCAGAAGTTAATAACTCTTCTTGCCATCCAGGTGTTCAGTGTTTGTTTGGCATAGCCCAAAGCGATGCTAAAGACAGGTTCTGGTCCAATGAAGCTGCTTGCAGCACCCTCCTTGGCAAGAGAGTCAGGAGCTTCATTGCTTTCCAGACCAGTATGGCCAGGAATCCAGACCAGAGACAATCTGTTAAGTCCTCCTATCAAGGAGAGTCTTTTTTGGCAGTTTGCTACCAATTTAGACGTTGCTCGGTAGGAGCCAAGAGCTTCCAACGCCGCTTGACTTTCCGAGAATATTTTTATTGACTATGCTTTATTGAGTGAGGTTGGATTTATCCAATCTCTCCGCACACAATTCAATAGCGTAAATTCCCGTCGCATAAGTTCCTACGCCGGTAGATAACTCTGTCCTGGGTCTGCGACTGAAAACACCTGCACAATAACCGGAAGGTGTTTTCAATCCATCTGTGAACCAATAACTATCTGCTCTTGATATTTTCTCCTTCCGCAGGATCCAGTCCTCTCTACTCGGGAATAGTACTTTATAAGGCAGTTAGGCAGTTCTTAGTTGACAGTTGAAGGCATGAAGTCAGAGGTCATTTCCAGAATGCTGTGACTTCCAATGTCAACGAACAGTCTGTTGCACTCTGCATTGATTTCATTTGTGCAATTGACAATGTGCACAAGTCTGTATGCAGTCCATCTAGCCGCTCTTTCCAGAAAAATGTGGAGAGGAGGTAGATCTAGAGGGATCTCCATGGTCGCTGACGGTGTGGTACTGATGGCACCACTGATAGCCAGGCAAGCCTGTCTCTGTAAGCCAGAAAGCTTCGCTTGGGCCGTTTTCTGTAAAGCCTTCGGCCACCAAGCAATTGCAACATAAGTGATCATTGGTCTGACAATCATCACATAAATCCAATGGATTTGTTTGGGTCCTACACCCCAAATGTTACCACAAAGGAATCGGAAGACTTTCTCAACGTGGTTGGTTAATGCTGAATCTGTCGATTTGCCGGTTCGATAAGCATACTGGTGGTTATTCAGGGGGAATGCATATAATGCTACCCTCCTGATATTTCCGTCCAGTATCCTCTCAAGTCCTTACGACAGGAAGGATGTAAGGCTGATCAGTCGTACCGGCCCGCTTTAGTTATACATACCATCCGTGCTGTCAACCAACTGGGTGGTATATAGTTCCATGCCAGACTAGCTCTATACAATTTTGTGAGAATAGGTAAAATTATTTTCAGTCAATATTGAAGAAGAGCTGGAAATATACCATCCTCTCCGGGAAATTTGAAAGGCTGAAAACACTTGATAGCCCATCCAACTGCCGGTGCTGTGATAACCTTTTTTGCGACGTCCCAGTCGTTCTTTTTTGGGCGTTTAGCGCCCTCGAAAATATGCGGTCTGTTGTTTTCAAGAGTCAGATTTCCAGGAAAGTTGTTTTTTATCAAAATCTCTTATGCTTCTTTACTAGAGGTCGTAAATGTTCCATCGGGTCGTTTAAGCGACTCAATTTCAGCAGTCGGCTCTCTAGAGAGAATCTTGTGAATTCTTGTGCTGCGAGGTGTATCAAATCCATTGATGTGGACGTAGGACTCCGAGTGACTCCTCTGATTCGCAATCACAACACAACCTACAACACAGTAATGAGTCTTCGGCGGTCGTTCAGGTAAGACTGGATTGGTTTCGACATGAGAGCGCAGACTGATCACTGCGAGCTATTATCTAGGATTAATAGAGAAATAACCTGAATTAATACAACACAATTTTGAGTAAATCTAGGGATTCATAGACAAGGAGGTCGAATAGACCCAAGGGACTTTGGATATGAATGAACAATCTCGAAGCAAATACCGGGAGTACACAAAAATAGAAAGGAAGACTATAAAAGAGCTTCTCGGAGTTCACTTTCCCGGGTCAACACCTGAGTCCTGGACAAATTTAGAACTGAAGGCTCCCAAATGAGCGTCTGGGAAGAATTGGCTGGTGGCAAAGAAATTGGTAGATATGGAGAAATCAAATGGGCCGTGAACTTCTGTCAAACTTATAGAGTCGAAACATTTACTTAGCAAATTGTGTATAATCCTGTATAACTGACTGAAAAAATATGATCTTCTCTCTTTTGTGATAGAAACATTGAAAAACTACTCGACAGACATATAAGGAGAATAACACTGAGTAACAGCTAACTGTTTGGAGATCAGTATGCCTACAGATACGGTATATCTACAGAAACGACTCCATGCCAGATCATAGAAGAATCAAAAAATACTAACAATGGAAGTGATTTCAGCTGCTTTCTCGAACATAAAGGATCCTTTTGATTATCGACAACACAAGCTGTAGGTGGATGAACTATGCAGACAAATTAGTCATCCTGGTCGCAAATATAATAATATACTCAGAGATCGCATAAAGCATGCTCCAAATATTGGAAGTAATTAGACCGATGAAAGGAAACTTTGAAATCGAAGGATCAAAAAACTGCAATAATTGCTACTCAAAACCTCCAGAAAACAAACTGAGAAGTCTATAGGGCAGACCTGATTGGTTTCGCCATGTGAGATTCTTCAGACATGGGGTTAGCAGCAGACTAATTACAAGAAGCTATTGTCTCTACGTACAACAAACGTTTTACAAAGCGCCCAGTGAAAAAGACACCTGAGAAAATACATGGAGGCTGAAACCATACATGATGTATTGGATCTACACTATAGTATTCAAAACCATGATAACATGTAACAATTGTCTGGTGGCCACAGATGAAGTAATCAAGTGCTATTAACAAACTGAGCAGGGTACAAAGAGTTGCATGTTGGGGAATAATGGAAGCAATGAAAACTACTCCTACAGATGCATTGAAGATACTTTTCAATCTTGTACTAGAAATGACACGGAAGGTAGAAATTGCGAAATTTTTTTGGGTTGTCGTTTGTATGAAGATGGCATCTGGTTAACGGTATAACCTAATTCAATCTGATTTGTATTTTTTCTCAAATTAAGTAATTATTTCGAATAGCAATTCGAATTCACACACTAGAGATTTTATATCAGGCCAGTAATGACATAAGAAACGAATCAACAAAATCTTAACAGAAGCATCACGTAATGACTTGTCTCCTGAAAACTTTTTCCAACTCATAGAAAATGTCTATCATAAATGTGAACACAAATCCCACCGGGATATCTTGTTATTCTCCTCGAGAGTCTCGAATGAATTCGTATTGCCTGTGAAATACTTCAATAGTGTTTGAGGGACTTCTGCTACAAACTTTTTCCGTACCCAACTTTGCAAGAAGTCGAACAAAGTCATCTCTGATCTAATAAACAGATAAACTCATTTCTCGTGTTTGACACATTTTGTTTTCCATCATTCCTATTAGTTCAGAAAGAATTTTTCGGCACTTCCTGCGAACCTATTATTATTCCGGACTGCTCTCACCCGCCGCCATATTTTCGTTCCATACGTATTCAATTTATTATTCTCTATATATTTCAAGTTCCTTTGATGTTCACCTACATAGTGTGCGAGTTTAACTTTATACTGTTTTCCTGCTTTCTATCACAACGTCTAGTCAGCAAAGCGCTTCTTCCTATGGATGTTTCCAATTTCCATTGATGTATTGACTTTTATTCGAGGAATGTTCGCCAAAGAGCATCCCAGGAAAAATTTCATTTCACAGAACATGCATCTAGAAACAGTTTTCTTTTAGGAAGTGATGAGTACAATCGTTTATGAGGTGATTACCAATTTTTGCAATTGAGGAAAATGTAGGAGCGCAAAAATTAGAATGGAAAGTTCACACTAAAGGCTTGAAAAGAAATAAATTATAATAATAATAAATAATAATAATTTTGTTTATTTGCCATACTGATCACATGTATATAACGTAGCCATCACAAAAGCAACATTATCGAAAATATATTCCTTGTGCGTGATATTGCAAAATTCTAAACTATAAGTAAACTACAAAATAAGTGTGTCAGAGTATTCTATACAATGAATAGATATAAACTATTAACTATAATAAATTGATTACGAAACCATGCATAGATATAAACTGATGAAAATAAATTAGCATAATTAATTGAAAAACTATAAACAGTGTAACCCATTTTTAATGGAAACACCCCCCTAAAATTTGAAGTTGTATATCGATTTTAATAATTTTTTATTAGATGTCAAGTACTAGAAGGTCTACCTTGGGACAAAATTTGGAATGTTTAATTAAGTTTCAGGGCATACTACGATACTTTTTCTCAGTCGAAAATCGGGATTTTTAATTAGCGATTTTTTATTGGAAAAATCACAACGCCACTGGATTCAGAGTGCCTCTAAATAGGTGTGACCAAAATTTCATGAAAAAATATTCATTATTAACAAAGTTATGACAACTCAAAATTTCGAAAACTCACACAGCTAAGAGTCACAATATATATATTTTTTTATGATTTCAACAATAAAGTGCCGCCTGATGAAGAAGAAAACAAATAGCATAAATATTTTTAATGAAAATAATAACGGAATTACATTCACACAATTCAACTAACAATGAAGCAAAAAATTTTAATAAACGTAACTAATAACTAATTATTGAAATGATTCGATTCAGTGCAACAATTAATTCTAACTCATATTCTAGTAGCCTCTACTAATCCACCACGTATTTTGATACATGTGTCGTAGCGCTTACGAATGTTTCTGATTACGTTCCTTAGTTCTTGAGGGCTAATATCTGCACATACCTGTCGAATTCTTGCACAAAGTCCATATCTATCTCTTGAGCGGTTTTTGTAAACCTTTTGTGTGAGAAGTCCCCAGAGAAAAAAGTCCAAAACTGTGAGGTCTGGAGATCTGGGTGGCCACTCTATAAACGGACTACCACGGCCTATCCATCGGTTTGGAAAATGTTCGTTAAGCCATTGCCTCACAGCTCTGGCATAATGAACTAAACACCCATCTAACTGAACAATTAAATTTGATCGTTCATTGATTGGCAGCTCGTGAATAGCATCCCAAAACTTTGTGTTTAGAAATTATAGAAACCTCTGCGCATTAATGTTTTCTTCAACATAGAAACAACCAATAATTCGTTCGTTCAATATCCCACACCAGACGTTGATTTTTTGGGAATACTGGCTTTTATAGTTTATTAACCAGTTAGGATTATCCGCTGCCCAATAGCGACAATTCTGTGATGACACTACACCATTTGTAGTGAAAGTGGCTTCGTCGGTATATAAAATTTTTTTAGGAAATTTCTATTGTTCAAATATTCCCCTTGGGCCCATAAACAATATTCCAGGCGTCTTGCTTCGTCGCCTTCTTGAAGTGTGTGTAAAAATTTTGGTATGAAAGGTTTAATATTCTTCGCCTTGAGACATCTCCGAATAGTTTCTCGTGGAATATTCAAATCTAAAGTGGAATTCCTTAAACTGGCATTAGGATTATTTCCGAAATAATCTAAAATGATTTAATCACTCCTGTTTCGTCTTTGTACAGGATTACTTTTTAACATCATTTTTGATACTGCACCAGTGTCATTGAATATTTTATTTATTTTATTTACCGTACCGCAGGTAATACGAGGACGATCTGTATGTCTCTCATTGAATACTGTATATACCTCTCTAGCACTTCTAAAGTCATCTCCCGAAAGTCGTACAATTTCAATTTTCTCTCTTACGCTCAATCTTGCAGCCATGACAAAAAATAATTCGAAGAACTGTAAGGTGAATATTCTTGACAATAGTACACTTAAATCTTTCACAAGTGTCGAACTGTAATATCATTTCCATGGCAACTAAGATTTAAATTGAAATATTAGGTCTTAGTTTTAGTTAATGTGCGTGAAAACTTGAATGCAATTCTGTTATTTTCATTCAAAATATTTACGCTATTTGTTTTATTTCATCTGGCGGCACTTTATTGTTGAAATCATAAATAAATATTCTCATGGCTATATCTGTTGATATAGGATGTTTTTTCTGACTGTTAGCTGTGTGAGTTTTCGAATTTTTGAGTTGTCATAACTTTTTTAATAAAGAATATTTTCTCATAAAATTTTGGTTACACCTGTTTAGAGGCACTCTGAATCCAGTGGCGTAGTGATTTTTTCAATAGAAAAATCGCCAATAGAAAATTTTCGACTAAGAAAAAATATCGTAGTATGGCCTGAAACTCTAATAAACATTTCAAATTTTGTCTCATGGTAGACCTTTTAGTACTTGACTTTTTAAAAGAAAATTAGTGAAATCGGTTTACACTTCAAATTTTAGGGGGGTGTTTCCATTAAAAATGGGTCACACTGTACATAATATAAAACACATAAGGACATGATGGAATTGAAATCAAGTTTTTTTTTATTGAGTTCATTCTACAGGGGGTTTTATTTTTTAGAAAGTGTGCTAATTAATAATTTGATGAAAAAGAGTTCGATCAGAATTTCTGAGCCAATTTTTCAGTTCTTCCTTGAATTGCGATTTATTTTGTTTATTATTCAATTGTGTTTTTTCCGGTACTATGCTATTTTGGTCTCAACGACTTTCAGAATTATCATCTGACAATATAGCTGCCTAGTATCAAGAACATTACTTTCTTCAAATAAAAGGTCACTGGAGAACGTTCTACATTTACCTAACAACATTTTTAGAATTTTTTCTGAAAAGTATCTCAAGTGGGTATCCCTACTACCTCCCGAACCTATAATACCATAACAGAGTTGCGATTGAACCCAACCATAATATACAGTAGTCATATAGGGAATTTCGAGCCATTGTTCCAATAGTTTGAAGCGATACAGTTAGATATAATACCTGTGAATTCCATGCCATGTGTGAATCGATCATTAGGCCAAGGTATTCAATTGAGGTACTTTCTCGAATCAATAAGTTTTTATTGATAATTAATGGAACTATGTTAGTTAGTTTATTGGCATGAGAGGTAAATGGTAGATATTTTGTTTTTTCTACATTTGAGGTCGATTTATTATATTGAAACCATTCAAAGATGTTTTTGAAATCTCTTTCTGATTTCATCTTGAGGTCTTGCCATGTCTCTGCATTATAAAATATTGCTGTGTCGTCAGCAAAACTGAGAATGCTCGATATGCTTTTTTAATAAACTATTTATGTATTGGACCCAAGACCGTACCTTGCGGAACTCCGTAAGTAATTGTTCTCGGACTACTTTTTTTTCCATCGATGTCAACTATTTGTCTTCCATTATTCAGGTAGGAATGAAACAATTCATATGCTCTGCCCCGTATGCCGATGTTTTCTAATTTCCCGAGAAGTGTTTTATGGCAAACTGTATCGAACGCTTTCGACAGGTCAACAAATATACATAAAGCAGCATAGTCAGCGCCATGGTCAGCATAAACTAGTACAGGTAATATGCTTAGTAAAGTGTATATCATTATATAGGTATGGCTGGATTTTTTAAGCAGACATGACAAACAAGTCGACTTACAAGCAGCAGATGAATCATGTTGTCATTAACACAAACGAGATAACGTATGATGTTATGGAATGTTTTCGTTTCATCTGTTGATTATTTCATTATTTTGAGTTGTATGTGAAAATTCAAACACTACCGCCCCCTTCCACTGATATTTCTCATCACTACAACGAAACGTTTTTACTTTCATCCAACCAACAAATTATTTATGACGTAGTATATGTTACTTCAATTCCAAACCTCATCTTCCCAACCCTCATACTCTCCTCTCCCCACTACTCCCCTTTTATATATATATTTAGTTATCTATGCTCGTCGTCACCATGCACACGAGTTAACGCCCTCTAGGGAGAAACTTCTTTTAACGACTCCTCGCTCCGATACTATTTATGACGTAATAAACTGGCTTGTTTCAATGGTTTTGGCTCCTTGGTTTGTTGGTTCACTTTAATTGAAGTAACGGTTAACAATTTAATGCCTCTGGTGTCTTTTCTTTTCTGTATCGGCATGCTCGGGAGTTTTCTTCCGTTATCGATCTCTAGAGATTATAACAAAGAAAGGTTATTTTGTCGCAATGGGGATATTCACGAAGAGGCAGAGGTTGGCGGTTCACGGAGTTCACGAAATTATTTCGAAAGGAGTGTTTTCACCGACTTTCCTGTACAGGGTGATATAAATTTCACAAAATAAAGGTAGATTTTGAGTATTAAACGCAATGTGTATAAAATATTTCTTATCCATAGCCTTCAACCGAGAGATCTGAAATTACTATAGATACGACGAAGTGATATACAGGGTGTTTCAAATTCGAGCCTCACCATTTTATCCAATAACTCTAACATAGTTCGATGTGGTTGTCGTCTTTCTGGATACAAGTTTAAACACATTTCCGATGTCCTAACACTGTTTCTATCATATCTGTAATAACTTTGTATCAAATCTCGTTTATCTTCATTCGTGAAAGCTATTTTTCGCCAAAAATTCAATGACTTGTACAATAACAAAATGTCATTGAGTGTAACAAATTGAAAGTCAGATTTGGAAACATCAAAGTCAAAGCCTATTATGATAAGAATTAATGTTTTCTATATATCCAATTTTTCGAAAAATAATGGTAACTTATGATACATTATTGAAAACGTAAAATCTGGTTCTATTCAAAACAGAAAAAATCCAGTGTATCGCTCATAAGAGAAAATAAAGTTGATGATAGAGGCCGGAAGACGAAATGTCGGATAGCAAATCTGAAAACACCATTATGTAGCAGGAAAAAAGTTGCAATGTGGAAGTGCAATCCGTCGAAAAATAAAGCCAGAAAAAAATCAAAACCATTTTTCGAAATTTCTGTTTTATCCGGATATCTCCGGATATACTCAGAATTTAAGAACTTTCTCAAATGCATATTGTCAGTCATGTAAATGCGCAACTTCGCCCCAAATTAACTATCTTTGTATCTCTCATAGTTTTCGAGATCTCAATGGTGAGGATCGAATTTAAAACACCCTGTATGCAAATATAATCAACATGTTGGAGCTATGTATAGATAAGAGGATGGTATTCACCAAAGAGGAAATATAACAAGGCTCAGTTATTGGGTCAATTTCCTTCATGATTGAGGCGTAATAATAGGAAGGGTTGGACGTGCCAGATGGAAGGCCATGAGCGGTATAAAACGGAATGGGTGGCTTTTCTAACGAGTGGTCAAATAGTATATATATTTTCATATGTTACCTGATGTTTTCCCAGTAGTTCATACGTCGTGTATTCTTCGAAGGCCAACGGTTCCATCATCTCAGACGGTATTATCAAAACTTGTAATGCTCCTTCTTTGAACCATTGCTCAACTTCCGTGAAAATCTACATTGTTTTATTATACAGTGTGTCAATTTTAAAACTCACAATGGGCTATATCTCACGAACGAAAGCTGATATCGAAAACTGCTTGAAACTGTTCCTGGGATAGTAACGGGGTACTAGAGTGACATGGTGACATGAAAGAGAACTCACCCCCATCAACCTCCTAGGCCCCACCCACCAAAACTCAAAAAGTTTAAAATGCAAACCCCTACTTGTGATACCTCATTGAGGAGACTATAGAAAATGCTATCCAATGGTATAAATAATAATCATACAGGGTGAAGCAATAATTGTGAAACTTTGGTTTAAATGGAATATTCGATGAGGTTTTTGTTGAACTACAAATTTATTAAAAATGTCAGTTAAGTAAATGTTCAAAGTGGGTTTCATTGTTTTGTAACCAGTAATACAGCCTATTATCAAAGTTTGCACGAACTTTGATATCAGCCGGCTTACTATGACTTGTTTATTTGTAATGCTACCTCCCGGACTATTATTTCAAATGATAAGTGTTCGTCGATACTTTTATTGTTGAATAAAACCTTAATATGCCGTTTTTTGCAAAACAAGTTGGAAAGATCTGTTTTTTGGGTTCTGTCAGAGTCAATAATTTTTGGTTTGTTAGAGACTTTTAAATGTCATTAGTTTTCATCATTTGTACGATCTGTACTGTCATTCAGCTGTAGTTGTCACGATGGTTTACAGTATACCTGAGCGCGTGGAGATAATTTTCATATATGCCTCCCAGAACCAGAGTTATTTAAAAACAGCTCAAATATTTCATGAAAGGCATCCGGACAAAAATGTAAGTCACGTGTACCTCCGCGATTTAGTTTAGTTTAGAAAAGTTTAGGGAAACGGGATCAGTGCAAAAGAAAATAAAAATTCCCCAAAATTACTGAATGAAGCAACCTAAATTGAGGTCCTTGGAAATTTTGCAATGGAGCCTACTGCATCAACACGTCAAGTATCTGCAGTGATAGAACTTTTACATATGAGTCGGTTGTTGAAATTACATAAGTTTCACCCGTACAAAACACAAATTCTTCAAGAACTAGGCGATGATGATCCAGACCGACGAATTGAGTTTTGTGAACTCATGACGAGAGGAAACCAGCAAATCAGGAATAGCAGACTATTTTTGGACCCATCAACACAACAGCGAGTGGTCCTAAGCTGAGATCATACACAGAGAGGAACATAGGTTCAAGATAAAATTCAAGGAAGCCGCATACATGCTGTTCAACAACGTATTCAGCCAAGCTAGCATAGAGATACGCAACATATGGAAACCCATCATCAAGCGAAAAATGGCCAACTCCCGCCAAACGGTCATCTCCGACTGAACCAGTGAAGCGAAAAAAATTGAAAGCGGGGATAAGTGAAAGTACTCGAACGACCCATAAATAGTCATCTCGGAGGAATCAGTCCAGTCATCACCCGAAGACGATTGTAGATACTAACAATCGGAACGTCGTGAACTAACGCGGCTTGGAATCTCTTAACTTTTTATTTTCATTCATATTTCTTTATTTTTTGTTCAATCGTTCTATTTTTACTTGTATCTCATTTCACTCCTATTTCATTTAAGGTTATTTTTATAATTGTTATTTTCAGCTATTCATTTTTAATTCTTTTTTTTTTAGTTGTTTCAGGGATTTAAATTATTTTGTACATTAGACAATGGAAGTCCGAACTAGTGAAATTCATCATGAAACATTGTCAATCATCTCCAAGCAAACATTTTTATAGTATTTTCAATGATGTATCACAAGTAGGGGTTTGCAATTTAAACTTTTTTTGTTTTGGTGGGTGGGACCTAGGGGGTTGATGAGGGTGAATTCTCTTTAATACCACTTTTGTTCCCCCTTACTATCTTAGAAACAGTTTCAAGCATTTTTCGATATAAGCTTTCGTTCGTGAGATATAGCCCATTGTAAGTTTTAAAATTGACACACTGTATAATAATTCTAATGGAAAAGAAAAACTGTCATTAACATTGGAAATACCCCCGTAAAAACGTTATTTCGTTCGTGAGATTTTTTTTTTTTCGTAAATTTTAAAATTGACACACTGTATATATACTATGTAAATACAAAGTGACTCATTAACATTGGAAATACCCCCGTAAAAACGTTATTAGTTTCCTATGTTTTCGAATTATCGAATGAAGAAAGGCCTACTACAGGATTTTGAAATATTTATTTCCATTTCAGGACATATTCCGATACTTTTTCTGCTTAAAATGGATGAAATAGTTGGATGACTCCGCTGTGGCTGTAGAAAGAATGAAGAAATATGATAGAAAAAGTTTTAAAAAAGGAACGCAGATAATAATTGAGGAGAGAAATTAATGAGTAACGCACACTAGGATTGTATGGAGAATATGTCATGTCACTGAGAATGCAGAAAATGGAGGATCGCATCTGGAGATTGAGGAAGGAATGGAAAAGACTAGGTGATATGGCGACTGAGAATGGAACAGGAGAAAGGGATGAGATAAATAATATAATTACCAATTGAGCGACTGTTGCACATACACTTTACGATGATCGAATATGGTAAAGGTTGTCAAACTGGTGCTGGGCAGTAGTGGAAGTTTCCGGATTACCTGGTGAGATTTTGACATAGATTAGAAGCCTAGTGCTCCTACGGATGAGGAGAGCTGGATACAGCAAAACATGTGTGAAGGAAGAGCGATTGAGGTAGAAGGAGTGAAAGAGGCGTAATAATAGGAAGGGTTGGACGTGCCAGATGGAAGGCCATGAGCGGTATAAAACGGAATGGGTGGCTTTTCTAACGAGTGGTCAAATAGACGAGTGAGTAGGCTGCTCCATTGCTTGTAATTAACCTGTTTTTGTTAATGGATACGGGATTTACGTTTACCTCAGATAAGGCTTCAGAATAAGGAAACAACTTTGATAGACTTATTGCAGCCAGAATTTTTTTTCGACGATCAAGTAAAACTGCTGTTAATCACTTCTTCAACGATCTTTTAGACCACATTGATTGAAGTGAGATTCCTAAGTGACCTTAGTCGAGCTTTCGGCTGTATTGCTCATGAAATCCTTATATAAAAGCTACATAACTATGGTATTGGAGATGTTTGTTTCAGCTGGATAGAGTCTTCCATTGAATACCGATCAAAGTTTGTCAGTTTGGAATTTTTCAATAACAATTCGCTTCAGGGCATCGAATCTGGTACTCAATCAAATTGATATGGGTGTCCCGCAGGGCTCTGTCATAGGCCTAGTTCCCTTTATTTCATAGATGAATAAAATGAAGAAATCATTTCCAAAAGTTGGGGTCACAATTCATGCTGATGATATCTTTTCAGTTATATCTCATAAAAATATAGATACCTTCAGAAAAAACTCGCAAATTCACTTGGAAACAACTCATTGCATGGTTTAATGAAATTCGTTTGGATTTCAACGCTGAAAAAATAAATTCAATACTGTTTCATCCAACAAAGAAGGAACATTAAAATTCAGATATATTCCTGAATGACACATAGTCATCCGTTCATGAAGACTGTAAATTTCTCGATATTTTCATTGTCTCTCGCTTGGACTGGAAAGAACACTGTCAGTTTTAGTGTTCTAAGTTTTCATCTCATGTTTGTAAAAAATCTCAAACACGCATTGACTCTACAGCCACTGATATATTTCTAAAATACACAAGTGGAAGGTTGGCTCAGGTATGGAAAATGTTTATGGGAAGGCTCCTCTCACTCGCAGAAAATCTTCATTCCTCAGAAAAAATCATAATATATATAGTTGGTGTCAAAAGTAACTACTCATCTATCAATTTCTTCAAAAATTACACCTTTCTCACCAGTATGGGCCTGTATGTGTTTGAAATTTCAAAAACTACACCCCACCTTACTATGGATCTTCATCAAGTAACGGCCGAATCAATCAGAAAATTACGCAATGTAGATTTTCACTCTTATATCACCCAGTGTTAATGCTACATACATAAACAGAATCAGAGTAAAAATATTTAACAACTTACCAGATACCCTGAGAGGTATGGAACATGAGAATACATTCAAAAAATATTAAAAAATTAATTTAGTTGAAAAATATCTATACTTTCAAACAACTAAACAACCATGTACCTGATATCTCATCTTATGTCTGATGATTTATCCTTGCTCTTATTCATATAAACCATTTTCATGTTATTTTTAACCTGAATGTGTACTGTATCTACGTACTTATAAATGTATTCCATTGTCTCTTATCTACCCAACCAACCTGATTGTTCTTGTACATTGTTATATTGCCTTAAAGAAATGAAATTGATTTGATTCGATTTCATTGTATGAGAATATTGTACTGATACATTTCTGCCAGATAAACAGAACGGTCTTCTTTTCAAGCTGATCGGTTTTCTCGGGGTTCAGGCGACTCTAGTGTCTGTTTACCGTGAGACTAAGCGCATTGGAGGAGCTAGATGGGGATTTTACCTTGCTCGAAGACTAAATAACCAGGTGAAGATATAAAGGTTCCACTGTACAACATACAGAAGAGCAAACATGTATTGGAGTGGGCCAAAACTGGAAAATTAGTGAAACCAATTCTCCTCCCAAGAGTATGAAAAATACACCCTCTTGGAAATACACCTCGTTGCTGCCAGGCATGAAGGTGGGGAAATAAAAATATCTTCAACTATATTCAAACATACTCGGTACAGGGTCCTTAAGGTCTATCAATTGGAAGATCATCGACTTCCTGAAATGTGTTTTTTTTAATAATACTCATGAACAAAACATATACTATTTTCAACATGATGACGCAGGAAAGAAAACTAATGTTGTATACTGATTCTCGAACTGCTTCTGAATCTTTTCAAACTAAGCTCCAATATGAAACTTTTATACAAGTTCTGTTCAAATGTCTTGTCTATTCGATAATAAGTCCAGATAACGCCCTCATTTATCGTATCGAACTCATTGCAGGAGCAATATATGAAACTCAGTTCATTTACTCTTGATGAATGATCATTTCATTGTGTTTTTAGTTACTCATCACGAATATGGTGCTTGAAAGGTGATTCACTATCATTTAATAGCAGTCTAATATTGTGTTTGTAAATTTTTTGCTGGAAAAATCCTTACTTGTCTACTTTATAGTGATTGTTCAAAAGGTAGCAAAAACGTATGTGAATTTCTGGAACTTCAACTAGAGATTCCTTATATGACTAATAATCAGTCCATGCAGAGCTTTTTGTTAAAGCATCTGAAATGGAACTTTTTACAGATGATGATTGACTGTATTGCCAAACATTTGCCAAACTAACTGACTATTATAAGTATAGCTGAGGCACCAGTCAAGCTAATAATAGCACTGATAACCTTCAGTGCACCCTGGCGTTGGATGCGATCGGGTGTGGAGGGGTGTATTTTCGGGTAATTCTTGCGGGTACCGCCCCTCACCCCACACCAACAGGATTTCGCAGGGCTTCCTCCCGCTCACTGAACCCGGAATTGCTTCCTTACATCTACTTAGTGTGGCTAACCAAGAGACAGGACCATCGGCAGCGTTCGACCGAACGTTCGTACAAGTTAACTAAGCTCTTCTTTCGCCAGAGAGTGCTCGCGTCGTACACCTGCCCCCGCCAACCATGCCAAATCAATTGGGAATATGGTCCCGGAAGTGGCCGGTGGGGGTCCTAAGCTCGGATACTAGTAGCTCCGTCCAACCGGGGTCCGACACCTCAAGCGTCTGCCCGCGAGCGGGCACTCACCTCTCCCCTAGAACTCATGTTAGGAAAGTTCCCTTTCTAACGTTTGATGCGTAACCGTCGAGGACTCTTTCGAGCATCCTCTACCACACATCATATGTCAAAGATGTCGCGCCCATTACCCGTGTAGGTGCGGGATAGGGCGGTTCATCAACAACTTTTGGGTGTACGCCGTGTGGTCTGCACCGCATACCCTTACGAGTGCCGAAGGGCACTCATGTTAGGAAAGTTACCTTTTCAGCGTTGGATGAGTAACCGCCGAGGGCTCTTGCGAGACACCTCTCCCACACATCTAGCTTGAAACCGGCCAACGCCTGTTACCCGCAGATGTGGGATTGGGTGGTTGACCGATAACTTTACTGGGTGAGTGCCGTGTGATCTGCACCGGGGGACTGTCAAACACCCACAACCTCTGACGGAAGCACCAAACTCTTACGAAGATTCGAAATAGATGAATGCTTCAATCTAGCAGACCACTATTATAATCCATATGCAGTCATTGTTCACTGTGGTTCTGGCGTTGAATCTGTTCATTATTAAGCTTTGGTCAAAGACGAAACGAACTGGTTTAAGTTTGGAGATAGTCGTGTCACTGAGTGTTCTGGCGATGTATTGAATTTATTGGAGCCTCTGGAGTCACCCTGCATTTTCGATCATGGAAGAGTAAACATTGGCAGATCAAGATCTTCAGATGATGTGGTGCTGCAGATTTTTCCGGGTTTTCCTGCAGCTGAAAAAGCAAATGCGCCACTGGAATCAATGAAGTCACCACGGAACGCCAATTGATTTTTGTTGTTGTTTTATAATTTCATGATTTGTATTTTGGAAGTGTACTATAGTACAATAAATCTGAATTGAATCGAAATGAACTGAATTTAAATCGGAGTATTTCCTCAAAGGAGTTTTGTGAAACATATTGTGAAATAATTTTTCATGAGCTCTATGGCTGTAGAACTTCAACTCCGTCGTTTCCCTGTAGATACAGTTTCTCGCAAATGATCGGTTATCAAAGTACAATTAGTATGACGACAAACCCCAAACTCGATAAAGGGTGATAAAACATCTAATTGCCATCAAGGCTGAAATCGCGGTTTAGCTAATGTGTTGTGTGAGAAGGCTGTCGTTTTTCTCACGAAAATTTACCAAGAGAGCACTGGATGCAACCCTCGATTTGCATAAAACTAATTAGTTTGTTCTTGTGGTGGAGGGCTTGATGTAGGAAATTGGGGATGTGCACTTTGTACTCTGATAGCGCTTTCCACATTGTCATTTGTTCTTTTGCATTTTTTCCTTTTGACAATGCATAGTTCAGATGAATATTCAAGAATTCACGAAGTGGTTTACATGTATAAACTGTTATGAGTGGACTGACCCGTAAATTGAAGGAAATTAATGAAATTATCGTATTAAAAAATATTTTATTGTGAGATTTTCACTGAACAGTTTGACAAAATCGCAATACGTGTTTCGCCATGCAATGATTTCTTCGGGCGTGTCAACTAATAATAATAATAATAAGCTTTTTTCATTGGCATGCATTGTTTATAAAGAAGAAGTAAATACAAAAATCAATGAAAAGGCGAAGTTCAGCCGAGACTATCCCCCAACTTAATATGGGGGATAGCATATTTTATATACAAATATAAAAATAATTACCTAGTATACATTGGTAAGTGAGTGGTTCATGAATCTTTGTGAAACCAAGAAAAAACAAATGTTATAAATTCCAAAGTGAATATTAAAAATCTATTCAGCTTGAATAGAGTAAAATATGATAGCAAAACATACACAAAGGTGAGACAAAGGGAAAACAATATGAGCAAGGCATAACATGAATATATTATCTATCCAGAAGACTTCATATATGTTTTCAACTTTTTCTTGAAATTATATATGGAGTAGTGTCTAAATTCACTGGGCAGAGCATGATATTGTTTGATAGAGAAAAGCAGACTGTCGAGTGCTTTGGAATGATAAAAGTGTGACGGTTTCGTGTCCTCGAATTATTCTGTAATTTGAAAGTTTTATATCTTTCATAAATATAATTTGGCTTTTTGTAAATGAGGAATTTATGTGTATTGACGAGTAGGTGGAACTGCCAGGTTTCAGCAATCGGTAACCACCCTGACTCCTCGAACTTGGGGGATATATGGTCGAATTTTCTAACACCATAAGAAAGATGAATGCAATTGTTTGTATTTTTTGTAAGTGACTTACATCAGTTTGTATCAAATCAGGTCCGTAGATTAAATCGCAATATGCTAATCTAGAGATATTATGATAAGTTGAAACTTTGAGAAACCCTCATATTGATGAGGGTTTCTCAAAGTTTCAACTTATCATAATATCTCTACTTTGATATAGTTGACGTAAGATACTGTATGAGCTACGACAAAGTGAATTTATATGTTAGTAAAATCTCAGATCAGCATCTAGCCATAAACCCAAGTTCTTGCTTTCGGTAATTGTTTGTAGTTAGTCTTGTTTGAGTTGGATTTCAATTCTTCTTTCAATTTCCCGTCTTTTGTGTTTCGGGCCAAAAAGTATCAGCTGGGATTTTTTAGAATTCAATTTCAGGTTATGACCTATAGTTAGATCCAGTAACTTTTGTAGATCGCTGTTAATTTTTTCCATTGCTACGTGCCAGTTACTTGGAGGAAATCGATAATATAACTGAGTGTCATCTGCATAATGATGAACTGTGCAATGATCAATCATTTTATGGAAGTCAGCTTTATATAGAGAGAACAGAATTGGGCCAAGGATAGAGCCCTGAGGTACTCCATAATCAACAGGTAGAGCACTAGAACACTTTCTATCCAGACATACTGACTGAGTCTGATTTTTGAGGTAACTTTTCAATAGATCTACAGTCCCTTCACTAAATCCGAGAAATGACATTTTCCTTCACAGAATATTGTCGCAACTCAGTTCTCGCTTGGCTATTAACGAGAGGATTTTATTCGCTGTTTCACCCATTCATTCATTCATTCAAATAATAAAAGAACTCATTTAAAACTTAATTGAATGTTTATTGTAAAAGAAACGGAAAAAATACTTTAAATAAACTCACACTCAAATGTTAATAAGAAAAAATACATTAAAATAATCAAAAAACTTACATAATACTGCCACCCAGCAGGATTGAAGAAAAGGAGATGTGCTGCATTTTCTGAAGACCCAATCGATACGTAAATGAATGCTGTCTGTTGACTGTTAACTGTTAACTCTTAACTATGATGCATGATCTTGACCTCCCTCAATATTTATAAAGAATTATACGCTGACATTGCGACTTTGATCCGGTCACTGTACTGAGGTAAAATGCACAGCATGCAATCTGTGCCAAGTTTGCATATTTGGAGATTGTTTTATATTCCATATCCTGTGATCGGATCAATTTCGATGTCTATGAACTTGAAATATCAAAAGATGGAATTCTGAATACTGAGTGTTCTTGTGTTAAAATATTGAAGTGAGGTTGGAATATCTTTCAATTCATATATTTACTCAAATGAATCTGAATTATTTCATGTTTATTTCCTATATTTGACAATATTATGGTCTAATGTATCGAATGCTTTACTGTAGTCCAAGATTACCATGGCAGTCATTATTATCAGTTGTTTTGAATAAATCTTGGGTGATGTTGACAAGAGCGGTGGTGGTGCTATAGAGTGTACGAAATCCAGATTGAACATTTGTTATTAAATTATTATTGTATACAAAAGAATCAATTTGATCTTTCAGAATCCGCTCGAACACCTTAGATAGGATAGGTCGTTTGCTAATTGGCCTCAAATGGGATAATTCAGTTGGATTTTCACATTTTGGCAAACGAAGTACAACTGCATGTTTCCATGCAGAAGGAAAATGATTTGTTTCTATAGAGGATTTGAAAATGTGTGTGATGTGGTTGATGAGATAATTTTCAATATACTTCCACATAATGAGAGAAATGTTGTCAGATCCAGCACAGTTACTTTCCATACCACTGATATATTGTTGAGTCTGGAGTGGTGTCACTCCAGGTCTGAGTATATCTTTTAATAAGTGTTTCATGTTGATGAGATTTTGCAGGATAGATAATATTTTTGAAGTATATTCTGCTTATTCGATGCTAAGTACATCTAATTTCACAATTTGAAGTACCTACATTTCAAGTACCTGAGTTTGTAATGAATTAAATTATCTGAACTGACATGTCCCAGTTTCAACATTTCAAAAAATATTCAGTAACGGGAAGTTATTCGATTCTAATCGATCATTCAATACATTACCAGAATTCTTGAATCTATTGATTTCTAATAGGCTGCTTCTTATTTTTCGACTTTTGAAAAATTACTGCATCAGCCCGCCATTCGCTTCTCGCACTCAAAAAACGAACCTATATATTTTATTCATTTCTCAGATATGTTTTAAGGGTTGCTATCTCATGTCAAAGTTTGAAAAAATTATGATAATGATAACTGCTGATCAATGTACATAAAACAGTGTTATATTCGTCAATTATACATGATAAAAAATACTAATGAAACTAGTTACATTATTCCGTACAAAGATACTCATATTATGATCAGAGACCAGTTTAAACGGACAAAAAAATAACTTGAAGCCATTACTAAATTTGCGTTTTCGTCGTTACGATTTATGTAAAATGCTGGTTCCAAGCTCCCGTGGCACTTTCAGCACCAAGGAATAACCTGTAGAAAAATCTTAAGAATTTTGAAAATACAGGGCTATTCAAATTCGTTTCTGTACATGGGGAACTCGTAAACGATAAGAGATAGAGTGTCGGTTAAATTGGGGCAACGTTGCGTATTTAATTTCTCAGTATGAAGTGAACGTCTACAATCCAAAAATACAGGTCCTTATTTAAAAAATCAAAGATGGGGATGGCCCAAGTCAGATGGCACCCTGTATAAAAGATTCATGGATATATTCTGAGAGCCCACATCAAGTGCCAATAGCAAAATGTGGACAGATTTTCAATATGTCTGCGAATAAAGGAGATATAGGCAAAAATATTATTTGGGATTTTTTGGTTTTTTCTGTATATCTACAGAACCAAAATAGCTATATTCAATTTTTTTACATCATTGAATAGGTCTCTAAAATACGCAACTTTGGCACAATTTAACCGACACTATCTCTTATCGTTTAGGAGATCCCCATATACAGAAACGAATTTGAATAGCCCTGTAAAAGCAAAGCTTGCTCTTGCTTTTTTGATAACGACGTTTCTCTTGAAAGAAATCAAAGAATAGTGATTGCACTGAATCAAGAAGATTCATACTATAACCCAAAGCGAATCACCTTGGATCCAAGTCATATCGAAGAAAAAAATATTGAGGATTTTGTGATCAGCAACACGTTTTGCAAAAAAACCTTGTCTTTGGGAAGAAGATGAAGACTACAAAGCTTCCAGAGGAATTATACGTTCTATAAGCGTGGTGAACGACATTGCGGAACGCGGTGTAAAATTGATTGAAGAATTTAATAAAATAATTACCATAAACGAAGAACAAAAACAATTCCTTCTCTTGGTTGTGAAAAATTTCAGGCATAAGTATCCTGATACGAAGAAATATATTTTATTAGCATGAGTTACAATTTACTTTATCCTAATAGTTATATAATTTTTGTATGCTTGTCTTTTTTAGAATCCAATTAAATTGAAGAATTTTCAAAAAAAAATTCATTCGCTGGTAGCGACTCCTAAATAATACTTTGAAAATAAAATAAAACATATATATCAGTTTTTGGTACCTTAGAACAGGATGAGAGGGTGACACGCATACTGATCAAATATAAAACAAAATTCAAATAAGAATAAGAAGCACCCTAATTTCTGAGCATTTCAGAAATATTTTCTCTATTGGTGGTAATATAGATTCTGTTCTCCAGGAATTTCAAAAAATAATGATGTTGGACTTGAATTAAATCTCGACAAATGTGAAATTTTTGTCCCTTTTCAGATGATTACAAATCCTTTCACGATGATTTCTCTACAAATTAAAATTGTTCCCAAAACACACTTGTCATTACTAGGAGCTCCTCTCTCTGTATAGTCTTCATCACGTTGCCTCACACAGTAAACAGAGTCTCTAATTCTACTGTCATCTCGTCTCAATGGTCTTCCTTTCCATATAGCATATTTTCTATTGAAATACTGTTTGGCAATCCCCAAATTATTGTATACCTTGAGATGCAGTCCAACTTGGATATATCAAAATGTTATGTCAACAAGAATTCGATTCCACTTCACGCCAATCTTTACAAAAAATTACCAATAATAAATTCGAAGATATCACTTGGAGTCAAGCAACTCTCCCAGTTAACTCTGGTGGTTTAGGTATTCGATTAGCCTCATCCCTCTCACTGCCAGCATTTCTTTCCTCTTATAACATTTCTCGTCATTCGATAAACTCCGTTATTTCCAAATCTTTTTCTGAAATTTCCGATGCGTATTACTTGAATGGTAAAAATAAATGGTTATTTCAAACGAAAAATACCCTTCACGGAAATAAAAAGTGTCAGAAAGCCAGGGATTATCCAATGATCAATTTGGTTCATCATCAACTTCTTGAGTCAGCTGAACGTTCCGATATTCAAATGGCTTGACTCAAAGCTGTTATGTCCAAAGAATCTGGTGCCTGGCTGAATGCTCTTCCCGTGGCTTCTTTGGGTCCCCTCTTAGATTATGCATCTTCTAGGATCTCGATAGGTCTTTGGTTAGGTTCTCCAATTTGTCTTAGTCATGAATGCAGATGTTGAACCACTGTAGAAGAAAATGGTAACCATGGCCTAAGATCTTATAAAAAGAGCTCTAGCCACTGCAGAGGTTCAGGTTCCTTCAGTTCTTGAACCCCTTGGTGTTAGTCGAGATGATGGAAAGCGTCCAGACGGGATGAGTCTAATTCCTTGGAAATTTGGAAAACCTCTGGTTTGGGACTGCAACTGTGGATACAGTTGCAGTTTCACACCTTGCCGCTACGTCAAATTTCACTGGTGCAGCTGCTATGATTGCAGGAAAATCAAAATTTCGGAAATACTCCACTTTGCTAAGTACCTACTGTTTATTTCTTGTTGCTATTGAAACCTTTGGTGTTTTTGGATCTCATGCTTCTGAATTTTGGAAAAAAATTCGTACAAGAATGATGAATTCTACCAATGACAACGGAGCCTATTCATTTTTAATTCGAAGAATCAGTATAGCCATTCAAAGGGGTAATGCCACATCGATTTTGGGGACTCTTCCATCTGCTCAAATACATGAAATATTCCTGAACTCACAAATCAAATCAAAATTTCCTATGAACATCACAAAATAGAGTAAGCAAATTGATCACTTCTCAATTGTCTCAGAAGATGCAGAGGAAAATAAACAAATTCTGGAATTATCTTCCTCTCCCAAATTCGAAAAAACCACCATGAATATATCTGATTCAGTTTCAAGAAATTTAACTTCAAATTCCTCATTCCGTTGTTCCAATGATGGGAAGAATCATTGCATCCGTGATTACTGGAGAGGAAACAGCGGTGGCGAACGTATCACCAACAGCTACAGCACAATTAGATCAGTGATACGTTCCTCAGTCAGAACCCTTCGGCTTAATGGGTTGAAAAATATTGGCAACACAGATGAATTCAGTGTTTTCCAACTATAACCCTATTGTTTACTTCACTGACTGTGTGTTCCCCCATAGCTAACTTGTAGGTTTGACCTACTTTGCATGTTGTTTGATGCTTCTTCAACCTCACTTCCATGGATTTTTTGGTGGTTCCGATGTATACTGTCCCAAATGTACACGGTATGCGATATATCGTATGCGATAAAGCTGCTGATAGAAGATCTTTTTTCCCTTTAGCCCACCTGAGGATTTGCTGTATTTTCTTGGTGGGTTTGAAAACCGTTTTGGTATTGTGTTTTTCTGAAAGTTTTCCAATTCTGTCTGTGATACTAGAAATATGCGCTAGATACGCGCGTGTAACCATCAGAGTCTCCTCCCCGTTTTGAACAGTGGAACTCTTCAGTTTCATGGCTTTGTTGATTTCGGATACACTGTATCCATTCGATCTGAAGGTCACTTGAAGATGTTCCAGTTCTTCCCCTGGATGCTCTGGTTCACATATTTTTTGAGTCCGTTCAGTTAGAGTAGAGATCACTTCTTCCTTCTGACTAATATGTTGGTTTGATAGTACATGCAGGTACCTATACGTGTGCGTATGTTTTCGATAGACGCACACATCACCGTCCGAAAATTGAACGAGTTGAGCGTCGGAGTTCTGTTCCACACACTTCCTCAGACCGTTTGCCAACCGACTACCATCTTTCCAAGTCATTAGATTAGATTTCGACTGAAAGAGGTCAGACGTGTCAATCTTGCTGAAGAGCTTATCAGTAAGTTGAGAGTTGCTCCGGAGAAGCGGGGGTGGATGGAAAAGATGGGATGTTCTGCACACAGTAATCGTGTAGGGGAAATTTCAACTCAGGGCACTCGACCCAGGAGGAAGCAAGTGGGTGGGTAGAACTATCGCCAGGACCAGGCAAAAACGGCCTTCGTCGAGTTAATCGAATCCCGAATACACAATTTTCATTTTGCTTCCTTCAAAACTGCACTGATTCAAATGTCGTTCAATTTACAGTTTGAAGGAGACTCATATAAACAGACGAAACTATTGAAATAACCTAATTTTTTCTGTTATATTATTGTAATCACTTCTCAAAGTATTTTGAAAAACAGTGATTTTGTCTTCCATCTACTTTTTGCGTCGATTCCGGGAACTGAATGAAAAATTTCAGTCATTTCATGAAAGTGTAAGTGGAATCCAGTAAGTGAACATATTCCCCCATGCTTTCCGAAGAGAAAATATAAATTTTGTAGAGAACAATATATTCCTTTCCTCTCTTTTCCCATTTTCGCATCCACAGCCCGTTTTTTATGCATATGTTCTGCTTTCTCGCTGATAAATGTAGAGCTCTGCTCCAATTCATTTGCAAACTGGAAAAAAGGAAAGAATAAAACCCAACATCGAAAATATTGCCCTATAAATGAAGGAAATCTTTTCGAAGCAGAATTTTTGTTTGCCAAAAGCGCCGAACTGTTCATTCAGTTGCTTTTTCACGTAACATGAATGATTCCTGTTATATAAATAAGCACTGTGGTATTTATTTTCTTGTTTCAACGTCAACAAACCTTTGAGCATATTGGCATAATTATTGAATATTGGAAAAAAATTTGAAATAATCATTAGATTCAGAAATTATTTCAGATCCATTTGTAAAACAAAGTATATTGGTATTTGATTTCAAAAACGTAAAAAATTAATATGAGAAACGATTTAAAATTCCAAAGCATAGTTTTCCATTATTCGAAAAACTGGTTATTCAAGCAATTTCACTGAAAAACCTTCATTTCTCAAATGAATGCAAAACTACAGAAACATCTTCGAGGCCCTCTAAGAGCGGTGCCTGTGCGTGAGTAGAGATTCACATTGGATTTGAATCGCTGGAAATTAAATTTATTTCGAAAAACATAAATGCCACATAAACGCACTTCTCTAAATGGAAGAGTTTTTAAACATTGGAGGTCGGGGTGTACTGAGTTGAACGTCAAGAAGATAATCAGTTACAGTCCGACGCGTATTTCTGATATGTACCGCTTTTGGTGGAATTAAATATGCCAAGTCAATTGGACATCTCCTGTGGAAGTATCTATAAAACAGTGACAAATCTCCAACCTTCATTCGATGTTCCAGTATCAAGTTTGCAAGTGATGTTAGTCTCCAATCAGGTGAATGGCTCTTTTCTGGATGAAATCCAGCAGCATAAGAGTATGCACAGGGCCGGAGCTTCCTTCCTACATGAGACCAATACACCAAAGAAGACTGATCTGAGCTTTATGGAGCATCAAAAGTTGCTGAGGTTACACATAAAAGATATATTCAAATGACAAAAAGACTGATATGTTATTAACCCAAGAAATATCGAATGAAACTCTTCTCTTGGCAAGAAATATGTAAACTCAATTCTTTGTATTTCGAACATCCAAAAGTTCAGATGATTTGAAAGAAATTTTAGAAAATATGGTTCATTCAAAAGAAATAAAATTATGAAGAGTGTTATGACTTCAAATATGACAAACCAAATGAATGTTTTGGGTGAGCAAGGATTTTCTCATGAAGATTGAAATGTGAATTCAGTGATTCAGTAGTTGAGACGTAGAAATTGGGAAAATTTGTAAAAAACTAATATGGAATAATCAAAATTCGCCATAATATTTTTTTTGACTAGAACATCTATCATAGGTAGGATAATAGGAATGGACATCTATATAGGAAAATTAATTTCTAGGAAAGGTTCGAAATAAACGTTTAGTTGGGAATTTTGGGAACAAATAATTTAACTAGATCTTTCCTAGTACAGTACAGATATCTGTACCAAAACACGTAACACAGATGTCGACTATCTCAAACAAAATATAATATCATTATTAAAATGCAATAGAACTTCCTCACCATGCTAGAAAGCTGCTACAGAAATTGTAAGGACAGAAAATTTATGTGTATTCACCAAAAAGGCAGTCAATGGGGAATGTTCCTCAATTTGGGTTATTACAGCAAATGCAAGTTTGATCGAAATAAAGTTGAGTTTAATTCATGAGTTTTTCAAATTCACTTCGAAAAGTATTCAAATTGATGTTTCCGATGTTGGGTTTTAATTTTTAAAGGGATTTGTTTCTAATTCATATATTGGCAACAGCGCCTATATCAAGTTTATACGTACCTAGATATTCTACTTTAAAAAAGGAAAATCATCTTTATAACTCAACAATTAAGACAAAATATAAATTATAGTTCAATACTACTTCCACAAGCCACATAAACAACAGTTGTTTTGTTACTTATTTATATAGAGGAAGATAGGTTAGGTGCACAAAATATCATAATGTGACAGAATGTCTCGGAACTCGGAACATAAGTGAACAGAACAGCACGCCTCTGAAATATGTCATCTTTGTTTGTCTCATACAGGTAACAGATTCATTGTCCTTTATTAGCTATAACCGATGTTGCCAAATGGTGAAATAGAAACGAATCCCTTTGAATGTTGGATGCATTATTTCATTCCTCTTTTTAAAGTATTTAAATAATTTTTTGAAGAAAAAGGTTGAAATGATAAGTTCAAAATGCGTTGTTTTTTGAGCTTTTTTATGAAAACTACTTGATTTTCGTCAGGAGGAACATTCCCCATTCGAACATTCAATGTAGTTTGTCATGTAGAACTAATTTTCTGTACTGGCTTTAGTTTCTTTCAAATAATGATTATAGAATGAATTGTTTTTCTGTTTTCTGTTGTTACTGATGATCTAATTTATTTCAAATGAATGTTATAAAAAGTCAAATGTGACTTACCACTAAATTCTGAAATATTTGCTTCATGAATAGTTGTAATAAGAGGGACAGGTCCGTGTTGATTATGGCCATGTTGACGCGAAACATTTAATCACAGATTTAGTGTTACATCGTAATAGTAAATTTTGAAATCAATAAAATTTGTCACATCCTCCTATTTATATTCTCTGAAATATCAATTCTATTCCAAAAAAAAAACAAACAAAGGATTTTTAGTTTTCTCTGTATGATAAGTGAAGGCCGGAAGTTCTTATAAGTTCTCTTTGGTCATTGAACAATTTTCCACGATAATAACTTTTTTCCATTGAATCGTTTTCATATCAGTTACGGTTTGGAATGTAGCAATGTAACCCGTTTATAAATATTTACTGCAACTATTTATTGAATAGTTGCTGAATCTATAATCAATATTTATTTACCATTTGATGCACCGTTTGGAACCTTTGGAGTAGAAATGAATACACTGAACTTTTTTCCCCAACACCAAACCATTGTTTCAAAACCTCGACACGTGTTCCGATCTCCAAGTGATCATCTTCAAGAGGAAGATCTTCCGTTTTTCATCACACGTGACTATCCGTAATTGGTGTTAGCAGCAACCGGCACTGGTTAACAGAAGAGGTACGATCCTGCTTCATGTAAATACCCATCTGCACGTTTCACAAATCATCGTCCAAAAATTAAATGAATTGAACATCAAAATTCTGTTCCACTCACTATACTTCCCAGACCTCTCCCCCACCGACTACCATCATTTTGAGAACTTCGATGAATTCCTCACTAGTGAAACCTTCGCCAGTCGGGACATTGATTCCATCGAATTCTGAGAATCCAATTCTTATGCTGACGAAATAGTCTGGTTCACAAAAATTTGAAAAGATCAATGAATTTACGTGAAAAAAGTCCCAACTCCCGAAACTGTATCTCGATTATTTATAATTTTTACAGAGCCCTGAAAATTAAGCCAATAGAGTAACGAAAGGCGCGCGGAAGCCAGACTACCCGCTTTTGGCTTTATTTTCAGGGCTCTGTAAAAATTATAAATGATCGACGTACAGTTTCGGGAGTCGGGACTTTTTTTACGCAAATTCATTGATCTTTTCAAATCTTTTTTCAAATTTTCAAAATTTTGAAAATTTTCCGAGATATTAAGAAAAAACTAAAGCCCCTTTTTTTCACTTAATTGTTTATAACTTTTGTAATTTTCATCGGCGCGTTTTCGGACCTTTCCTTAAACTTTCTAGGCAAAAATACGAATCGAATGACACCTTGGTCGTAATTTTTGGACAGGGCTGAAAAATGTTAAAAAAAAAGTACATGTGAACTAGACTAAAAACGATCGACTTGTGTTATGTTGGCAAAAGTTCACTGAGTCAGTTTCAATTAGAGACATAAAAATGGACAAAACTTTTGAAACAACCTCATGAATGTAAATTCAGAAACGCAGCAGAATAGCTTCCACATGGCTTTTTCCTCCTTCTCGCCGGATATCAGGGACACTCAACATACCGAATATTTGATCCTTCAGCTATCCAGTGGTGAAAGTAAAATTTGGATGGGAATGATAAATATGTAGCTAGCTGTAAGACCAAACTCAGTCTCCCAGTTTTATTATAAATCTATGGTTACGATTTTGGAGACGTATTCTCGTCAAAAAAATTGGATCCCACTACGACGATTGTGCCCAAAAAATGTAACGGAAGATATTCGTTTACTGGATGAATTACTTCCACAACAAACCTTTCAGCTCCACACAAGATAGTTTGTCAAATACCTCGATAATCAAAACATGTCATTTTGAATATCACATGCAGATTTGGAGATGATGGATGATAGGTCGGAAATGGGTCTCAATGTTGACTACATATATCCAGATCATCAATATTCTCCGATATGCACGACATGTCATCTTTGATGTTCAAAACACATTTCGAAGGAGTGGATATTGATGTTTCTCGAAGTTCTCCGTTCAGGTAAAGGGTCTGAGTATGGACGTAAATTGAAATCGATATATTCCTTCACGTTTTTTCAATATCATGTAAAGTGAGGACGCAGTAATGGACTCAGATTGAATTTCAAGCTCTTTTACGAAATAACATGATAATTTTTGTGAAGAAAAATTATATTAACTCAAAATTGATCAATTTCGGAAAAAATCATCACACTCACACTCTATTCCCATTCTACAATGCATAATGCTGAATCACTTTTTGATAGCCGGTTATCGAATACATATTGAAATACACACACACCAAGGTGATATCTGGTCCTCACGAAGAAGATGTCTTCGTATCTGAAATGAGCCCGTAAATGGATCGATAGATTTGTACCAGTGTTTTATAGAATTTCCATCAAATTGATGACTCACCCTCCGTACAATCCTGATTTGGCACCCAATGACTTTTTCTTGTTTTTGAATATCACAGCTGAACTGCTTGGTTAACGATGTACGAGCGCTGAAGAATCAGATGAAGCGTTCAAAAACCATGTTTTGGAGGTGTATCACGAAGAATGGAAAACTCGCTTATCATTTACTATTTCCGAAATATCAATAGTAATCCTCTATGTTAGCAATACCAAAGCTGTTCATAACTGCCTTGGCTATTTCAGTCGATTGTCGTGCCAACATATCATGGTATTCAATTCAACAAATAGGACATAGCTATCAAAATTGTGACTACTAACATTATCAAGACTGTTCTGCCACATTCACCTCCCTGAAAAACACTGATATCTGGCTTCCAATACTCCTTTCATATATTTCGTGAAAATCCCCCTATCGAAGAAGTCAAATATTACAAGAAACTGATGAATAGTATACAGCGTGACTCACGGTCGATGGTAGGTTAGACGTTTCTGGAAAACGCAAAGCATGATTTTTCTGAAAATTCCACCTCTCACATTTCCTCACCTGTTCTATCGATCTAAAATATTTTCAGCATTGTTGTATGATACATTTGTTAAAAGTGATTTTATTTTGCTCGTGAGTTTGCTCCACTTTCTGACGCTCGTTTTGCAATAATCCCCACTCACAAAATAAAATGCCACTTTCAACACTTGTAGGTAAAACGTGAATAACTATTTTTCCACAAAAACGGCTTCATTAAGAAAACTTGACAATTCAGGTATAGGGACCTGTATATCATCTTGAAGCATTTTTCACCATCTTTCAATTTATCGAGTAATATACAGAGGTTTTCATTTGAAAAAATGAACTTTCGACTACTTTTATGCACAATGAAAATAATAGTAATTTTAGCACGCCCTGTATAATATGGAGTCGATTTTTTGGTGTTATTTGAATATTTCGAGTTTGTCCAAACTATCATCAAAATATCAACTTTTCATGAATTGAGAGTATTGATGTACTCAATTTCAATTAAGGCTATGTTTTGGACCATATTTAGCATAATTTATTTTTTATCTCGATAGCAGATAGAGATAGTTATAGGACATAATAACAAAAATGTATTAAAATACTAGAGCGAATCCAAAAATGTATTAATATACGGGGTGTTTCATTTAAAAAAATATAATTGCTAGGACTTTTTGATAGAAGTAGCAACGCCGCAATGCTAAAAATATTTTCGATCGATAGAAATTTTCAGAAAAATCATGTTTTGCGTTTTCCAGAAACGTCTAACCTACCATCGACCGTAAGTCACGCTGTAAATTTGTCAGAAGAAATTAACACATGGGCTAAAAAGTCCTGAGCCTGGGGAAGTGAAGACATTTTTTTTTTGTTTAGAATTGGCTTTTCTCATCAACGTCATCTCCATCAAGAGCCACACAATAATTCCTACGCCGCTGTAACATTTCAATACTACTTTCATTGAACGATTTCTCTTTTGCCTCAAAATTTACAGCGATAACGTTTTCATTCAAGCGAAATCAATTTTTCAGCAGTAAGTATTTTTTTCAACGTCTGCAAACAGCCACTAGTCACTGGGAGCCAAATCTGGCGAATACCGTGGATGTATGAGCAATTCAAACTTCAATTCATGTAGTTTTGCCATTGTTCTGATTGACTTGTGATACGGTGCGTTGTCTTTGCCATATGCGGTCGTTCATTTGCAATTTAGGCCTTCAAACGTTCCAATAACGCTATATAATATTCAATTCTGATGCTATTTTCCTTATCGAGATACTCGATGGATATAACACCACGCACATCCCAAAATACCGAGGCCATAACCTTTTCAGCCGATTATTGTGCTTTCGGACGCTTTGGACGAGGTTCACCAGTTGCTCTCCATTCAGATGACGATCGGAGTGAAGAGATGTATCCATGTTTTGCCCAATGTCACATATCGACGCAAAAATCTGGTTTTGTATGTTCAAACATGGCTAAGCATTGCTCAGAATCATCAAGACGTTCTTGTTTTTGGGCAACAGTGAGTTCGCGCGGCATCTACTGTGAAAAGAGGTTTCTCATAGTCAAATGCTCATGCAATTTAAAGCAAACTTGTTCATTTAATATCTCTACAATGCCAGTTAACTCTAGCAACTTCACTTCTCGATTTTGTGGATTTTTTTATGTTTTCTGGTGTTACTGCCTCATTTAGACAGAACTAGAAAAATTATCAAACAGAAAGTCAAAGGAGTATATACATCGTATATAAACAGTATTGAAAACGAATTGATAGTTAATCCAAAAAACTTCTGGACATTTGTTCATAACAAAAATAATAGTACAAGAATTCCAGGCCAGATGGTTTATGAGGGTGAATCCTATAACAACCCACAATTAATTGTTGATGATTTTAGTAGATTTTTTAAAAATGCCTATTTATCACCTGAGGCTGATGAAGAAAACGTTGTTTTCAACTTCGAACCTAATAGCTCAATAGATGTTAGTGTGAAACCAATAACAGAGTTAGAAGTATTAGAAGCTGGAAGGAAATTAAAAAAGTTTTACATTTCTATTCAAAGACAGTCTGAGAGTACTAATTTATCCCCAACAAATTCTTTTTGATCTTATCTTCAGAACGTCAGTTTTTCCTGAACTTTGGAAAACTGCCAAGGTTTGTCCAGTACATAAAGCTCGAGATCAAAATGAATTCAATTATTATAGACCTATTTCAATCCTAAACAAATTTGCCAAGCTTCTAGAAGCAATTCTGTATAGTCATATCTATCAATACTCTCGACATATAATATCTGATCACCAACATGATTTTGTGAACTCTTGATCCACTTTCAGTAATTTAGCTGTTTTTGATCAATATTTATGTGAATCGTTAGACCGTAGAGGGCAAGTAGATGTGGTGTACACGGACTTCTCTGAAGCATTCGATAGGGTCAGCCATAAGTTACTAATTTGTAAACTTTCTTGCATGGGTTTCAATGAAATTTGTTGTCAACTTCTGGAATCATACCTTAGTGGACGTAATCAATACGTATATTATCGCGGCTTTTCTTCAGATGTGTATTTAGCAACCAGCGGAGTCCCGCAGGGATCCAATAATGTTTCCTTATTGTTTTTACTATTTATTAATGATCTGTGCAACTCAATAACTTGCAATAAATTAATGTTTGCTGATGATTTGAAACTGTATACATCTATAAACAGTTTAGATGATTGTAACATTATGCAAAAGGAGATTGATCTTTTACAAAATTGGTATCTCAAGAATCGCTTCCATTTGAATATATCTGAATGTAAAATTGTTACATTCAGTAAAAAACTTAATACACTAGAATTTCCTTACCACATCGACAACATTATATTGGAAAGAGCTAAGAATATTAGGGATCCAGGAATCTATTTTGATCATCAACTAACTTTCAACTACCATATTATTCATAGCAAGCGCAGTGAGCCAAGAATGACAGCCTTCTGCACCTGTGCGGCTAAGATTTCTGCCTTAGTGCGGCAAGCCGGTATGATTTTAATATTCGATAGTAGAGAGGACATCATTCCACCAAGGACTCCAATAATCAGAACAACCATCTTGACAGAGTGATTTGGATAGAATCTGCGGAGTTCGAAGAGAAAATCTCGATATTCAATCCGTTTTTCCCTCTCTTTTCTGACGAAATTCGTCTCGACAGGAGCTGAAAACTCTACGACAAATATCGTTTTGCTCTGGTGGTCGAGAAGGACCACAACAGTCTTATTGGCTTGTATGAGCCTGAGGGTGAGGAACGAATAGTTTCAATAAAGTCGCCACTTCTCGTTCCCCACAAAGGATTAAATATTCAACGGAGCGTAGGGCAACACCGGTATCTCGTCAATACCGTGAGAGTGCCGTAGATGGTGATATAGCACTCTTAGGGCCACGTTATGTCGATGGATATGAGCCGAGACCGCATATGCTGGACATACTGATAGCAACTGCATTAGGGTCTCGGGCGCCTCACGGCAGGCCCTGCACCTTGTGTCAGGAACCTCTATACCCATCACGCGACTGCGGTAGACTGAGGTGTTGAAGACACCATCCTGGCAAGCCATGATAAACCCCTCAGTTTCCGACTTCAGCCCACTCAACCTGAGAAAAGCGAAGGTCAGGCGCTTTGATAAGCCAAGGCCTCCAATATTATTGAAGAAGACCCCATGCTTTGGCTTATGCTTGTGTTTCCGCATAAGTAAGGTGATCTCTGCGGCTTTCATCTGAGCTTTTTGCTGAACAGGTTCCAACTCGGTGACAGAGTTGTGGTCACCTCGGTCAGTGTAGAAAACTATACCGAGTTCATCAGCTGCTCGGGCAGCTGCCCTAAAGAGGAATGCTCCAATTCCTGCTCTCTCATGGTCACGGATCATGCAGAGAAGGGGATCCGAACTCTTGACGACTTTACAGGCTGTATCCAGTACCATTCTGTCATGTAGACACTCCAAACTCAAAAGTCCACGGCCTCCCTGTTGTCGGGGGAAGTACAACCGTGGAACGAAGGATTTGGGATGCCAACTCTTATAGAGATGCATTATTTTTCGGGTATTTACGTCGAGTTGTTAGTAGTGATTGTTGGTTGAGTTTAAGTAGCTCTGTGCTAGATCCCGCCAATGAGTACCAGAATCTCTTGTTACTATTTTATAATGTCTCTTTGTATTTTTGGTATTTTTATTATCATTATTATCATAACTCCATTGATCAATGCATAATGATATGAGATTATGAAATTTTTCTGCAAGTTCTAGATATTTCCTGAAAATTCCTTGACAATCCAGAATAATAATAATAATAATAATAATAATAATGACTTTATTCATGAATCATACAAACAAATAATAGCTATGTTGAATAAAGTAAAATGGCAATAAGTGCAGAAGCACTTGTTTCGCCTAAAAAAGAAAACTTAACACACACAAATACATACAGACACTTTTTTTAAAATAATGTTAGGGCTATAAAATGACCAAATTGTAAACCTAGAAGGTGAACGATCAGAAGGGTGATATTTTTCATTTCATAATAGGTATTGTTGTAAAAAAATTCAAAAAATAATAACGCGCATTATACATTATATTATGAAACTGCTTTATACTTAAATGAATTGATGTCAATGATGTACATGCAAACATATGCATCGTATGGATTCAGGTATATAACAAACATAACACACAAATTTCAAATATTTTTTTTGTCAACAAGTTCAGCAAAAAAATTTCTTGGTTGAGATAATATGAATAATCTTAATTTTTTCTTGAACAAATGAATAATTGTGACACTGCGCATTTCGTCGGGAATAGTATTGAACAGCTTAGGAGCAAGGTAATTGTATGAATGCTGGAAAATTGATTTTTGCGTTTGAGGAATAACGTGGTTATTTTTTTTACGGGTGTTGTATAAGTGAGTCGGAAGAGTGAAACATCTGTTCTTGTAATTAGCTATGACAATATTATAGTAAAACAGTTGGCGGATATCGAAAACTTTAGCTTCGGAATACAATGATTCTGTTGAATAATGTGGTGGTTTTGATAGCATCAATTTCAGGAACCTGTTTTGCAGCACCTCAAGTGGACGAAGGTGTATATGGAATGTTCCACCCCAGCAAGCGATTCCATAGCTCAGATGACTCGCCACGAGTGCGTGATATAGGATTTTGAGATCAGAGTATTCCAGGACGTTTAGGAATGATGAGAAATGATTTCGAATATTTCCGAATATTTTGACTAGTTTTAGAACGGTCTAGAGAGCTGAGTTTCGTGTCACTATATTTTCAAAAACACATCCTTTCGATGAAAACCTTTCTCATGGAAAAACTGATGTGACTATGACAGAAAAAATATAGTGAAATTGTACTTCTTCCATACACTATATTGTGTAGGAATCCTGTGAATGATATCTGATTCAATTCCATTACATACAAACTGAATAGGAAAAACTATTTTATATATGATTTAGTATTCATATAAGAGTATTTGTTACGAAAGTAATTTTCTTTCGTGTAATCCAATGTTTATATCAGAGTAGTTGTTTTGAGGAGGCTTTTTCTTTCAGCTTGTGTCTGAAAGTTACTTCTTTGCATGATCTTCACATCTTTGTATGAGATTACTTTTTCAAAATTGGTTGCTTCCTCCCTTTCTTTGGAAAGATGGAAAAGTAAAGAGTCAAAACTTTTTTTTTACACATAAAAATATATCTCTTTCAAGTTGAATTGGCACATATGTTTGCTACCCGTGCAACGCTGAGTCAGATCGGTAACTGTAATTTTGCATTTATTATTGCAATTATGGGGTTCAAAATACAAAATGTATACTCATGAGTAAGAATGGAAGAAATGAATTCCCGAAAGGACAACGGAGTGCGAAATGAACCCAAGAGAAAAATAATTTCCAAAGCAATTTGCGCAACGATCTTCCATGACTGAAATTCACAATGAAAATAAACAAACGCTAAAAGGGTTTGTTGTTAATAATTTATCTCTATCTCTTTCAGCCTGTGCTTTTGATCAATTATTCAGTATATCCACTCACTTTGCGAGTGCTTAATCATTTATTCAGATATAGAGAAAAGCACGAAGAGAGAACGACAAATGCGCTCGCAGTGTACCATATCACAGTTATTTTTTGAATTCTGGTTTTTCAGACGCTTGAAAATGTACTGGCTTATTGCTTCTGAATTATTCATCTGGTGGTTTGAAACTCTGAAGGAATGTTTTCATCCCAATAGATGCTGAACAAACAAGGTCACCTCAAAACAGATATTGAGAGTAAAAACGAACACAAGCCCATAAGTTCGTGAAAATGTTTTGATATTTTGAACAGAAAAATTTCAGTGCCAATTTTTGTAACAATACGTGAAAAATAGAAGTCAGTTACATATATCTGTCTAGAAATAAAATAGCACAGTTCATCTTAGAGCATACCCCAAGTAAACATGTACTACGTCTAACAATTTTATTATTTTTTCATCTGATCAATACCGTAGATTGCTGAGAGGAGTGATGTGATGACTGCTACCTAGAATTTTCCGAATTATTTTTCAATTTTCAATACATTATCTGTATCATTATCATCTTTTGTTTGACTGACTACTGCTATTGCCACTATCGGTTCATAGTTTTCAGATTATCATCAGATAATAATCATTAAAGAATATTGGTCTCAGAATGTGGTTTCAATATATTATACTTCCATGCTTCAAAAATCAGTTATTTCAAGAAAATATCAACCACATAAACACCTGTTCAACCTCTTAACTGCATTTGCATTTTCCAAAGTTATTCAGGCTTCTTTAGAGCGAACTATGATTAAATAACATGGCGAAATGTACTTATGTCAATCATTGAATTAATTTTGCATACTTCTTCATCACACCTGGCACGTTGAGCTCTGGTAAATGTATCGTTTACCTACCGATCGTTGCAGCTAACCAAAACAAGAGGTATACTGCCTGACGTGTTTTTAGCTTCTGGATCCGCAACCTATTGGTACCACTATGATTCAAATAGATTGCAGAATGTTAATAATAATTGAAAATGCATCAGATTTTAAAATAGTTTCATTTGACAGTAATATAAACAGTCAACATGACATAACTCACAACTATCAATTATTATTATACAATGTAATAAATGTACTTGAAGAAACATGATGGATATCGATAGAATAGAAGACCATTTCTTCAGATACAATAACTCCAAATTGTAATTTTTGGTAATTGAACAAAATAATATTATTGATTTGACAGTGAATGAAACTCCCAAAAAGTGTGAATTCATTTACCAGCTATGGTACAATTATTTTGTGAATGATAGTAAAGGGTCAGAAAAATGTAATTGTTTTTACAATGACTAGATTTCTCGATATGATACCCGAAATCATTTAAATATGAAGAATGAATTCGTCAACTGATTTCCTTTCGGACTACGAAACTCCATTATCACTTTTCTATGTATATACAAATGCAATCAAACCATATGTCACAGGAACATGTTCCTCAATCGTATTTTTAGCCCACCTAAACTTTCTGCAAATTTATACTTCCATTACACACACAATAAATTTAATATTCTGTTGGAATCAACTACATAAACTTATCAAACTCAAAAGTTACTGTTAGATAATGGATGTCATGAACACTACTCCAGACAAATTGTTTTTCGATTGGTCAAAGTTTATATAATCACATGCAGTGCAACATCATATGAAATCAACTCCATTTTCTACATGGAAGGGCTGGAAAACAGTTTTTCTAACTATATGAATTGGATGATACAATTTTTGTTGGGGGGTTAACTTTATTTTTTCTAACAATGATAAAATCGCTATTATGCTGGCACTGTTTCATTGAAACTCAACATTATTTGATGAATGAATCGTTTATTCAAGGTACATTCTCATTTGGACCAGAATTGGTGGAAATTATTTCAGTTTCCATAATGGGAATGAAGTAGAGATTGATAATTGTCGTCTCATTTAACTATGGTCAGCGGTATTGAGAATATTCGAACTAATGCAGGAACGAAGATTATCATTCTATGAGAGAAATGTAATATTTTTTGAATCGACAATACAGGTTTCATGGCCCAGATTGGGGGCTATGAGAAGGCGAAAAAGCAAATTTCAATGAAATATACGAAAACACTGGTAGAAAAACAGAGTTTATTGTACGATTTCCACTATAAAGGGTTTCACAAAAACTGCGTTACCTGTTTCGCTATACAATAGCTTCCTCAAGCGTAGTTTACACACGGAACACGTGTCGCAATTTTTGTGAAACGTTTTATAGTGGAAATCATACAAGAAACTGTATTCATGATTGTCAACATGAATTTTCATCAACTATTGGTCAGTTCTTTAAAAAAATCTAATTCAAAAAATAGGACTGCTAATTTGTGAAGAAATAACATCATTGTTAGCGAAATGAAATTGGATAAAGCAATCAATCAAATATCAATATTTTAACCATTATTGCCTACAATCGTCTTAGGTTGATAATTGATCTAGTTTTGATACTTCTAGATTATTTTTTAGTCACTTGAGCGCGTTTTCATCTTTTCTCAGGTTTCTCTAATTTTGTCCCCTATTACACTTTCTCCTCCGGTTCAAACGGGGGAGGGGGATAGAGGAAGAGGACTTGTGAATAGTCTAGAAGTATCAGAAATAGGCCACTTACAACCTGAAAACGATTGTAAATACTAACGTCGTGAAATAGTTTGAATTGAAATAGTTCTCTTTCATTTTCTGATTCTTGTTATAGGAAATTGAAAGTAGCATATGAAACAAGGTTTTACAAAAACTGCAACACGTGTTTTTCTAATACAATAGCTTTCTCAAGCATAAAATAATGAGTAACTTCTCAAAGTAACTTACAATAGCTTTCTCAAGCGTGAATTATTAAGTTACTCCTCAAACGCTTGAGAAAGTTATTGTATAGCGAAACACGGTCGCGGTTTTTTCAAACCCTTTATATTGAAAATCATACAACAAGACTGAATTTCACCAGTTCGGACTTCCATTGTCTACTATAAATAATTTGAAATCCCTGAAACAACTAAAAAAGAAAAATTAAAAATGAATAGCTGAAAATAACAATTATATTAAGCAAAATAAACCTGAAATGAAAAAATAGTGAAATAAACTACAAGTAAAAATAGAACAATTGAATAAATTAAAATAAAGGAATGAAAAAAGAAAATGAAAATAAAAAGTGGAGAGATTCCTAGTCACGTTAGTTCACGACGGGTGATGACTGGACTGATTCCTCCGAGAGATGACTATTTATAGGTCGTTCTAGTACTTTCACTTATCCCCGCTTTCCATTTTCTGCTTCACTGGTTCCATGGGAGATGACCGTTTTGGCGGGAGTTGGCCATTTTTCGCTTGATGATGGGTTTCCATATGTTGCGTATTTCTACGCTGACTTGGCTGAATATGTTGTCCAACAACGTATTTATTCCTTTATTTTTATTTATTAAATTGTTCTATTTTCACTTGTAGTTTATTTCACTATTATTTCATTTCAGGTTTATTTTGCTTAATATAATTGTTATTTTCAGCTATTCATTTTTGATTCTTCTTTTTTAGTTGTTTCAGGGATTTCGGGGAAAGAGGGGATGACTCATAAATAGTCTAAAAGTATCAGAAATAGGCCAGTTATCACCTGAAAACGATTATAAGTATTAACGTCGTGAAGTAGTTTCATTTGAAATAGTTCCCTTTTCTTTTTCTGATTTTTGATATTTGACAACAATATCCAGATTTTTTGCTTCTTCTCATATATTCCAAATCTGTTAACATTTTTCAGGAAATATATGTCTGAACTTGGAAAACAAATGTAACAGGATACTGCCAATGATGAATGACTGGGTTTCTCAAAACGTAATGCTCCTCAATCCAACCAAACCCAATACTGTATGTTTTCATGACAGACAAAAGGCAGAGAAGGTAATTACCATTCTTCTTGGATATGCTCAAATAGAACAAAACAGATAACGTTGAATTTTCAGGTATTGAGGTTGATAAGCAACTTGATTGGAAACTCATTTGCTCAGGAATTATCTCTAAGTTAAAATCTGTAACATATTTGTTTTATAATCTGAAATCGATATTTAATGTGAGTCAAAAACTGAATTGATATTTCCCTCGGGTCGACTCGAGACTGCGATATGGTATCTGTGAATGGAGAAATTGTACTTCCTCTCCAAATATTAAAAGCGCAAAAAAACTGCAATGTATTATTGGCTTCCCGAGGATGACATCTTGTCGCCAGTATTTCAAGAAACATAAAATTGAGACTGCTGTGACTCTGAAAGTCTGCGAAATGTTCTTTTATGTTTTGGAAAATGGGAATCAATTCACCCGTGTTGGTGAATGCCACTCTTTCAACACAAGACAAACGAAAACTTTTTCCACACCAATTACTGAAATGAAATTAACGTCTTGTAACATTAGAGACTGAAAATATGAATATGTTGGGAATTAATTTGAAGAATTTTCAAAAAGACAATTGTTTTTACTCACTTGATGAATATTCTCAAATTCAAGTTTCTCTTTATCCTATAACATGGACGACTCCTATATTGATTGTTGTCTTTCAATCAAATATTTCATTTTATTCTATAATTTGAACTCTCAACTATCTTCTCATTTGGTTTGGAAATCTCAACGGGCCATTATTGAGCTAGACCATTTCTGGGCTGAGTCAATGAATCCAAAACAAAAGAAAATCAGGAACATTCTCCATGATTCTATGCCGCATCAGCTTGTCTTCTTCGTTAATTTATCGGATCCACATTCCCATTTCCAATGCGTATTAAAACCGTCTAGACCGGCTTCTCGCTCCACTATAATCATTACAAAGTCAACAAAGAACTCATTTCGAGTGAATTTCGACGAAAATACTTGGTATATATCCAGTTCTCTAATCCATTGAGATTTCAATAGATAATAGATGTTTGACTAACCTAAATTCCCAACAATGCGAAACTAATTTTCATATGAATATTGAACTATACAAAAAACACTTTTTACTATAACAGAAATCAAAGCAGAAGAATCATGAAATACAAATGAATTGACAGAATTCAGTTCATGAAAGAAGGGAAAAAATCTCGTCAAATGTAGATCAGGATTTCTCCATTTTCCAGTTAATTGCTACACACGTTTTTTGTTTTGTTTTTTAGGACTCAATTTGATTTTCATTTATTGAGTTACACCCAACTACAGAACAGGGATATAAGTCAAATTACAATACAATACAATTACAATAAGTTATAAGCTAAAAACAATACATATAGAATTAGCTGAAGTAAAAAGACCTAATCTCAGAGAGGAAACAGTAGAAAATGTCGAGCTGGCAACTTGCTGAATTACATTTGAAATATATGTTATGTAGAGGTGAATGTTTCGGAATACATAGTCTAATCAACAGGTTCAAAAACATGAAAAATAGAGATAAAGCTCTTAAAAATATGAGCGGTAGCTCATTCGATTCGGAATCACCTCTAGAAAACTGTTTTTGAAGGATTTTGGTGCAGGTAAAAAATTGCAATTGTTATTAACAAAATAATATAAAAATAAATGGTATTTCATTTTTCGTTAATTACTTAAAAAATATTGAAATTTAAGCAATTTTGAAAAAAGTTCGTTAAAGAGGAGGACATTTAAGATAAAAAAGGTTCGACTCACGAATCTCCATTATTTATAATTTTAATTTGACTTTGAAAATAGGGTTCCGCGCAGCTGTTACGGCATNTCATTCAAGTGTTTAGAAGATACTAGAATTTTTTCAAATTCTTAGAATGACATTTTATGTTAAAAAAAAATTATTTCTTTTGATAACCTCTCTTTAGCGGTAGCGCGCGCATGCCGTAACAGCTGCGCAGAACCCTATTCTCAACGTCAAATTGAAATTATAAATAATAGAGGTAGAGTTTTGGGAGTCGAGACTTTTTTATCAGAAATTTCCTCATTTTTAACGAGCTTTTCTCAAAATTGCTTATATATTAATATTTTTTGAGTTATTAACGAAAAACTGAATACCATTTTTTTAAATCTTATTTTGTTAATAACAATTGCAAAATTTTTTACCTGCACCAAAATCCTTCAAAAAAATTTTTCTAGAGGTGATTTCGAATCGAATGAGCTATCGCTTATATTTTTAGGACCTTCATCTCTATTTCTGATGTTTTTGAACTTGTTGATTAGACTAACAGGGTGTGTCAACAAGATTCCCGCGGTCCATCGCTATCAGAACTATCGAATCTAATCGAATCGAAACTATCGAACTGCTCATTTTTTTTTCAGTCATATCAATAGGTACTAACTTTCAAAATTATTTTCTCGCATTTTCTCCAAACAGTGTTATATTTTCTAAATAGAACACCCAGTATATGAATACGTCCTTCGATTCCATATTCTTTCAGCTCTCTAAGGAATTTCTGTTTTCGAATTTCCATTGCGGCATTGCCCAGTTATTTCAGAAAAAACTATTTTGCAGACTATATTTATTTCAATTCACCACTTTGTGGAGTTATGTGTCTGAAAGAGTTGACTATCGATAAGATTGTTCTTATTGTAATATTCATTTTCTCCGCATTCAGTATTACTTTATTGGAACGACGATATTGTCATTTCACTAAAACCGAGTTCAACCGATAGAATCATATCCTCCATAGATGATTCTCAGCAATTCCAAAGGTTGCATCATCAGCAAAATTCATAGGATAAAATATATTCAGTGAAAGGTCATTGGTAAAGAGTAAAGAAATCACTGATCCCACTCCCATTGATACGGTTTCAGTTTACATACATTTTTTCAACTATTTGTTTCCTATATTCAGTAGCATCTGAGGTGATTTTTGATTAAGTTTGATAGCCGAATAGTGACAATTCAGTATGAGATTGACGATCCTGTCTCATGGCTGTAGTAAGAAAACATCCACGAGATGGAGGAAGATGCCCCAACATTGATAAAGAATTCATAAGTTACTTTTAGAATACACTGTATGTCCGATTATACTCTTAACCATTTAAAAGAAAATGCAAATGCAGTGAGCATATTTTTTTTTAATTTCTTCAGTTTTGTAATAATGGGGAATATATGGATTCATAATGTTTTTCACTTGGTATAAAACAAATAGTCAGATCTATTAAAACTTTCCATCCCATCGTCATTATGACTATTGAAACTCATTATCTCCAGACTGTTTTTGAAGAAGGAACCCGAGAAGGAAAAAAATGATTATAACTCGGCTCCAAGTAGTGATATTTGTAATATCTGTATCAGTTACAGTTCATAGTCTAACAAAGTTCTCCAAAATTCCATTAATATTAATGGATGTTCAGTCTAGACTAGAACAACCCCAAACCCTAAATCAATGCATATGATAAATCAATCAATCAACTGTCCACGAAAATACAGACTACAAACTATCAAGGACACAAACTTCTAGAAGTTTGATTTTTGTTTCTATTGACGTCAACGTCTTTAGTTCCAGACAAGCGAACTTTGTGCTAAGTCATCATATTCTGCGTCGTCTTAAATGAATGTTATGAAATTAATCAACTCACTTGATTCTCTCCCATCTCTACGGCATAAACAGCGTAAAAACAAAATTTGACATCGATCTGTTTTTACTAATCTAAATTTACCAATGTAGCCGCGTCGGGAAAAAAGCAGTGAGAAAATCACTCATATTGAACAATTCGCCTGATATTGAAAAAAATGCTCTTTTGCGCGGCTGTTTTTTTTAAGAAATTTTTTGTACGTTGATCAACATACCAATAGTATATTAGATATTATATGTGTGACTGATGACATGTTTATTTTGTGGAAATTCATTATCACTTTAATGAAATGAATAAAAACACTTTTGTCTAATTTACACTAGTTATTTTATTTTTACGACCTGTTTTCCAAACATCAGAAATGCAATACTCTCTAACCAGCTAATTAGTTTTTCACTTCCTGAAGTTGCCAACTTGGCATGAAACTCGCGTAGAGGAGAGTATTCCATTTCTAGTGATTGAAAAAGTACTTATTCTGGAATTTTTCTATGCCATTCTATATCAATGGATATAGAGATTTCAATCATAAGGGTTCCAGACTACAAACAAATCAATACACAATATATATCCACAATCGTGAAAGTAAGTATTTGAATTTATATTTGTCTATATATCTCTGCTCGTGGTATATTCTTGACAAATAATTCAATCTTTGTCATAAATATTTTGAGATTTGATTCGCATCTTGAATTTTCAGGAAGAAAACTGTAGAGTTCTGGTCCTAAATACCGAAAGGATTTCTGCCAAACTGATTTGAGCATTAATGGTATGACGATACTATGATTCCGACGTGTAGCATATTTATGGTGATAAGTAGTTAATTCTTTTTCGTTTTTATGCTGTACAGCTGTAATATTTAACTTTTTTAAATTCAACTATGTGGTCTATGTACTGGTTCTATCTGAGATTTCTCTCTAAAATTATTCCAAGATAGTTTATTTTCTTTGTGGATTTGATGACTTCCGTTTTGGAGATTTTGATGTCATAACTACGGAATGGTACGTAATAGGTTTTCTCGAAGTTAATAGATAAGAGCCTGTGGTCGAACCACAATTTGGTTTGATGAAGGTCATGTTCTAATTTCTGTTTCAAGTTAAATCAGTTTTCGTCACTCATATTTGGAATAACGCAATCGAGAAACATGGAGATTCAAGGGATGTTGAGCTTGATATTTCTAAGGCCTTTGACCGTGTGTGGTATGAGGGCTTGCTGGCCAAACTTCGGCTTGTCGTATCATTTTTGTGTATGTCTCTTCAGCCTCCTGAAATAACGTTCCCTGTAAGTGGCCGTCGATGGATATCTCTCGAATACTTTCACCATCAACGCTGGTGTTTCCCAGGGATCCACATTGTCTCCAACCCTCTTTTCATTGTACATCAACGACTTATTGGAAAAAACCAATAATCCAATATAATGCTTTGCTGATGACAGCACATTTGTCTCTTCATTTCATTTGGATTACAGGACATCAGTTACGGAGGCACAACTTCACTGGCAGCAGGAGGTTGCGTTTCTTAATGAGGATATAGTAGTTTATTCATAAATATACAGCAGCACAAGATAGTAACATGTAAACAAAGCAATACAAACAAACATGGAGAAACCCACTGAAACCGAAGTTGTGCGTGGGAATTCTTTAGTTGCGCAATGCATAACTGATGTGCATAACTGATGTGCATTAATGTATTATTGAACTAAGACTAAAGGACAAAAATGAATGAATAATTTTTTAAAAAGAAAGGTATGTTATATATATAAATGAAAATACATTTAGCAATAAACGAGTATGAACGAACAATGACAACGTAGATATTTTATTTTAAAGTACAAACGAGGATTATTTATTTATTCAATAGTATATCATGAACAATATATCTATTAGTATTATATACATACTTTTTGAAGATGGTTTTCATCAGGTTAATATTATTTATTTTATCAATGTATGTTTTGTACAGATCAGGTGAGTAATTGAAAATTTTTGCACTGTGGTATTTGTAAGAGTGTTGCCCAATTGATTTTTTTGTTGCGTTTAGCTATACATCACCTTTTGTTTTAGTGCGAGTATTATAATCATGACCGATTTGCTGAAGAAATGTTTTATTTTTGAAGATATACAATATTATATTATACATATATAACTGTCGTACATCAAGTAGCTTTGACTTTAGAGGGATAGTCATTCTTTCTATTGTACATAATTTGAATTTTTTTTTGTAATACCTCAGCTTTCTTCAGGTGGATGTTCAATATGCCACCCCAACTGAGTATCGCATATTGGAGCGTAGATTGTACCAACGCGTAGTATATTATTTTGAGGTGACTAATATCGAGAACGGATCTCAAGTACTTGAATGTATACAATAAACATCTCAATGATTTAGTTATTTCTTTAATATGTTTATTACATCTGAGATGTGAATCGATTGTGACTCCCAGGTATTCAATATGGTCTGTTCTTAGGACTTCTATTTTTTTCCGTGATTAATTATTATTAATTCATTTTAGTTGGGTAGTTGATTTTCGTAACTTGCAAAGGGTAGAAATTTTGTTTTTTCTAAATTGATTGTGAGTGACTTATGATCAAACCAGTTTTTCAATACATTAATTTGGGTTTCAACTTTCATTTTCGATTTTTCCCAACTATCATCAGTATATAGTATGGCCGTATCATTTGCAAAACTGTAAATGGAACCATCTATCTTCATGGTAAGTAGGCTGTTGATATATAATGAAAATAATGTAGGTCCAATCACAGTACCCTGTGGTATACCATAAGTAATTTCTCTTTCAGAACTGAGAGTATTGTTTACTTTCACTCTTTGCCTTCTGCTATTCAAATAACTTCTGAAAAGTAGTTGTGTTTTGTCTCGTATTCCTGATATATTTAATACCTCCAACAACTGATAGTGGTCAACAGTGTCGAAAGCTTTTGCTAAGTCTAAGTCTCAAAATACACATAATGCCGGCCGTCTCTGATCTATGTGTCCGTTTATTTCCCCTGTTAGGAGCAATGAGAACAACACCAATCGCGGCAATGGAATTAGTTACGGTTCTGACCCCTACAGACCTGTACATTGAGGAGGTTGCGTTAATGGCCATGGTACGATTACGCACGGCTGGTGTAAATCTCGAAGTAGGAATGGGTCAATTGAGGCTGGGCCTATGGCGGGAAGCGCTTACTGCGCAACCTCTGCTGCAGGCAACAAGTGATGCAATTGAACCCAGGTTGTGTTTCATAAATTCTACAAAACACAAATTGAGCAGAACACAGAGTCAGATGCTACAAATGCAATACGGATTTATACAGATGGCTCAAAAACCAAAGAATGCTCAGGATGTGGAGTGTACTCCAGCGTGGTCCAAACAGAACTGGCTCTTATCTCAATCGCCACCAAAGGAATAACCAAGAAAGAAAATTCTGGCAAAAACATAACAATCTCCACTAATAGCAGACGAGCACTATTAGCCTTGAACAGTGCTAGTACAGTTACCTCAGTACTAGTACTAGAGTACCACCAAGATTTAGCCGAAGTCTCGGTAGATAATAATATTATCCTGAGGTGGGTTAAAGCGCACGACAGGAGTGAAGGTAATCGCATTGCCAAATCTTCAGCCAAGGAAGCGGCTGGACTAAGAATTTTAGGACCCAGTGGCACCCACGGCTTGATGACTTCGACAATTGCGGAACTAGTCAAATGTTAGACCCATGCTCAATCCTTAAAGAGATGGGATGGAATCAAAGGATGTAATCTTGCCAGGATCACTTTGGGCGACCCTGGGAAGCTGGCGCCGAAGAAATATCTGGCGATGATCAGAAAAAATCTACACCTTACAGTTGGATTTCTGACTGGCCACTGTCAGCTAAGAAAACACCTACATAATATGGGGCTAGTGGACACACATCTATGCAGGATGTGTGAACAGGAAGATGAGACTGTCAGGCAGGTCCTGTGCGAGTGCCCGGAGTTATCGTCAATAAGAGAGTGTGTGTTCGGCGAGTCTTGGCCTACACCTGCCGATATAAAGGAGATGTCTCCCAGTGACCTGTCCACCTTCCTGGAAAGGACAGAATGGACGATGACCTAGGAGGACAACTCCTCTGGAGGATGTACAATTGGTCACATGTGGCCTAAGTGCGTGGGCTTACACTCACCCTCCCTACTCTACAGATACATATTCCCCTGTTAGTGTAGCAATTGCATCATTGGTTGAGAGATCTTTTCTAAAACCATATTGTTTGCAAGAAATAAGCCTATATTTATCAATGTATGAAGTTATCCTTGAACTCAGTGCTTTTTCGAATATCTTATTGAAACTTGTTACAAGAGATATTGGCCTGTAGTTACTGACTACCTCCGGTTTTGCTTTTTTAGTAGTGATTTAGAATCGGGGTGGAAGTAACCAGGTTCAATTCAAGGCTACAAAATCCCAGGCATCGGTTTTCTCCAAGAACATAAATGTCTCCGAACCGGATATAATGATGTCAGGTCAGACAATTCCGCTTTCTGCTTCGATAAGTTCGTTGGGGGTTGAAATGGACACCAATATGACTTGGCACAATCATGTCGCTGGAATTGTAAACACTGCTTCTTAAAAGCTCGGAACACTATTCCGAATCAGAAAACTGTTTACATCTCTGCAACTGTTGATGCTTTATAAAGCTCAGATCAGACCTTCTTTGGTGTATTGTTCTCATGTACGGAGCTCTGCCCCCAAACATACCCTGAAGAGAGCCGTTCGCCTGATTGGAGACGCGAATATCACGTGCAACCTTGATAGCCTGGAACATGGAAAAAAGGTTGGAAAGTTGTCTGTCTTCTATAGATACTTCCACGGAAAGTGTTCAAGTGACTTGACATATTTGATTCCACCAAGAGCAGTACATATCAGAACTACCCAACGAACTTTGGCTGCTCATCCTTTTGAGGTTCATCTCAGTACACCTCGAACGTCACTGTTCACTCTTCCATCTGGAGAACCGCATTTATGTGGAATGAACTCCCTGAGAACGTTTCTCCAAATGAATTTAATCTCCAGCGAAGAATTAGTACATCTAATTCTCTCATTCAAGTTCTAGATACAGTGATTGCTAATTTGGATAGGAGAAACATTAGTGTGTTAACACTTCTAGATTATTCTAAAGCATTTCATACTATCAATCATAGTCTCTTATATGCTAAATTCAAATATTTCGGTTTTTCTGATAGTTCACTTGCAATGATTAAGTCATATCTAACTAATCGAAAACAGAAGAAAGTACCAAATGGAAAAAACTCCGACTACATCGAAATTGAAGCGGGAGTACCACAAGGAAATATTCTCGGTCCACTATTTTTTATCATCTATACCACTGATATTTTAAAATTCATAACTGCTTGCAATGTTCAGGCATATGCCGATGATACGCAGTTATTAATTAGTTTTCCCAAAGAAAACCTGAATGATGCACAGAATTTGCTGAATGATGATCTTGAGGTTATATTTGAAAAAAGTGCCTCTCATAATTCGAAATTAAATTCGTTCAAGTCAAAAATATTAGTTTTCTCACCAAAAACTCAATACGATTTTATACATAGCAGTTGCTATCAATGATGTACCATTAATGGCCGTTGAATCGGCGAAAAGCTTGGGTTTAATAATAGACAACGATCTTCGTTTCAAATCTCATGTAAATAGCATTCTTAAAAAAAATTTCATTTCACTGAAAACTCTTCACAGCAACCGGTTTATTCTCAATGTAAATTTGCGCAAGACTCTGTGTGAAACCCTTGTCCTCTCACAGTTTGACTATTGTGATTTTTTGTATGGTCCTTGTCTTGATAATGAATTTAAATATAAAATTCAAAAGGTTCAGAATTTTTGCGATTCATTTACGGATTACGTCGGTATGACCACGTATCTCAAAAATTGAGAATGTTAGAATGGCTCAATATGGAAAATCGTAGACGACTTCATCTATACATGTATGTTTATAAAGTGATGAGAAATCGAAGGAGATTACTTCCTAGATCTCATACACATTCTATTATTGTAAGGGACAAGGGCTTACTCACGATGCCACATTTTTCGATAGCTACAGAGGAGCTTCACCTATACTGCTATTAAACATTTCAATTCTATCCCTATTCAGTACAGGTACTCAAATTTGAGAGCATTTAAAAAGTTTATAAAAGAATCCTTACTATCTGCACATGAATAATGTAGATAAATGTTGGTCGAACAAATTTAGTAATGTCTGGTTTTTTAGTAATTTTGTAATTTATAGGGCCATATGGTATTATCCACTCTAGATGAGCATCAGGGGGTTAGATGTAAGAGTGGCCAAAGGCTAAATCTCGCCTCATGATGTTCAAGCAAGAAAGAGATTTTCCTATATTATTTCTTCGAATTATGTAATAATTTGTAATCTCTGCATAATCAAGACGATATTATTATTATTATTTAAATGGAATGTGAATCGCTACTTCCGCACAGTCATCGCTCTTAGAGCGCCATAAGGATTTTTCTGTAGTGCTTGTGTTTCGTCAAAAGAAACAATAAATGGTAATAGAAATAATAAATTTTGTAATTGTTCATTTGATTCCAAATAGACTTAAAAATCATCAATGATCCATTCCACGAAAGAAAAATACTTCACGATTATTCAAAGACCAACAGTGATTGAGATTGCAACACTCACATAAACTGATCAAGTTTCCATTTTCACGTTCAATCCGATCATCCATGACGAGGCCCTGATAGTACCGACATCAACAGTGGCTCGAAATAACGACACTCCCATTATACGGAACGCTGGATCTCAATGGACCCAGGGTGTTGGACTTCAAACGTATTCAAATAGCACTTCATCGCTTCCATCGTTTAGTTTTACGAAAATACATTCACACAATGGTCTCTTGTTTCGTGTTACTGCTTCGGATATTTTCACTCGAGCCGTTCGATGAGATTGCCGAAGTGTTTCGATCTGGAAGAAGTAGGTTAAAGAAAATGGGAGACAATGGTGTGTTCAGTGATATGGATACTTTTCCTGATCGTAGAATCACAATAATAACTTCGGCTACTCTGATTTTGTGATATAGGTAATTCGACGATAGATGAAGGGCAACTAGGTTTTTCAAAAATTTCTGCATTTTTCGTAAGGTAAAAATGTTTGTAATGATATTTTCAGTTGATCATCTATTTTTCAGGACCAAACACCAGCACTGCAAGAAAATTCTCCAGGCGCACTAAGAGCCATGCCTGTGCGAAAGTAGCGATTCACATTGTTTATTCCACATAAACGCAGTTTTCTAAATGAAAGAGTTCTTGAACAGTGGAGTTCCAGGTATACTGAGCAGCTACAGTCCGTTCTGGTTCGGAACAATGTCCCAAGTTTCAGAAAAACAGCATTTGCAATTCCAGCTTCATGATTTTGCCAAGACATATTGGTGTCCATTTCAACCCACAACAAACTCATCAAAGCGGAAGCGGAATTCTCTGTCCTGTCCGGTTCGGAGACATCTTTTTAGAGAGAACCGATTCCTGAGTTTTTATTGCACTGAATCGAACCTGGTCAATTTCACTCCAATTCGATATTACTTCTAGATCCTCCTGCGGCCGGTGAAGATGTGCATCTGCAGCCGATGTCTTGGAATCCAAATGGAATGACAGTATTGTTTTGCTGTCGTCAGCAAAACAATATATTGGATTCTTCGTTTTTTCTATATACGATAAAAAGATGATTAGAGACAATATGTATCCCCGGGGAACACCTGCGTTGATGATGAAAGTAATCGAGAGAAATCCATCGACGATCACTTGCAGGGAACTTGTTTCAGGAAGCTGGAGAGACATTCACAAAAATGACAACCCATAGCATCGGAGTTCAGCCAGCAAACCCTCATACCACATACGGTCAAAGGCCTTAGAAATATCAAGCGCAACAGCTCTTGATTCTCCATGTTTCTCGATTGCGTTATTCCAAATATAGGTGACATATGATAGAAAGTCGTCTGTTGATTTTTGTTTCTGGAATCCATATTGATGATCGCTCAAGATGTTGAAGCCTTCCAAATATTTAAGGATGTGGTAGGTTTGGAATTCTTCATGATTTTGGATATACCTGATAGCAAAGGGACTGGTCTAAAGTTATTTAGAAGATTTTTTTGCCCTTTTTTTAATAGAAGTGGCACTTTTATCACTGTGTTAAATAACATCATGAAATATATAACAGCATACATAACAGCTTGAATTACAGCATGAACATGATATGAATAGAGAATAAAATCTTGAAAATTTTCTACCCTCGATAATTTTCTCCTTGGAAAAATATGGAAAACAGTTTGATTTTCCAAACAGAAAATTGAAAACAATAGTTATATCCCTTGTAGTTCACCTCATTACGAGGAGATGATGCTCTGACCCAGCATAAAAGAGGTTTCGGGCTATTGATGTCAATAAAACCCGTTTCTCAGTGTTACACATAATTTTCAATAATTATTATCACTGTTTTAATTTCAAATGAAACATCCTGTATTTTGTGGTTTCAACAATTGATTCATCAAAACGTTAAATGGACTAATATTCAATAAACGTGTTCAGAACCCATAGAAAAAACTTGATTCGTCTATTTCATATAATTCCTGGTGTATCTGAATGAGGTACAGATGGAATTTGTTATATCATATTACCCTAGAAATGCTTCGTCTGCTTATCCCTGTATTTTCTTCGATCTTTCTTTGACTCATATGAAAGTTTTCTATGATTGATCCCATGATAAGAAATTAATTTTTCTCATTTCCAATGATAGGTTTTGGTCTATTTGCCTTTTCATAAGTTACACTTCTAATCCGAAATTCATGTATATAGCAATCGTTTGAAAAACTCTTTGTATGGATGATTCCGGTCTGGATATTTTTGGGCATACACCATCCACACAGGCAATTATCTAAATCACTCACCAACCTCTAAAATTATATCTATCCGCTCTTGAATGGGATAAGTTTTCATATACAACGGTAATAATTCAGTGAATGTTTTGTATAAAGTAAAACAGAATAACTGTCAATAAGAATTCTTTAACAAGTTGAATATATGTCGTTTCAAAACTATCTTCATTCAAACAATGCATTGGAGTATGAACTACTATTTTAAAAAGCCAATACATGAAAAAGAATACAGGTAGGGTATAGGGAACCACAAAATAGAATTTATTTATTACACGAATAGGGATACAATCAGAATAAATCCAAAAAATATCCTTATTTTACATATGAAAGATAGTGAGTGAACAAAATATAAACGCTACGTACATTACACTATGTAGTAATGAATATTAACAAGAAACTAAATAGAAAAATTAAATAAACAGTATATGAACACCCGATGACTAATTATAAATAAAAATAGATTTCACATACTTTTTAAATCTAAGGAAAGGTAACCTCACTTTTTCAATATCATTGCAATGAGAATTGAAAAATCTGATAATTCTGCATAGAGGAGAGTTTTTTCCTGAATTCGTTTTTCTAAATGGGGTTGCAAAGAGATCATGGTTTCGCAAGTCTCTGCAAGGTGTATTCAATGAAATTTTTGTTATCAACGTAAGACAATGGACACGTTTATTGAATAATTTGTACAGCATTATTATATCTGACATTTTTCTCCTATCTGTAAGAGACAACAAAGAATATTTGAATTGAAGGGGTTATATTTTTACGAGTGATTGATTTTTGGGAAAGAAAGTTTTTGGCTTTCTACTACTCCATCTGGATTACAAAAAAAAAGGATGAGGGAATCTTCTTGTTTCGAAAGAATTTTTTTCTTTCGTGTAATTCAATGTTTATATGAAAGTAGCTGTTTCAGTTACTTTCATATAAACATTGGATCTACACATCCATGTATAGAGTTACTTATTTTCAAATTGATTATTTCCTTCCTATCTTTGGAAGATTCCTTTATCCTTTTTTTGTATCAAGATGGAGTAGTAAAAAGCCAAAAATTTTCTTTCCCAAAAAAACAAAGAATACTTTTTGAAAACGTCAGTTTTACGGGCCAATTGTTTAACGAATTTATTTTGAACACTTTCAATTCTCTGTTGCTGAATCGAATATTGTGGACTCCAAACGACAGATGCAAAGTTCAAACGACTATATATATAAGAGTAATATAGATTAAGAAGGGTTTTTGCATTTCTGAAATGCCTTGTATTTTTTATAATGAAACCTAATAAATGATTACACATATTAACGGTATTCTCAATGTGGAATTTAAAAATCATTTTGGAATCCATTATCACTCCCAAATCACGTACTTCATTAACTGTTTTTATTGTATGATTTCCTATTTGATATTGAAAATCAATAGGATTTCTATTTCTGGTGAAAGTTATTTTGTGACATTCATCGAGATTTAAGAATAGACTACTATTGCCACAGATTTCTGCAAATGCTTCAAGATCATTTTGCAATCTCTCACAGTGCTGGATTTCTTTGATGGTTCGATGAATCTTGTTGAAATGTTGAAATACTTCAACAATATTGTTGATATAAATTATAAAAAGTAATGGCCCCAAGTGACTTCCCTGTGGTACACCTGATGTAACTACAAAAGGTTCTGACTGGTAACCGTTAACATCCACAACTTGATGCCTTCCTGTAGTGTATGACGATATCCACACCAGAAGATGCTGATCTTTCCCGATCTCCGCGAGTCTTTCAATGATCAAGTTGAGACTTATTTCATCGAAAGCCTTGCTGAAATCCATATAGATCACATCCACTTGCATCTGATCATCCATAATCTCTAACACATAATCTGTAAACTTCGATTTAATTGGTATCAATGGATCTACAGGAAAAATACCATGTTGTTGTACTATTATTTTATTTTGTGCATGATCTAAAATAATTATATGCATAATTTTTCCAAACAATTTTCCGGAAATGCATAGTTTGTTGATAGGTCTATAATTCTTAACGTTACGCTTTGAGGAGTGGCATGACGATAGAAATTCTCCACTTACTAGGAAATCTTCCTGTCCGTAGGGATAAATTATAGATGTGAAAAAGGGGTAGTATCAAGTTCTCTTTACATTTTTTTTTAAATATCGCTGGTATGCCATCCAGACCAGGACACTTCCGTATGTTCATATGATTAATTGCTTCAGAAATTTGCTGTTCAGAAATGCTAACAGAGTAGTCAAGATTATCAATATACGCAATGGACGATCATTTGCAAGTGGGTCGTGAATATGTACACTCTGAAAATACTTAGAAAATAACTCACATATGCCTTCTCTTCTTCTTAAAATACTCATTGAGATTTATTCAAATTATTTTGTTTTTTTTTATTTTATATACTTCCAGGAATCAATGAGTAATGAAAAATAATTGAATTTTGTATTGTTCAGTCCGAAAAGAAAATACAGAGTGTACTATTTGAAATAAAAAGGTCTTTTTGTCCAAAATAATAAAGAAATAACAATTATTTTTAACAATCTCTATAATATTGAGAAAAGGGTTTTATCGAAATCAATAGCCGAAAATCTGTTTCATGCTAGGTCAGAATTCAAAGGGGTGATTTCATATATTTCGATGTTATTTAGTTTCCAATTGTGCCTAGCATTTTCATGAAAAAGCAATAACTCGAGAATGGTTATAGTTAGGTACATAGACCTTTATGAAATCATGATATTTTTCCTGAGCTATTCAAAAATGTAACGAAATACAAGGCATTCCGTTCAAAAAACAAAACTTTCATATGTTACACTTTTTTGAGGCACCCCTTACACTCTGAAATAATTTCTTTCTGCACCCTTATTCAATATACATGAAATGAAATGGTGAAATTTCCGAAAAAAGTTGGTTCGTGTCGCATGGGGTGCCACCCTGTATAGTCAATCCATCCCTGTCCACCAGCTTCCACGGTTCTTAACGGCATTCTCCGAACAGTCACTTTTGGATTCATCAGTGTCTCCTGACACTCATTTTGTCGAGAGCCTGAATTAATTTTCCTTGCGCATTGGAAGATTGCAATCAAACATAACAGTAACAGTTCTCATACAGCTCCCCAGTTTCCCCCATATGCTTCGCCTATACCAAATTATTCCGACAGTTTCATTTGCAGAATGCCATTAAGCCAGATAATAAACTCCTCCGTCAGGATGCTCACATGTGATGATACGAAAAACATAAATATTTTATAATGAGCCCTCGTAACTAGTATAACGGTTAATAAAGTTCCTCCGCTTCTGCCGACTTTTTATTATGATGACATTTTTTTTATTTCCGACCTTTCCGTGACCCATTCGTTCTATATGAATGAGAACACGGTCGGTGACGGTTTGGACGAAATTTATCCTCAATTCTTTGACGCAATTGTACAGAAGAAATAATTCAATTTGCTCGTACCTGGGGTTCTTCGCATTTTCTCCATCAGATGTCTAGACAGTTCCCAATTGATAAAATACATTTTAATCTACAAGTTTGTAGTGAAGTTGGAATATTTCATCTGAGTTCAAGAAAATAATGATTCCACTCCCTTTCATTGGCAATAGGATATCCAAGAAGTTCAATGATTTGATGAATGAACATATTCTGGTTTTCATCAATATTTTGTTCCAAAAGGAATTTGAATGAGCTAGAAATACTTTTCACCTGACTACGGCAGAAGGAATGGTTGTTACGGTAATGTGGGTTCTTGATGAAAAGTGGGATACGCCGGATGATCAAATTCATCTGCTCAGTCCATTTGGAAAATGAAGAAACAGCAGAGCACATACATTGCGCCTGCCCCGCTGGGGACCGAATCAGGTTTTTAGAGTTCGGCAGAGCCGTACTCTTACCATCTGACCTGAAAGTCCACCCACAATAGAAACTAATCGGCTTTGTCAAGCAATTGGGTTTATTGGTCGAGTATGAATAGGAGTGAGCCACAATAAACCCTTGCGGGTTGAGTTCGAGGGTCGAATATACCCACTTACTTTGGACCAACCCAATCTAACTATTTATCTATCGAATAAACTTTTCACTTACAAAAACAATAGTGCGTTTTTTCGACGGCCGTTCCGCCAACTAAATTAGCATAATCAGAAAATGACTAAAACTATTTGAATTGAAGGGGTTATATTTTTAGGAGTGATTAATTTTTGGGAAAGAAAATTTTTCGCTTTCTACTACTCCATCTTGATACAAAAAAAGGATGAGGGAATCTTCCAAAGAAAGAAAGGAAGTGATCAATTTGAAAATAAGTAACTGTATACATGGATGTGTAGGTCATGCAAAGAAGTAACTTTCAGACACAAACTGAAAGAAAGTCCTCCTGAAACAGCTACTTTCATATAACCATTGAATTACACGAAAGAAAAAAAATTTTTTGAAATAAATACTTCTTAATGAACACTGGATTATACAGAAGATACTTTTCTCTGCTCAGTTTGCATTTCAAACATTCGTTGTGGAATAAAAATCAGATATCATTCACATGAGTTCTACTTCAAATGAATGGTAACAAATTGCACTTACATGGAACACTGTCGTCCCCACTGGTATACATCGATGTTTCGCCTTAAGACACTTGCCCCAAAGGTCTTCAGTTCCAAATTGTATAACATTGTAGAAAATACACACAATTCATTCATGAATTACGATTTTTAATGTCACGGAATAAGCTTGATCTGCTTATGTCATCATATTTCAGGAGGACTCTCTTTCAGTTTGTGTCTAAAAGGTACTTCTTTGCATGATCTACACATCCATGTATAGAGTTACATATTTCCAAATTGATCACTTCCTTCCTTTCTTTGGAAGATTCCCTCATCCTTTTTTTGTATCAAGATGGAGTAGCAGAAAGCCAAAAATTTATTTCACAAAAGACTTGAACTACTTCTTATAGGTCCCCCAATATAGCATGCTTTTTCCTACTTTTTCTTTCTCTTCATAAATAACATTTCCGAATTCAATTTCTTGAAACTCTATATGCCGACAATACGTCATTTGGAGTTTACTCTCATGACCTCAACACCCTTTCTAGTTATAAAACAGATGCAGATAATGCAATGGGTGCATGTTGCAAAAACAACGGCTTGTTATTGAATAATCTCAAAGGTGATAGGATATCATTTCCCCAGAGTAATATAATGATCAGTGTAGTAGTCTGGACGGACAGCCCATCAATCAGAATGAGGTGGTCAAATTCATCTGGACCAACAACTAACTTAAAGCTCTCAAATTGATTCCATTTGCAACAGAATCGCCAAGCAGTGTTTCGTAACATGGACTCCAGAGATTTTATTTATATAACTCCATATTCTGGAATAGTATTACTACGCACACATTCATCTAATCCTGAACTATATTCTTGATATGTAGAGCAGACCACTGAAAACTATAATCTTCAATCATGCCAGATATTTAAGTACAGTTATTCCCACACCGTGAAATTCTTATTGTTATTTCATTGTTTATTCCACATTACTGGTTACACTTCATGCGACGACCTTAACTTCCAAATCCCAGACACTAATCATAAAAAGTTGGAAAGGGGTCTATAATAGGCCTCTCTGACACTATATCCAGTCCTTTCTCCTTCCAGTCTGAAGTGAAAAGTCTTTTACTGAAATCCAGCTTCTAGTTTCTGGACAAGTACTTGGCAGACGACTTTTCTGAATTTGAATATAGATTTAATTTTTTTCTATTTCGATCCAAAATGATATGTATAAGCATTATCATGCTTATACTCAGGATTTTATATTTCGTCCATTATTATTTCAAATTTCGGATTTCCAAATTAAATTGTTTATCTGATTTTCTTGAATTTGATGGAACGACGTCAATATCAAACGAGATCATATGACAATTAATATTATTATTATCATCATAATCGAATAACTTTTTTCGAGATCAATTGCGCTAGCACCAAACTGATATTTTTGCACTCGACGCGCGTTTCGCCAACAAAGTTAGCATCCTCAGGAGAAGAAAATTGAAACCTAGTCTAGTCTGGTTAGTCCTTATATACTAAAATTTGTTACCTGAGGTTGTATACCTGAAGTCCAATATGGAATTTCTCGGTAATTAACTACCTGCAAGTTCTTAGTAATTATTCTCTTCCTAACAGAAGATTAAAAATCGGGCTAAACGAGATGGGTCCCTTATCGCCATTCATGCTGTTCTTACATTTTGCTATTTTTAGACTCTCACATGCATCGAGTAGCCTGGTGTCATGCACATGCTTAATCAGTTTCAGATTTTTTTCACCAATTCTGTGGTTCTTGTCTAAAGCATGTTGGGCGACACTTGATTTTTCTATCCTTCCGTATTTCATGTGTTCACAATGCTCCTTAAAGCAGGTTTTAATCGCTCGTCGGCTCTGGCCGATGTATTTGCTGTTGCAATCTTGACAACTGATTTCGTGAATCCTCGACCTTTCTGTGTTTTCTAGTCTATCTTTTGGATTACTAAGAAGCTGTTGCAATTTATAAGAAGTTTTATATGCAACTTTCATATTTACTTTATCGAATATCTGTTGAAGCCCTCTCGTGTATTGGGGTTCATATGGGATGACTATAAACTTGTTATTACTCTCCTCTTTTTGAAAAGTCGAAGATTTACGAAGTGCTTCCCTAAACTTACATTTTCTAATTATCTTGTCAACTATATCTGGGTTAAGACCGTTTGCTCCAGCTTTCAGCACTAAACAACAGGTGTAAGAGTATAAAATTCACATATGAAGTAGAAAAAAACGAAAGTTGCCGTTTTTAGATGTATTGGTCATAAGGAACGAACAGAACGAAGTAGAATTTGACATTTACAGGAAAGACACGGGCACTTTCAGATACATTCCCAATGACTCGAATCATTGTCCACAATACAAAATGGCGGCACTGCAATTTCTGGTACTCAGGTTAATAACTTTTCCTTTAAAGAAAGATAAGTACGACAATAAAAAGAGAGTGATTCGGTATGTAGCTGATGATTATCATAATCATCATCTGTAATCAGGTACTAGTGAACGTTAGAGAAGAATTATCGGGAACGGAACCTTTTTCACCGTTTCTAGACCTTCTTCCACATTTTCATCGAATATGTAAAACATAATTATGAAAAATGAGAAATAAATCTGTCTATGTTATCTCAACTCTTTCATTCGTAACTAATTTTGTTACTGCAGTTTCGTCCTATAAAGACATTTTCAATCGATTACAATAAACTGCAAATAAATCATTCATTATGTTACCCCTCATATATCCACTGTAGGTAACAAAAGAGGTTCTCAAGTTATTAAGTTAAGGACCCCTATCATTACCTTGAGTTATTAAGTCAGGGACGTCTATCATTACCTATTTCGTGAATCCCAGAGATTTCCTTTTCCGTCTTTGAGTCTTTCGGGATACCAAATACTTGTTGAAGTGTACGAGCAAGTTTCAAAAACCACTTTGATATTCAATTTTTTTTAAATATGACAACATTTGTTAGGTGACGTTAGGTCCAAAGTGAGTGGGTCTGTTCGACTCTCCACCTCAACTCGTGAGGGTTTATTGTGGCTCACGCCTATTCACACTCGATCAAATAAACCCAGCTTCTTAACGAAGCCGATTAGTTTGTATGGTTAGTGGTTTTCCAGGTCAGATGGTGAGAGTACGGCTCTGCCAAACTCTTAAAACCTGATTCAGTTCCAGCGGGGCAGCTACATCTTACGATGCCTTGGATTCAACCGTGCAGGGCTTTTCCGTCTCTGGTTTTGGTGAATGATCACTTGAGTGCAAACGTTTGCTAATCTACTCATGGGGGGTTTGTTCCAGAATGTGTCTCAGGTGGAGACAAGCTCAAGAATTTGGTGCAAGGCGGTTTTATAAAGTACCCCGTTCTTGAGGAGACGACTCAGTCGTCTCCTGGCTGCACTACCAGTTATTGGATCAGGAGTTGGAGAGTTGAGATGCTATTACTCCTGATCTAAATTTACAGGTCAGTTGGATTCGTAAGCTCGATATCCATCTCCTCTGTAGACTCAGCGTCAGAAATAATTCTCAAGTTTACTCTGACCATGAAAGTCCCACGCGTAGCTAGGGAAAGAAGGTCAGTTAGGACAGAGCTCCGCATTACCGTGACAAGGCGATGCTACGACGAGAGGGCGCCCGGTACCTCGAAGGTCCGTAGAGACAGCAGATGGGCTCAGTGTCATTCATCCTCTCGGCACGGACACACACCTTAGAATCAAGCCATCGTTGGGTGCCATTCACTTAGGGAATAACAGAAACACAAGTGGTTGGGTTGGCTCAACCCAAGCCAATGCGCTCGCCAAAAACAGCATGCACAGTGGTTCATACAGTGAAAGATGAACAAGGATAGCCAACTCGCCGAACATATCTTTTAGTGTATTTTGGTTCACATGGAAGAACTATGAATTTTGAGTTTTTATTTTTTAAACAAACCGAAAATTTACGAAGGCTCTCTATAGATTTTGTTTTCCTAACCAACTCCTTCATTATTTTGCAGAATACCGGTACTTTCAGCTATTTCAGCTCTGTGAGAACGTGAGTAGTCTATGGACAAATGTAGTCCCAAATTTTTTGTAGAAGGCAACGGTGGTATGTAACTAAAAGTCTTAGTATTCTTCCTAGATTCTCAAAATAATAAACCTTCATCGGTGTTTCTCATAAATAGAACTGGAATATACAAGGATGGTTACTCTTTGTTATTTGAATTTTCATTCGATCACTCAGCTCTACTTGTTACTATCACTTGTAACCTCGTCGATGGTCTTGCTCTCAAAACTAATTGGCAAACCCATTTGATCAGAAAATAATCTCATCTATGGATTACTCCCAATAGAATATTTGCTATCTTCATTTCAGGTGTTCCAGATAGGTAAGTACTGAATAAAAATTGTCAAAAATTACGATAGGAGTGTGCTTCTACAGAAATGACAATTTATGTTGAATACAAGTATAGATACGTAGGTAGATCTGAATTGAGTGTGTCTATTGAACTCACAAATACAATTCGTGGGGGTTTATTCTGACTCCCTATTCAGCTCTACCAAATTCATAGACGTAGCAGATACAGACTACGTGCCAGGTTTAGTGTGTTTAAGGTGATCCTAACCTTGATACACGGAGTAATCTCTTCATACGGGGGAATGTGTACCCCAGCTATTCTTGAAGGTAAAATATATTCAGTCATGAAGGCCTTATTTCAATCATCGTTTGAGGAGGGTCTGCTCAGAGAGACATTGCATTCCCGTCTGCTGCATATTCTGTTTTGACTACTCAAGAGTTTGGTGCAGATCCATGAGATACCATCACTGACAGTTACAAGATACTGCATGAATTGTTTTCAGAAGATAATCTGGTTCTGCTGAAGATAAGTTCAAGAGAAAAATGTTGACCCTCAAATCCTCCAGAAGTACACCCATAGATGAAAAATTCTTCTTTATGTTATATCTATACTCTCTCATATTCTCACTTAGGTGGAAATGTGAGCCGAAAATCTCAGAAATCTCATCTGAAAACAGTTTCTGGGGGAAACTTTTCGTATCTCTTCTACCTGGATTGGATTATGTGTTGCCTACAAGAGTCTCATCTCAAATCAAAGGGTTGAAATGGTTAATAGTTCATTTCAGGACCGCATCCTTCAAATTTGGTACAAATAAAATCACGTAAACTGTTGAAGGATTCTTTTCAGTCAGAATTCTGAATGATCATGAAAAAATTGGCAATTTTGAACTTATCAATTCACTCTCACAACTGTAGATGCAGATCTATGACTATGATGATATATTACGTTTCAATTCATTAATTTTCATCCCTCTCAACTGAAGCGATTAAACTCAGATCCATAATCAGAAGTTACAGTGAGAATTACCACACGTATCATACTTGTTAATATATTCAATCGCCAGGTAGTACAAAACAAAATCCAACCTACACACCACTATTCAAAACTACGAAGGCATCGCTCAAACCCCAGCAACCTTGTTATCCCAGATTCTGTATGGCTCCAGGCGAGTTATGAGAAGTTGGTCTACCAGTGTCCCGAAGGCATGCATGTCCATCTATTCTGAAAATTATCTCAGTGCAACACAAATTCAATAATGTGGTTCGTGTACGAGAATTGTTAGATTGTTTGGAATCCCCCGAATTCCATTTGTTGTTAGTTCCGTTCAGAATTTAATTCCATTCTGAACTGAAGTGAGTTCTGTGTGTTTTCATTAAATCATATCTACTATAGTGAAACCTCAAATTTTGTTGGGAAAAACCTCCTTTACTGATTTCTGCATTGTTGTAATATATTTATATCCAAGAAAGAGTGAATTATTTTTTATTTTCGGGATACAAACATTTCGGAACAATATAACCAAAAAAAGAATCTTAAAAGAGGCTATTATACAGTTTTCCATCAATAAACTACAGGTATAAGATCAAGGCTTTCACGACTTCAGTCACGATTGAACAGAAGAATACCAGTACGTTTCGTTTGCTACTGTGACAGACAGCACCTCCTATAATGACAGTATCTGCTCAGACTTCAAGATGAAACCTTTGTTCTCGCAGCAAACGAAAATACTGATGATGTGTGCCGCAGTAGCGGATGAAATGTTTGCTAATTCGGGATCCATTCGACCACGGCCTACCAACTCGGGTTTTGTTATATCAACTTTAGTTCATTAATAATAGTTTCACAAGTAAACAACAACAGGTATCTAGATGCCTACGAGAGTGTAGAAATAAGTTAACATAATGATATTACGACCAGTAGATGAGGCAACATTGGAAAGTTAATTTAAGAAAATGAAGGCGCTGGTAACTAGCAGAGTTATCCATGGTGTATATATATTCAGCTTAATTTTCCTCTTGAAAATTTCGATCACTTAGTGATCGAAATACGCGTCGTGTTGTTAAAAATAACGGTTTGGTGTTGGTATGAAACTCCAGTATTATGCATTACAACACGAAAGGTTCCAAACAGTGTATCACTAGTACTTTCGGTTCATTTTCAGTTCATTACAACAAAAGCAGAACCACCGTGAAGATTTACCCAGAACAATTGAGTGCAATTCTGTCGACACATCCAGAATAATTCCATTTAGGACTGTTAGCCAAGGCCACAGTGGATAAAATTGAGATTGGTAGGGTTGCATTAAAAAATACTCAAGTACTCAACTCGGTAAAACGTTCTTTGCTTGTGCGACTCTGAAAAATAACTTCAATAAAAAGCATTTGCTAGATTTGTATTACTCTCTCCTATATTCAACTCTGTGTATGAACATAACGGTTTGGGGACAATCAGTGAAAGTAGAAAAAGTTTTTGTCATCCAAAAAAGATTTGTTAGACTAATCTTCGATCTAAAATACAACAAATCATGTAGAGAAGTCTTCTTCGAAAATAAAATTCTGACGGTATTTGGTATCTATCTTTATAAATTACTGTCTTACATCCACTTAAATTTGTCATCATTTACTAGATCTCACGAAATACACGATTACCCCACTAGAAAAAACCATGAAATTCATCTTAGGAAATGTAATCTTACGAAATACAAAAAATCGTCAAGATATGCCGGAGCAATGGCTTTCAACTTAAAGATATTTCCGATCACAAAAAGTTTAAAAAACACAATCCCATCCCATCCCATACCATCCCATCCCATCCCATCCCATCCCATCCCATCCCATCCCATCCCATCCCATTTTTTTCAACACAATGAAAGAATTCGAAATATGTCTTTGTCACTAAAGAAAAATCATGAGATGAATGTGGTTAATAATCTGTAGTGGAGGAATAATATTTCAGGCACAAAAATGAAAATGAATGAAAATCATATCGATGTAATGATTCAACAGCAGACAGAAATATTATCGAATATTTTGACGTCTAATTCGGGAAGGCAGATAATTTAAAGTTCAAATAAAAATTTGAATATTAATGTTAATCCCAGAACCTTCACCAAAAATCAAACTACAATACATTCAAGTTCCTAGAAACAGCCACTGGAAGATTTATCAATATACTGATTAGCATGTTTCCCTCATATGTAGTATAAACACACCTCTTGGTTGGGTTCTGAAATAGGTATGAGTTCTGACAATTTTGAATTATATTCCCTCACAATACCATATATCTCCTGTGATTCGTGAAGTTTAACAAAATTGTTGTTTATGTAAATAATGTCAGTATAAAGATACTTTCATATTGTCGAAACGCAGTTGATGTCGAACCATATCCTCAAATACTTGTAAGGCTTCAACATCTTGGGCGATCATCAATATGGCTTTCGGAAACAAAGATCAACAGGCGACCTTTTATCGTATATTACCCATATTTGGAATAACGCAATCGAGAAACATGGAGAATGGTGATCTATGGCGCTTGATATTTCTACGGTTTTTGATCGTGTGTGGCATGAAGGTTTGCTGGCCAAACTTCGATGCTATTGCTTTTCGGATCATTTTTTTATGGCTCTTCAGCTTCCTGGAAGAACGACCCCTGCAAGTGGCCGTCGATGGATATCAACACTGGTGTCCTCCAGGAATCTATATTGCCCCAACCCCTCTTTTCATTGTATCAACGACTTATTGGAAGAAACCAAGAATCCAATATACTGATTTGCTGACGACAGGCCACTTGTCTCGTCATTCCATTTGGATTCCAGGACATCAGCTGCGAATGCACATCTTCACTGGCAGCAGGAGGTTGCATATTTTGATGAGGATCCAGAGGTGATTTCGAATTGAGGTGAAATTAACCAAATTCAACTCGATGCCACAGAACCCAGGCATGGAAATCTCTCGAATACTTTAACCATCAACACTGGTGTCATCCAGGGATCTATATTGCCCCAATCCTTATCTTCATTGTATCAACGACTTATTGGAAAAGACCAAGAATCCAATATACTGCTTTGATGACGACAGGCCACTTGTGTCGTCATTCCATTGGGATTCCAGGACATCAGCTGCGAATGCACATCTTCACTGGCAACAGGAGGTTGCATATCCTGATGAGGATCCAGAGGTGATTTCGCATTGAGGTGAAATCAACCGAATTCAACTCGATGCCACAAAACCCAGGCATCAGTTTCCTCCATAAAGATCAATTTTTCCAAACCGGATATAATAATGACAGGTCAGACAAGTCCGCTTTCTGCTTCGAATAGTTTGTTGGGGGTTAAAATGGACAACAATATGTCTTGGCACAATCATGTCGCTGAAATTGCAAAGGCTGCTTGTCAAAAGCTTGGAACACTGTTCCGTACTAAAAAAATGTATACCCTTCAGCAATATTTTATGATTTATAAATCTCAGATCAAAACCTTCTCTGGAGTATTGTTCTCATGTATGGAGCTCCGCCCCCAAACATACCCTGAAACTGCTGGATTTCATCCAGAAAAGAGCCATCCGTCTGATTGGAGACGCGAACATCACTTGCAACCTTGATAGTCTGGAACATCGAAGAAAGGTTGGAGATTTGTCTCTCTTCTATAGATACTTTCAGGGGTTCAAGTCACTTGGCACATTTGATTTCATCTAGAGCAGTACATATCAGAAATATGCGACGGACTGTGGCTGCTCATCGTTTTGAGGGTCAACTCAGTATATCTCAAACTTCACTGTCTTAGAACTCTCTCATTTGGAGGACGGCGTTTATGCGTGATAAACTTCCTGAGAACGTTTTACTACATTTGATATGAATCTCCAGCGATTCAAATCCAAAGTGAATCACTACTTTCGCATTGGCCAATTTCGTCATTTGCACCTGAAATTATTGCTGTAGTAAGACGTGCAGACATGGAATAAATTTTCTCATCAGCTTTAAATAATACTTTTTGTGATTTTGCAGTGTTTACTGTTATAAAACTTTGTGATAAATTGTAAGCAATAGTGGCCAAAATATGTGTTTTTTTTTTCTCACATAAATTCTAATTTGCAAGTTTAAATAGACTTATTATTTTTCAATGCAAATCTAAATGTTTTAAAATATCAATTCTCTTCGTATTCTTCATTAATTATCCATATGAACTTTCACATCTATTTCGTAACTGACATTTATGAAATTTACTTTCATTACTTTGCTTTTCAAGAACTTTTGTTCTTTACTTCTTCGCGCATTTCTTTTATGTATTACTACCTAAATGTTTTATCATATGTGTATAATTTATTCAGAAGCTTGTCATGTGCTACGGTATCGAAAGCTTTGGCAAGGTCCAGAAAAATCGTCAAACATTTTTGAGAGCTATCCAATGCCATTACGATATTTTCAATCATATCTAATACAGCACTTTCAGTATTAGAGTTTGCTATGAAACCAAATTGACTTTGTGATATTACATGATTTTCACAAAATAATTGACTATGAAACTTCGGTTTTCATTTTATTCTTATTTTGAAAAGTGCCACATAACGAGACGGAAGTTCTTTCGTCCTTTTTTATTTCTCTACTCTATTCTGATAACTTTCAACGCCTTTTTGTAAATTTACCCTGTTGCTACTGTAGCGCCACCCGTATTTAGCACATTTCAACGGACACTTTTTGCACACCTTCCATAATCAAAACATAGGACCCCTGACAGTGTTGCCGCTTCTCTTTCATCATGGCGCCTTATTGAAGTTGGCTGTATCTCACCCCAACAGTAATCGACATTGTCCCCCCAACAGTTCCTTCAACAATCAAATTATTGGTGTGCACAAATCAGAGCCAACAACGGATATACTATTCATTCGTGAGTGGACATAACGAACCAAGAAACCCCATGTACCTCAATAAAACATAAACAATAATGTGAATTCTGATAGCGTCTCCAACAAAGGAGAATTTTATGGGGTGTCGCAGCGGGACTGACAAAATTTAAATCGAATTTTCTCAGAGAGTTAATGTAGTCATATCATTCCTTATCTGTGCGGTTCCTCGTTTTATCTCTGCCTCGTTCTCCGTTATCCGCGAATCTTAAGTAAGGCGTTCTTTACTAATTTGAGTTTTTGATTGTTGCCTAGAGAATTCGGAAAGTCTAAAGCACTTTTGATAAAAAATACATCTGATTGAAAAATAATTCAGATTTCCGGAACGAAACTAAATTTTATGTAATAAAATGAATTTCAATAAATCGCTACTCAGTAATTGAAATCCTTTGGAATATAATAATAATGTTTATTCAGATTCAAGTCACAAAAATAAATAACTAAAGTAATGTTATTATGTCATCCACAAACAACATTCGATGGCTTACTATCGATTAGATGTATTTCATTCTTCCTCTGTCTCCATTCATTCATTCCAATTCTACTCAAAAAATATGATTGAACTGATCGATTCTTGATACAATACAATACAAAATACTTTATTTTTCCTGAAACTTTTAACAAGCAAGGAAATCGTCAGATACTCAGTAAAAATTGGAGTTGAAAAATATCAAGTGATAAAATATGGAATATACATAAAGAAATTAAATCAATAGCAGATGTAGGAGATAATTGTATAAAACAATTAAAAACATAGTATAAACAGTAAACAAGCAAACAATCGTGATATCAAGTAGCAAGATCAGTTTGAAAATATTCATCAAGTGAATAAAACGCATTTTTGAAGGGAATACTTTTAACGCTATTTCATGAGGTTTAAAATTTTCTTAATGAATGTTGGAAGTTTATTAAATATTTTTATAGACATAATATTAGGTCCGTTTGATACAGATGTTAATTTGTGTACAAGAACTAACAGATTACAATTTTGCATCAGAGTATAACCAGCAGCTATGCGGATGGTATCCCTTTGCTGAAACTCATGGTAATAATTCATAATGTAAGTGACACAATTCAAAATACACATGGATATCACAGTTTTGTATCTCAATAAATAACTGCTTACAAGAATCACCATGTTTTATAAAACACATGGTTCTTAGTATCTTTTTTTGAGCAACAAACAGATCATTCAATCTGCTGCAGTTACCGTAGCAGACTAAGCAATAATTTAGCCTTAAGTGAACATAGGCGTAGTACTAGCTTAATAAAATATCAATGGGACAGAATTTCTGAGATTCCAAATAACGAAACAATGCTTGGAAGAGTTAATAGAAATAGAGTCAATATGATCATTCCAGGATAATCGGTAGTCAATGTTCAACCTTAAGAATTTGACTGATTTTTCCTGTACAATAGATTTAGTATCAGCTCTGAACAATATACTGCAGTCCATTTCTCTAAGCGAGAAAACAGTGGTATTACATTCATGATGAAAATCCATTACGATTATGAGGCATTCAAAAAAAAACCACATAATTATGTGGAATTTCCAGTCGATAGCTTACAAACAAGGACACGTGTTCTTCTAAACAAGAGCATCTTCGGGCGTCTATAATACTGGACGCCTGAATACTAGGATACCAATCCCAATTTTTGAAATATGACTTTTTGAGCCGATACTGTTGGAAATCAATTATTTAACGCTTGTAGTGAGTGAAAAAAGTACCATTTTATTTGGCAATTTATTTATATGGCATTTTATGGCAAATAAAAGTTACAAAATGGTTCGATATTCTATTTGATATTATAACATACTAGTTGAATTTCATTAGTTCGGACTTCCATTGTCTAATATTATATAAAATGATTTATAATAATTGAAAGAACTAATAAAAAAGAATAGCTGGAAACAACGATTATATGCATAAAGACAGTTGAAAATAAAACAATTGAAAAAAAAAATAAAAATAAAAAGTAATAGATTCCAAACCAAGATACTTCACGAAGATTCGATTGTTAGTATCCACAATCGTCGTCGGGTGATGAGTGGAGGTGAACACCAATGTTTTCCCCTTGGTGGTGGAAATTCCTGATTCTCATTCTTAATGCTTATTTACGTCATACAAAGAACCTACCTTCATATTTCAAGATTCTAGGTGCAGTAACTTTGACTGTACGTTAATATAAGAGCGGTCAACAGCTAGTCATTTATATTTTTACTGTATAAATACAGGCCAAGGAAATATGCCAACTGCATAAGTAATGAATAGACTCGAGAATCGAATGATGTCACCTATAAGAAAATTCGCAAAACCAATACAACCGTCAACGACGTCTGCACTCACGCGTCTGCCCACGCACTCGGTGAAAACGCTTCATTGCTTAGACCGCTCCTCCACCCCCGCGCATCGTCCCCCGTCGTCTTTTTGTAGACGCGACCCGTAATGGCTCACTGCTTTGCCCTGGCTTCATCTGGCTTGTCTTTCACACGCCAGATGAAGCCATTGTATGGCGAAACACGTGTTGCGTTTTTGTAAAACAATTTAGTGAAAATCTCACAATAAAGTGTTTTTGGAATACGTTAAGTAGAAGAAGTTGAGGACGAATTGACAAGCCAACTACTTTCGCTTGAATAGATTATTCTCGACTCAATGAGGACATGCGACCGGACTCTCAAACGGTGGATCTTTGAGCCTGTAACTCTCAGTTTTCAATGGTCATTCAGCGGTCATACACCAATGACCAATTCCAGGCAGCAACCAACGCATTCATTGCTCAGGCAATGAAGATACTCAATAAGATTGTGGAGAGTAGCAGAAATGTTTACCAAAGGATCATGTCTTGAATTACCTACATAATACTTGAGGCAATTATATCAGAGTTGAATCCAGAGCAAATATCAACATCCGCAAGGATCTTTGGAGGAGTGTGGCTTAGATATGGAAAGATTCATCAATTTGGTCTAACTAGAAGCCACAGAAAAATGAAGAATGAATTGAACTACGAACATTCACACAGATAGAAGAGCATGAAGTTGCATCAATTATCATCGTCAGTGAGATCTTACGAACCACCTCTAAATTGAGCAAAACACAAGTAGGAAGGAGTTACTAGAATTGAGCAAGGAAATATTCCTTCTGGGAAAAAACTACTTAGATGAAGTTATAGATAATCATCGAAATACAAAAAGAAGTACTCAAAAAAGAAAGAGGTCTCCAAATCCTGAGACTCACAGAAAAACATAAATCCAAAAAAAGATGAAATATGTATGTTACTAACAAAAAACAAGAGAAATGCGTTCTCAGTTCAGCAGCGGATTTTAATCTGACTCACTGATGAAGTTCAACATGAGTCTCCAAGAATGGTGTAGCTGCCAAGGCTCATTAAACTCAGTAGGATTCTTTTTGCCTCCGCATGATGTCTGGACTTCGCCGACGTTATCTCGTCTAGAAAGGTATGAACGAGGCAACAAAAACGTTTCAGCTGCATGTATAAACTATACTTGAAGCTTGCTGAACAAGAGTTAGGTAGAAGAACAGATTGGCATGAACAAGATCCTGAACTTGTTCGAGGTTATATGCAGCCTGGCGTGAAAATGTGATGCGAATTCTGCATTCTGCAGTTGTTAGGTGAAGTATATAACGAATCAGACAGGTAGAACAAAGAATGGAGAGGTAGTCCATTAGTTCACGAAAATAAAGCTTTCGTGTCATCAGCAACCAGATGAAGGAGCTGCTGGAAAACAAAGTATGGGATATATAATCCAAACACTGTATGTGCACTAATCCCAAAATCGAAGACCTGCCATTTCATTTATATGACGCGAAATCACTATGTTCCTCACAATAGATTTTGCATCTCAAGTTTATATTTTCTATAGCTCGATCTATTAGGAACTGAATAACTTGATTTCTCTAATGGAATATTTGTGAGAAATCAATGCTTTCGTTCTCTTAATTGAAAAAACTCCATATATTTCCTGTTCATCGGTGGGATCTGAAAAGGAAACGAAGTACAAAGGCAAATTCCTTCGTTTTCATTCAGATGTTTTTTGAATCACTGCACAGAAAGCATACAAAACCACTCCAAAGAGTCTGTTCAGATGTTCACCCCAAAGCATAGAGAAAACAAAAACCTTTTTCTAGCATTCAATTTACGAATACTTGAAATGAAGTATCTATGCGATTCAGCAACGCCCTGCAGAAATACATTCAATTTTGCTCCCTGATAAGTTGAACGCTATGGCATAATAACGGAACAACTTCAAAGAGATAAGACATTTCGTTTTGCGAGACATGACTGTTTATATTCTAGAATAATTCGAATATAAATGGGATTTTGTGCACGATGATAAGGAAAGTCCCCAGAAAGAGCACGATTACTAATGAAGGGTAATTTCCTCGTATTAATTGCCTCATAATTGGAAAAGGTGGGCTTATTTATGAACTGTCATGTCAAACAGGAAAACAATATCTTATTTGTAGAATTTATTCTATTGTGTAATTGAAAATTAGTCCATTGAACAGTTACATTCAGTGCTGCGTTTTTCAGTGGACGCAACTTCATTTTTTATATAGAGGGGTTAGTATAAACTAAAGTTCAAGTTTGTGGGGTCGCAAATTCTGTTTCACGGCCGCCGCCTTGAAAAAAAAGAAAAAGAAGAAGAAGAAGAACTTTATTTAGAACTTTATTTCCAGATAGGCAAGCCTAATATAAACATAATTAATGTACTTTATCTGAATATAATACATAAAAATTAAAATAAATGAGTTCATTATAACCAAATAACAGAAAATCACAAAAAAAAATACAAAAACTATATCGCACATATTCTATATCGTATATACGTTTGAAAATTCACTTATGTATTCATTCAAAACAAAGTCTCAGTTATTATTATATTTTAAATATAAATTAGCTTTAATACAGTTTTTCGTTATGAATGTTACCAAGTCCCTCTTGAATAGACGGAGAGAAGAAGATTTTTTTATGTTATTTGGTATTTTATTAAAACTGTCCAGACCTTTGAAAAATAACGAGTCCATACTGCTACGTTAATTTGTCCTTAGGATGTGGAAATTGGTGTTCGATCAGGTATCATGATGATGTACTTCACTATTTGTGGTTAAAAGGTTAACTAAGTATGTTGGTTGCAATTTATTTATTATTTTAAAAATAAATATCATAGTTTGATAATACAATTGTTGAGAGACATTAAGCCACCTTAAACAACATAGCATATTATGTATAGGTGTCATTCTATTGCAGAGTAATATTATTCGCATTCCACGATTTTGTAATTTTTGTAATTGATTTAATTTGTTCTGATTCAAGAGATATAAGAGAGTCCCGCAAAAATCGTAATGAGGTTTTATTATGCAATTATAGCACGTTATTTTGGCATACATTGATAATACAGATGCCACTTTAGAAACAAAATGCAGTTTCTTTGATACTTTGCTTATTATATAGTCAGCATGATCATTCAATGAAATTGTATTATCTACAATGAACCCTAGATACTTAATTTTACTCACTATTTCTACATCAGTGTAAGGTGTGTAAAGGGTTTTGGCGCTGTATGTCGTAAACTAAGAACCCTACAGAAAAGTTTATGGAACAATATTTGTAACAAATTGAATTGTCTACAACATAATTTCCATCGTTGAACGGAATATAAAAAGGGATAAACAAAAAAAACTGAACAGTATTGAACAAATTTTCTTTTGGACGTTATAACTTTTTTTATGGTCATATTACAATGAAATGTCATCCGGAGTTTTTCAACAAATTTTTCTCACCCTAGATTCGTTTGATTTCATTAATTTATTTGAGTTTTACATCGCTCCGAAGTTGACCGAGTTCTAGGATACTTTCTTGAATAAAGTTATGAATTTTTTGTAGGGTTGCTAGTTAACGGATACAGCGCGAAAACCCTCAGCTCTCTTTTTTCCAAGATGTCGATAGCGTCCAGAAGATGAGGGTTGCGACACCACAAACTGAATCTTAAACTAACCGCCTCTACATATCAAAAATATAAAATTCTGTCCTCTGAAAAATGCAGGCCTGAAAAATATAACATTTTAATGGCCCTTTCTGATGGACATATCTAACAATACAAAAATGAAAATTAGTAATAAACAACTTCAGCAATAAAGAAAAGGCAAACTTTTATTTTACCCTGAGCAGTACCCCGATGGGGTACTTCTCAAATCCAATATATTGAAAAAAAGTGTTGTTCATCTATAGTTACTAGTACTTCAATATCGTCTATCGAAGAAATGAGCTAAGAAGTCCATAGGGTACTGATCTTTTCATTTTGGAGACCTGAATTTGGCTCCGTCTGCAGTTGCAGCTGTATTCTACATGTCTCTTCTCGAGAGTTGTTTCAAATCCAAGATTCTCCGAGAGACGTCAAAAATTCAAAAGACGAGAACATTTCAAGTTAAACAAACATTTGTTATTGCTTTAGGGGTTCTCTAATGACAATAATACTCTCTCGGGGAAGAACAAAGTTGCCGCAGCAAATATGCTTGCCGTTCCACTCATTTTACTCGTTTGAAGTACTGAAGTTGACTCGGAAAGAGCTGTATCAACTCGACGTAAAGACCCGAAAAAATATGCAACTCCATAGGAGTTTGCATCTCAAATCGTCCGTTCCACCGTTGTACTTCCCTCGACCTACGGGAGACCGTAGACTTCGAAGTTTGAAGTGTCTACATGGAAGAATGGTACTGGATGGAGCTTGTAAATTCGTCAGGAGTCCGAATCTCCTCTGCATGATCCGCGACCATGAGAGAGCAGAAATTGAAGCATTTCACTTCAGGGCAGCTTTCTGAGTAGCTGATGAACTCGATTTAGTTTTCGACACTGAACGAGGTGATCACAACTTTGCTTTCCTCAGATCAAATGGGCTGGAGTCGGAAACTAAGTGGTTTATCATGGCCTGCTAGGATGGTTTTTTCAACACCTTAGTCTACCGTAGTCGCCTGATGGGTGAAGAAGTTCCTAAGATAAGGTTCAGGGCCTGCAGTGAGGCGTCCTCATACACTTGCTATCAGCATGTCCAGCATATGGTGTCTTGTCATAACGCGGCCCTAAGAGTGCTTTATTACCACCTACGGTATTGAATAGACACGGGTGTTGCCCTTCTCTCCGGGGTATATTGAATCTGTTTTGGGGAACGAGAAGCGCCAAATTTATTGGAACTAATCGTTTCCTACTCTCAGCCTCATGCAAGCCAATAAGACTGATGTAGTCCCTCTCGACCACCAGAACAAGACAATATTTGTCATGGAGTTTTCAGCTCCAGGCGAAACAAATATCGTCCGAAAAGAGGAGGAAAAACGGATAAAATATCGATTTTTTTTTCGAACTCCGCAGACCCTATCCAGACCACTCTGTCAAGAAGTTTGTTTTGATTATGAGAGTCCTACTCTCGGATCTCAAAATCATACCGGCTTGAGGCCGGTATGATTTTTTCATTCTTTCATCAATTTTTCAATCTTTCATCAAGATGAAGAAACAAAATACGAGCCAAATGCAGAGAGCTGTTTGGAATGCAGTTCTCACCACATAAAAATCTATACTTGTTTGAGTTTACCACTTTTTGCATGTGGTTCATTGGGGATCATTTCAATTCCACATTCTACTTGATGGTCTGAATATGATTTTAAAAAGGTTATTGCCTATTTCTGACCTCACTCACCAATATAACCACAAAAACTTAATATAATATATAATCTATGACCAATTATAATTTTTTACTTCGATTCTGGGAGGTGATCGGTTCCAAGAATTGGAACCGATCACCAAAAAATTGAGTCATTATTTAACAGCTGATGCCCGTCATTTTGTTCCGGAAACTCAAGTTTTTCGGTTTTTCCAAATTTTGTAACTGCAAAATGTTCTCATACTGTCGACAAACTACGAATATAGTCAATCAAAGTTTCAACGAAATCAATTGAACGCTGCTCTCATAATATTGATTACCAGCAAATGTTTGATGTGAGTTTTCGGATTGACATAACTTCTCTATTTGTGAACCGATTGAAATAAATCAGGCACAGAGCGGATATTTCGAAAATCATCGTTTTAGGTATCATTGCGTTAATCCCTAATGACAATCTTTCTCAAAAGATCTTGAGACAGATAATATCAGTTAAATTTTCATTATATGTATGAATTTTGAGCATCCTATCAATAAACAACTAAAATAAAGTCATGAAACAAAAAAAATTCAATCATTTAGATTTGATTGTTGAATTCAACCACCAAATACTTTACTGATTTGAGGAGTTTTTTGGTAGTAGCGACATCTCCGATCGAATTCATGAAAAACTACTTTTTCTAACACCAAAACTTTTATATTATTCACACAAAAACAGCAAACTCAAGACCAAATAGCCACTTTGTGGGAAAATAATCATCGGTCACTATTATTTTATGTTGAAACCAGGGAATTGATTGGAAAATGTCGAAAGAGATTATTCTGGAGTTGAACAAGGGAAAATATCCAACCTATGTCATCATAATTATCCCAACCATCAAGTTGAAGATATATTGTAATATCCAGTTTTGAAGTAGTCATTCCAGATTCTCATTCACTATAAATGTCGTATACCAATTACCGTCTGCAATCTTCAAAAAATCAGTGTTTACTTTGGAATAGGGCCTTTCATTACATCACATATCTAGTAGTTGAATAGAACTGGCCGATACTTGATGAAAATCCATATTTAAAAAACTAATCAATAGAGTTTATTCTATGATAAGGTTGTAATTTAGAAGTAACTCTCAGTTATGCTTGAAGAAGCTATTGTATAGCGAAACACGTGTCGCGGTTTTTGTAAAACCCTTATAGTGAAAATCATAGAATAAACTCTATTGATTAGTTTTTCCACATCTCTAGTCTTATTAGGGATATTGAATTGAAAATTGATATCCCTCTCAGTATGTACAAGTCACAAGAAGTTTTTTAGGGTCGTTTCAGAAAGTTAAAACAACCTCAAAACATTCTTCATCAATTACATTCGGTAATTCTGCTCAAAGATAATAGCCAATTCAAGGATACCTTACAAGAGCAAAGAGAGCACGTCTACTTCAAACAACTATGCAACATATAGTGATTTAATTGAGTCAATTCTAACCATATCACGTACTTTTCTCATGAACTGCGTATATGTATGATTATTTGACCAAAGCCGTAGTTTATCATCCATAATTTTAATATAACTGCCCATTTATAAAGAGGAAATAACGTGCTAACGATACATTCCACGTTGTTAAGCATGGTTATAACTGCCCCAACAGCAATTAGGCAGCTGATTAATAAGCGATATGTCCAAGATAAAGAGGGTCCTAATAATGGCTGTTTCACTCATTGTTTGTTCTGTTTGTTTGAATTTCGATTAATAGTAGTGAGCAAATTTGATAGGAAACTTTTACTTGCATGGCAACCATTGGCGGGGAAATATTCAGACCCTGCTGTCCAGGTTAAAGAGAGACTGTTTTACCTTCAAAGAAAATGCAGTTATACACTCTGATTTTTTTTATTTCAAAATACATTAAAATAATTTGGGGAAAACATGACAGTTTAACGGGGCAGTAACGTTTTAACGTGCGATCTCTCAATCTGTCTCAAAATACATCATTCAACGCGTTTCGCTAATCAAGTAAGCATCATCAGGAGATGACTATTGTCCATGCTTTGTCGTATGAAAATTAATTCTGCGAATTTTCGGACTCGTGAATGGAACCCTGTGGAACACTTAGCCTAACTTATGATACAGAGGGGTATCGGTCGGTTAATCAGAATAGAGAAAACAAATATCGGTTGGTTGATTGTGTTCGATGAAATGGAACTCGAAAATGAGGGTCGAATAACAATAATAATAATAATAATGATATCAAAACTCTGAAAGTGATGTTGTGGTGGGAGGTGGTGTTGTGATAGAAAATGTGCGATGATTTGAGAAAATGAATGAGTTATTACGATGAAAATAAGATGGTGCAATTGTCAGAAGGGCACTGAGTTCTATATTCGCTAATAATGATCGGATGATCACGTAAAGTACGTTAGATTGAAGGAGAAGAAATGCAGAATTCATCGACAGAGAAAAAACAAAGATGGTGCAATATGTCAGAATGATAGTTGGATCTTAGCGTGCAGCACATCAAAGAAAGAAGAAACGAATGCAGAATGCATCGACAAAGAAAAACAAAGATGGCGCAACGTGTCTGACGAGCACAATGTCACATCTTCGTTAATGATAATTGGATCTCAATGTGCAGCCTATCAAATAAAAGGGAAGCGAATGCAGAATTCTTCGACAGAGAAATAACAAAGACGATGCCAGCAGGGCATTAAGCCGCATCTCCGTTAATAATAGCCGGATCGTCGCCTACAGCAGGTCAAATGGAAGGGAAAGGAATGCAGATCTCGTCGACAAAGAAGAAACAAAGATGATGCCAATAGGGCACTAACTTGTATCTCAGTTGATAATAGTCACATCATCGCGTGTAGCACATCAAATGAAAGAGGAACGAATGTCACATGCATCAACAAAGAAAAAACAAAGATGGCCGCAACATATCAGAAGGGCACTAAGTTGTATATTCGCTAATAATCATCAGATCGTCACGCACAGCACGACAAATGAAAGGTAAATGTATGCATATTTCATCGACAAAGAAAAAACATAAACGATGCCAATAGAGCACTAAGCCGCATATTCGTTAGGAATGTTTGGATCTCAACATGCAGCACATGAAATAAAAGGAGGAGGGGTATAGAATTCATGAAGAGAACCCAAAGATAATATCATGTCAAAAGGCAACTGGTTCACATCTTCGCAGACAGATTATGATGTAAAGCATAACACCATACCACCAATATACGAGGAACTTTGGAAAGATTTTCAAGGAATAAGGTATGAAGGTGGTTTTAAAAACAAGTCATACATTACAGACCCTTTCGGAAGTCCAAAAGACAAAGTTGACAATTCGGAAATTCTGGAATTTACGAAATTGAATGTAAGGACTGCGATGCAAAATATTATGGACAGACAAAAAGATCTATTGAAGTAAGATATAAGGAACACATAGCACACTTAAAATATGGAAGACCGGAAAAATCAGCAGTCGCCCATCATATTTTGCAACAAAACCATTCCATAGAATTCAGTTCATTAAGATAAGTTAGACAAGTTAACAACAACAGGCAACTAGATGCCTATGAGAGTGTAGAAATAAATAAACACAATAATATTATGAATAACGATGGCGGACCTATACAAAATAACATACTATATAGCTTGTTAAAATAAAATAAAATAATGTTGTTGGGTTTACTGATTACTACATACGGACACATTGCAAAAATAAATTTGGATAGGCAATATTGTGAAATTAATTTTTATACAGCAGAAAATTGTTCAATATAAACATATAAGAATTGTAAAATAATAGATAAGGCAAAATTGGAAAATTAATTTAGGTTGGTATGCCTGGATGGTTTACCTGTATGAGTTACCTTTATAGCATAAATAGGATTAGCTCGCACTAGTCCTTAGTTTTAATCTTCCTCTTTGAAAATGATCACTTGGTGATCGAAACACGTGTCGAGGTGTTAGAAATAACGATTTGGTGTTGGGAAAAAACTCCAGTAATATGCATTACTACACCAAAGGTTCTAAACAGTGCATCATAAGTATATAAAAGGGGCATGGATGTTAAAGGAACACTTGAAGGAACAAACCAAAGATTTTATGAAAACTATGAGACGGGAGAACATAATACCAAGTTTAAATATACTGTACTTACTATCACTGAACAAATCACAAGTGATAGACGATATTATGAAATTTCTGAATGATTGTGAGCTAAAGTTGTAGACGAGACTAGATCTGATTTCAATGCGCACATGTTTCCATCCTCAAAATCCTTTCTTTCCCTGATCGACCCCTGGTTGTGAAAAGTAATACCCTATAACCCCCATCCCTTGTTGAAGAAAGGAAAAATATATATAGTTTCTGGCTATTAGTCCATAATATGCCTCCGAAGGCAAAACAAAAACATTTGAAGGTTATTTTGTTATGTAAAACATAGAATCAAACTCATGTTAGTTACAGTATTTATGACTCAAAAACGACGGGAGCGATTTAATGACTTTTGATTTGTTGAATTTGCCTCTGCACGATATAGCTGAGTAACTATTGAAAGATTTAAAAAAATTAACAAATTAACGACGTTCGGTTCGTATTTTATGGCAGTTGTCATAATGCGCCCAAAGGCAATAGAGGTTACGACATTGAATGTCAGTGAGGAATCGAAATATAACGAATCAATCCGCTGAAAATAAAGAAAAAACCGCATGAGAGGAGCGCTGTGGCCAGATCAACTGCTTGATTCATAAAACCGAGTCTGTTAGGGTAATTTTATGCTTTTCATAGACGAAGGTTCCATACATGCAGTTGAGACGCGATTAAATTTTTCGAGTCCCAGGCACTTCGCTGTTTGAGTTGGATCTTTCCTGCACTGATCAGAGGTAACATCCCAAAACCGGTCTGTACGTGATTTAACTCAAATAATTTCAGCATGATCCTGCTGCTAGATGAACAAGAAATATCTGCCAAGCTAACCTTGGTGAGGTATCTTACATAAATGTCTGTAGGATATAATTCATTATGCAACGTGGTATTAACCGGAAGGATAGTTATTTTCCAGCAGACATTTAGCAGAACCTACGGTGTAGGTAGTTGGGAGAGATGAGTATTTCAATATTTCATTTCGAAATATTCATTTTCTATTGCTATGTTTATGTCATACTGTTATAGAGTTGAAATCTACTGATGGCTTAGTTTGATTCCTACACTTACTATTAAATGACTGTAAATAGTAAAAACTACCATGTTTGTAAGCTAGGAATAGTAGGCTGGGGCGGAGTAGCAACATCACATTTGAAAAAATTAGATGTATCATAGAAAAAGTTTCTGAAAATTATCCTCAGAAAACCAACACAATACTCATTGTTAACACTTTTCAAAGAATCAAAATTGCTCGACCTCAGACAACTTTACTTCCTAGGAACCTGTTGTGGAATAACACAAAAAATGAACAAAACTGAACTATGTAGATCACAAACATAATACAAGACTTAAAACCCCGCAACTGAACACGACATGCACAACAAAAACAATCGTTCAGAGAACATATATTTATCTTGCATACCGGCTCTACAATTAGTTACCTCTGAAAAACAGACTTGCACCGACAACTATTTTATCGAAAAAGAATGTCAAATGAAACAGATAGAATTTTTATACATCTATTAATGGATCCCTCGAATACATGAAATGCGATCATTTGCCTTACTATACCTACCCAGAGAAAATGGATTCATGTTCATATTACTTATATTTCAGTATATTTTTTCTTATGCTCCTTTACCCACATATATTACTTGAGTGTTCCTTAAATGCTTCGAAAATGTGTATATGTCTACGAGTCAAATACATTATCAAATGTCTAATGTCACTACCACACTCTTTTTTTTATATTATACGTATAATTATTCAATAACTATACACGATGAAACAACACCCACGCTCTGGCAAGGCCTTAGTAAGTGTTCCTTCATTACTAAAATTATTTATTCCACGTAAGAACAATGTTGAAACTACCTACTAAAATAGGAACTTGTGAAGTGGGATTTCCACATCTTTACATTTTCATAACCTGAATGGGGAATGTTCCTCAATTTGGGTTATCACAGCAAATGCAAGTTTGAACAAAATAAAGTTGAGTTTAATTCATGAGTTTTTCAAATTCACTTCGAAATGTATTCAAATTGATATTCCAAATGTTGGGTTTTGATTTTTGAAGGGATTTGTTTCTAATTCACATATTGGTAACAGCGCCTATATCAATTTGAAATGATTAATACGTACCTAGATATTCTACTTTAAAAAAGGAAAACTATCTTCATAAATCAACAATTAAGGCAAAATAAAAATTATAGTTCAATACCACCTCCACAAGCCACATAAACAACAGTTGTTTTGTTATTTATTTATATAGAGGAAGACAGGTTAGGTGCACAAAATGTCATATGTCACAGAATGTCTCGGAACTCGGAACATAAGTAAACAGAACAGCATGCCTCTGAAATATGTCATCTTTGTTTGTCTCATACAGGTAACAGACTCATTGTCCTTTATTAGCTATAACCGATGTTGCCAAATGGTGAAATAGAAAAGAATCCCTTTAAATGTTGAATGCATTATTTCATTCCTCTTTTTTGAGTATTTAAATAATTTTTTAAAGAAAGGAGTTGGAATAATAAGTTTGAAATGCGTTGTTTTAGAGCTCTTTTATGGAAACTACTTGATTTTCGTCAGGAGGAACATTCCCCATTGTCAAATCAATTTCACTCTCACTGTTCTGATTTATGATGTGAATATTGTGAATAAAACAGTAATACCCACGCACAGGGTGTCCTTTGTGGATTTCCTGAATATGTACAGATTGTTCAAATTGTTATTGACTAATCCTTCAACTGAAAATTGAATAAATTCATATATTATCACTATGTAGTTTTTATCTATGAATGAAATTTTCAGCTGGTTTTTCATATGTATATATGGCACCAAATTTATTGCGGTGCAAAAAAATGACCTGGCAACATTAGCCCTATTCAATATGATCCTACTTCGTGCTTCACAAACCCAATTCAAGATACTTCACATGTAGTGAGGGGGCATACTAGAAGAATGGCTGTAAATCAAATCATCTAAAAGAACAATTTGTTTAGGCCAGTCTCAACTCACCTATACTTCGGAATGGACTGACACCTATCAGAAAACAACTACTTCCCTGGCTAGTACCACGAAGGGCGTTGGATCATATCCGACAGGTACCAGTGCAGGATTCTTCACAGAAGTAATTCCTGCATATTCGTTTGGCGATACAACTGCCAGAGTCGATTTTCAATTATTGAAACAGGCATACTGGCAGACCGGTTTCGGGATATTTGGCCTCTCGTCAGTGCAAGGTAGTGTCTATTGAGTAGCCATTCAATATTATTCCTTGACTGGATCTTCAACACAGATTAGGGTTTTAACTGTACTTGAGTGTATATTGTGATTATGTTAGTTTCACTTACAGTATTTTATATTATTTATTTTATTTTCATTTTATGTGATATTGATATTGATTGTGATATTGTATGTTCTGATTTTTTGTTATTCTTATTTCATCTGTTTGTTAGTTCCCTTCATTGTACTAACTCAATCTGCGTATTCCAACTATTCTGTCGGTTAGGTATATATTTTTTTAATCATATTTTATATCATATTTCATATTTATATGAGCTGCGGTTGAAGAGCCTGAACTTTGACTATTATACTTCACACTGTTATACTGTTTGTACTGTAATACTGTAACTAAATGTCCGAGAAACTCATGCGCAATGCTAGATTCCTCAATGGGTGTCCCTTACTCGTTTAGTTGAATTTTGTGGAAAAACATACAAATGTAGAACAAAGAAATTAATTTCGTATATTACTGTGTTTATTTGTTGTTGACACAATAAATTAATCATTATTATTATTACATCATCAACATGAAATCGATGATTTTCCATACTAAATTTACGGGCAGATGGGGTGTTGACAAATATGTTGTTTGTCGTTCGTTTCAGCCTAGTTCGAGAAATGATACTCTGAAAGGAATTTGATTTTCAATTATGAGAAATCATCGACTTCATGTTGATGATGATGTATCATGCTCTGACGAGAGGCCAAATAGCTCAAAACCGGTCTTCAAGTGTGCTTGCTCCAATAATTGAAAATCGATTCCGGCTGTTGTGTCGGCAACAACATATGCAGGACTAACTTCTATGAAGAATCCTGCACTGGCACCTGTCGGATATAATTCAATGCCCTTCCTGATATTAGCCAGAGAAATAGTTATTTTCTGATATGTGTCAGTCCAATAACTTACAGTGTAGATAAGTTGAGACTGACCTGTATGAATTGTCTTTTTAATTGATTCAATTTAAGGATCACAATATTTATCATTTCGTAGGCAGTCAAAATAATAGTCAGCTGGTCAATATTAATGCAAAATAGTCTGTTCTGATGTTGCTAAAACAACCAGTTGCACGTCTTTATCAAATACTTCTGGTAGCTCAGGTTACACGACTGGAAATTACGAGTACATTTGGTTGGTGATCTTTCAGGTCAATTAGCAAAAGAAGGAATCTGCCAAATGCTAAAAATCCGATCCTGATTGGCGCTCATTCTGCGAATACTTCCGTCAGCTAGGTAACCAACACAGAGAGACGCTTTTCCATCGCTGAAAACAGATAAATTTACCTCTCTGTACAGATCTACCAAATTTAAATGCAAATATTCATTTTCCTAACGGACCGATACATACCTTATAAAATTGTTAATTGTCAATAAATAAATTAATATCTTAATCAAATCTATAGATACAAAACTAAGATAGCTTTCATTTCTTTGCAAGTATCTACTGGCACCTCATAACATTATTACCTAGTGAACACCGACAATGAAAATATTTCTATATCCACTGCACGTATAATCTAATAGGTCTGTATCGCAAATTCCTATATTCCTTGCACAATTTTCCGTACAGCCGGACCGTGTACTAGTAGAATCCTTTGCTAACAAAGCTTTTGAAGTCAATAAATTAGTGTGACGCCGAGATAAATTGGGAGGTAACTGGCTTAATTGGCACTAGACCAATAGACCTCATTGATTACCATAGAAATTACAAGTTCACACGTGCAGTTCGGACATGTGTATGGAAGTGGTGCGCAAAATTTCAGATCTATATGCTTATTGGGCCTACAGTGGTTCTTTTTGTTCACGGACAACCCAACTGATTTGATTAATGATATCCTCCGAATCGCTGAGAGAGAAAGAAATTTGAGCAAATCGAATCATCGGAAGATTGTTCATTTATTTATTTACTCAACGGCAAAAACAATTTACAAAAACATATTTAACAAAGTGTGAGGAACAACAAAGTATTTTTAAATGCTCATTTCTGATGTCTACATTACAATTTACAATTTTACAAAACATTCAGCAAAGTGTGAATTACAAAATATTAATAAATCCTTATGTTTAGTGATACTGAAAGATGATACAATTCTGGAACTTACAAGAAAGAAGATGTAACAAATCTGGTACTTTCCAAGAAAATGGTGAAGTAAGGAAAGTTTTGAAGACGCTATAGCCTTCTCAACTGATTTTTTAAAACCTGAAGTGATACATTGAACAGCTTCAAAATACGAGGCATCGGACTGTTCCAGGCATAATTGGTATGGAAAAAATTTATATGAAAAATGTCAGGACTCCTCGTATCTTTTTCTTTAATATAAAAAGTTATCAGTTGAAATAGTTCTGGGCAGTTTATCTCACTATTTATTAATTTCAAGAGGAAACTCAAGTTATTAGAAATTCTCCTATCTTCCAATGATTTTATATTAAACTTAGTTAAGAGTTGACTGTACTCATATTCATTTCGTTGAATACCAAAGTGAAAAGCACAATTTTTCAAGAATTTCTATTGAACATTTTCAATCAAATCGATATTTACATTATAGTATGGGTCCCATGTAACCGAACAATATGGATCTTACGAAAGCACAATATGAAGTCTTTTTTGTTTCATTTGGAAAATCAGTAGAAATTCTGAACACAAAATCCAGCATTTTGAGACTTTTTGCCACAATTTCTGTTACTTGAAGATTAAAATTAATTTCGCAATCAAATTTAACTCCCAGATCGCGAATAAATGTTTCTATTTCAAGAGCTATTTTATTCGATGTATATTCAAACAATATTGGACTTCTAATTTTAGCGAACGTAATGATTTGACACTTATCAATGTTTACCTCTAACAAATTATTTCAACACCACATGGTGGTGGACATGCTTCGATGTATTTTTGAATAATTCCATATTTGAAATATATGGAATATTTGAAGGTGCGAATTTGAATTACTGCTTGCTCTGAAAAATGTGCATGCATAGATATGATTTTAATTGTAACTGCGGTTTTGTTTAACAAACGCCACTGTCATTGCTGATTTTTCACCACTCACCACTCACCACTCACTCATATTTAAACGCGTTTCGCTAGCCAAGTTAGCGTCCTCAGGAGATCATTATTCCTCTGAGTGATGACTATTTATGGGTCTTTCGAGTACTTTCACTTATCTCTGCTTTCCTTTTTTCGCCTCACCGGTTTAGTGGGAGATCACTGTTTGGAGAGAGTTAGCCATTTTTCGCTTGATTATGAATTTCCATATGTTGCATATCTCTACGCTAGCTTGGCTGAATACATTGTTGGCTCCTTTGAATTTCCTCCTAAACCAATGTTTCTCCCTATGTATTATCTCTGTTTGGGATCACTCGATGTTATGTTGATGAGTCCAAACATGCTCAGCTATTCCTGATTTGCTGATTCCCCCTCTCTGTGTGTGTTTCTTGTGCTCGGCAATGCGAACATTCAATGGCATTTTATTTAGGACATTCGGTACATTTATAATCATTCTCTCGCCTAGCGATTCACTTATTTTCAAAGTTCATCTGCATTTGTAGACCGATAACTCAAGCCAAGCAGGTGCAGAAGATTCAAACGCTGAAAACAAGATTACCCAACGGATAGCAGCGGGAACGCTCCTAAGCAATAATAGGAGTAAGTAACAGGTAGTAAAATTTATGGCGCTATAAATTATACATAATTATGTAATGCTGGCTAATTCCTATTAATTATCATGTGTAGGTAAAAAAGAGAAAAAAATGTAAATTGCCTCAGATCTAATTACTGATTATCAGAAAATGCAAATTTGAGAATTTGAATAAGTACAAGTATGGTATCATAGCCATTAATCATATAGAAGGGTGCTAAAACATATACTTTTCTTTCGGAAACAAATACAAAAAAAGTAATAAAATATTCAAGGGTGGAATTGATTCATAGAAATTTATAATTGTCTCTCTTGAAGTCTTTTAGTGTCAACAATCCTCACCCACATCAGCGATTCGAACAAATTTGTGTATGGAGAAGTTTTCAGTTGATACATCTTTGGTCATTTCATATTTTTTTCAAGGATATTTTGTTCTTGACATAGAAAATTATACAGCCATCAACCAGGGAACATGAATTTCTTTGATAAGTCATGAAAATATACTGTAATTATCCGGTAAACCTTCTTTTTCGTTTGGAAAATGGCATAAAAATCATGTTTGTATAATACTCAATCATTGAAGCATGGAAATGATTGACATATAGCATCCAAAAATAAACATCTTGCGAATGACAGTTACAAACACATAAATAAGGAAATATTTCATAATGGATGAAAATAATGAGCATCTTTGAAATAATGTCTTTTATATCTAGTGAACACGTTATTGCAGATCTTCAAATTCTCATCGTCAAATATTTATTAACTTTTTTTTTTGGAAGTGGTTCTTGATGAGTATCATGTGTTCGGACTCTCATTGTCTGGAATGGTATAGTCAGGTTTGAAATCTAGAGATTGATTTGTTTTTCCATATATTTTGAACCTGTTGACACTGTTCATTTTCTGTTTGTTACGATTAGGAAATGAAATTGCTAACGATTTCAATTCATCAACAGAAATACGCAATTTCATCGATTCAAAAAATTCATATTAACATTGGCTTACAGAAAAATAACTAATTTTATGTATATCAATAATGTTCAGTGTTTCACCAAAATTTATATTGATAAAACAAATGTATACATAATATCCCGTAACTTATTTATAGATCGATTCTCTAATCATCTTATTACTAACATCATTGTCTGACATTATGAAAACGTGTTTCTACATAACCAATGTGGGAATTCTATTTTGATAGAAAGATCATTTGCATATACTTTTTGAACTCATCTCCTTAAAACTGTTTGAGATGTCATTCAATCCACAATATGAAAAAAAGTTCATAAACTACCAGTGGCATTTCAACATCAAGATTTTTGTCGTGAGATATTGATTTATTACAAATTACTGCCAAGCACCACTCTTCCAAATATATTCTCATATGTCTAAATTTTTCAATATTCATGAACTGGAACAAAATATATTCCAAATAGATCACAAAATATGTTATAACTCAACAATTGACAGGGACAACAATTTCCACATAGTTTTAAAATTCTACGTTAGTATTCTTGGTTTCAACTTGGATAAAAATTTCTACAGAAAAGTTCAATGTGATCAATTGTTTCATAGCCACCATTCACTGAATTTCATGATACGAATTCTGAATATCAATTAAACCAAATTATAGTTACTAGAGATACAGAATTTCGTTTCAGTTTATCTCCATCGCTCAAAAACAAAGTTTTGGAATGATGTTCAAAATTCAAGAACCTGTTGCTCTGAGCAACTCCAAAGAGTTTTTTATTGGGAACCTTCTGTAACATTAAATGTATAGTTCAATTCTCAGTATTCATGACCATTATACCAAAAATATATGAAATCCATGATCTGAACATTAGAAGGAACACACCTTCTCTGTTTGGCTAATGGAATTGTATGAATAATAATAATAATTTCTTTATTTACACAAATTGGTTTGCTAGTTTGCTCATCAACAGTATGATAATACAAATAAAAAAAAAGTTAATGAAGTCAAGTACTAATAGAGAAATAATATAAAAAAATATATATACATATAAAATGACAAGAATGAGTAAATATATCTCTGGATGTGTATAGGACCACAACATCCACATCGCAAATGATTATCGCAAATAATATGAGATATAAATTTCGAAAGTATTGAAAGTAAGTATTTCTAGGTGTCCCCTAGAAAATGAAACTCCCCAACAGTGTAACAGTTTTTTGATAATAACAGTTGCTCAACTTTTTTCTTGAAAATATGTGCATTTCCTGAAACTTCAATGTTGTCGGTAAGTTTGTTGTACAGTTGGCATCCCTGATATTCAAAACTTTTTTGGTAAATTGCAGTCAGATGTTGACTGGGTAGGAGTAAGTGGACATTTCGAGTCAAATGGGTATGTGATGTTCGATTAGCAGCCAATTTGTTTTTATTGCGGTATACATATATGCATGCCTCAAGTATGTACATTCCTGCGACTGTTGATATTTTCAACTTCTGAAATGCTCCCCTACAAGAATTCCTGAATCCCAACTCAGCAATGATCCATACAGCATACTTCTGTATCATAAACACTCGATCCACAGAGGAGCTTGTGTCCCAGTTCAGTATGCCATACCTGAAGTGAGAATGGAAATTCGCAATACAAAGCGTAGGTAGAATCCCTTGACTTCAGTTAGTGGGGAGATATCTGAGATAATAACCTAAACTTTTCACACAAATTATCTTCTTGTGGCTTCCATTGCAAGTTGTTATCAAAAATAACTCTTAACAGTTTGGTCGTTGTTATGGGATCCAATGATAATTCAGTATTCTGGTATAGACTCACCTCATGGTGTTGTTGTCGTACCATGAATTGTATCGTCCTAATTTTTGTTTTATTCATTTGCAAGTCGTTTTTTTCAGACCCTATTCTACTCTATTTAGATACACTGATAGATCATTTGCAAAAGCTGAATGAAGAAAAGGTCCCAAAAATGGATCCGTGAGGCATAGGTAGTCAGTTCTTTAATGATATTAGTATTATCATTTTCAATATGAAAGGTATGTCAAAGAAATGAGATAAATGTTTAAATTTCGCGGGTTCATTCCATTAGCGATTTTTTAATTTTTTTTACAGATCCAGCTGTAAAACCAATCAATTGGCGCCCCGGAGCGCCAATTAATTTTTATTGTTGTATTTATTTTATTTTTAATGTCATATATATAATATATGTTCAATCCAGAGTGAAAAAAAAATATTGTAATACATGGCTGAATTTGTCATTGCAGTGTCTATGAAAATCGATGATTAATAATTATTTTGCCCTTGAGAATACTATTGTCTAGGAAAACACGTGTCGCGGTTTTTGTGAAACCCTTCATAGTGAAAATCATACAATAATTGTAATCATACAGTTTTATTAAATTATTCAGCTGTTTTGCATGTTCAGGATTGAAAATTAGAAGTGTTTTGCGTATTCAGCAATTTCCTGCTGAGCAAAAAAATATTTTGAAGACTTTGTATTAAATTTTATATGAAAAACGTAGTTAGGTACTCAAAAACACTCAAAATGTTGACAATGGCATACAGTGATTGAACTCTGAATCAGAAAACTGTTTACAAGTGGTACTAGGATCTCACAGAAGTTCGTGAAGATGTGAATGACGACGCTCGCCCTGGACGCCTCAACACATCAACAACCGATGAAAATGTTGAGGAAGTGAAGAAAATTGTTATGAAGAATCATGGAATCACTAAAGGAGAAGTTGCTTAGTATGTTGGCATATCACTTGGCTCATGCCATGAAATTTGTTAAAATATTTTGGGCATGAAGTGCGTGGCACGGATAACATAACTTGCAACACATAATTTGCAACACATGCCAAACTTTCATTATTTAATTATTTATTTATTTCATAAACTATTCTACAGGATGAACCCAGTTACAGAATTCACAAAAATGTACTAACATAATATAATTTGTGAATTTATATTAAAAAAAAATTAATGAAAACAGAACTGTCAGTTAGCTAAGAAATGTCTTTTGATTTTTATAATCTGACAGTTAAATATATCTAGGACATGACTAACAGAATTAGAGGTATCGCACATTGTATAAATTGGAGATTTTTTCATTATATTTGTCCGCGGAGTGTTGAGATAAAATGTGACACTATTCCTAGATGACCGTCTAGGAACCCAAAAATTCAACATATATAACAGTTGAGAGCAGGTGATGATATTGTTTATGACCTTGAATAAAAAAAGAAATGAATAATATTCACGCCTTACCTCGAGACTACAAACTTTGTGAGTTACAAGAAATTCATAATAGGGTATTCCTACAGTAGGATACGTGCCCTCAAGTGTTAATGACATATATTTTAAGAAGCGCCTCTGTAGGGCTTCTAGTTGATTTATAAGAACCTGATAGTAGGGACTCCACACGACAGATGCATATTCCAGCCTAGATCGAACAAAAGTGAAATAAAGTAATTTCAATGTTGAAGCTTTATCGAAGTCTTCTGTATTTTTAATTAAGAATCCATACATGCGATAAGCTGCTGTTAGAGTAGTGTCAATATGTTTATTGAAAGAGAGGAATGAATCAAAAATAACACCTAGATCAGTGAGTGAGTCAGGACGCTCCAGAACTTGATTGTTTATCACGTAGTTGTGTAAATTCAGGTTGGTTTTCAGTGAGTTAGACATTACATTACATCTGGATATGTTGAGTTTCAAGTCATCTGCGTATAAAAGGAAATTGACATCAATCTCAGCTCCGATATCATTAATGAACATATTGAATAGTAGGGGTCCTAGATTTGATCCTTGTGGTACACCAGATGTGGCTATATAGTCGGTAGACTTGAGGCCATTGAGTTGGACGTACTGCTTATGCTTGTAAAAATACGATCTGAAGAGAGTAATTAAGTCATTGGATAACCCAAAAAGTTGAGAGTTTGTTGAGCAGGATATTATGGTCAAGTCTGTCGAACGCCTTAGAAAAATCAATGAAGATGACACCAGTCTGAAACTCATAATCAATTCCATCTGCAACACATTGAGTGATTGTTAGAAGATTCGTGGTGGTTGAACGTCCTTTCATGAAACCATGTTGATTGGGGCTAATAATATTGCTGACTTGACAATAGATTGTCTTCTCAAGAAGCATCTCAAACGCTTCACAAAAGTTGCATATGATAGAGATTGGTCTGTAATTTCGTATCTCACTTTTATCTCCTTTTTTAAAAATTGGTCAGACTTTTGACATTTCCCATATTGAAGGTACAGTTGATGTTTTCAGGCATATATTAATTAGAGTTGTTACTGGTTCAGCCAGAGCTGAGGCACAATCTTTAATGATGAATGCTGGAATATGATCAGGTCCTGCAGTAAATGTAGGCTTCAATTTTTTTTAGGGTATGATAAACATCTTCAATACTGAAGTTTTTGATTGCTAAGCTGGGAATATCACTACTGTTGTTCGCATGGTCACTTAATGTTGACACTATATAAGAAACACTGAAGAAATCTGCAAAACCATCAAGAATATCTGAGGGATTATCGAATAGCTTGCCTCCATATAAAATTTTATCTTCGATATCTTTCGTATGTTTTGACTTGTTAATGAATTACCAAAACTTATTGGGGTTATGGATAATCTTGCTCTCAGTTTTCTGAAAGAATTTTTTACAAGCTATTCTAATGGCTGCTTTGATTTCTGCCCGAAGACGTTTGAATTCGAGAAAAGTGTGAATGTCGCCGTTTTTTTGTATATAAACCAAAATTTTGTTTTAGTTCGAATTTTCTTTATCAATGCACCATCAAAGTAGGCTGGATAATTATTTTTAGATTTTATCGAGAATTTTTTTGGCACGCAGCAATCGAATTCACTGTATAGTTTTTCATGAAAGTGAAGACAGGAATCATCTGCATTGCGAAATGTATTTAGAAACGTCCAATAGAATTTGAGGATCAGCTCATACATGAGCAGAAAGTTAGCTTTTTAAAATTTGTATGCATGTTGGAAACATGATGCAAATTAATTCTTCGAGATCGTTTTGAAGTTCAGTTCGCATGTTATTTCCAAAACAGGATGATGACCGTCCTCTTTTACTAATGAATTCAGGGATTTTTCAACGAGGCAGAAGTGATTGCAGAATACCAGATCTAAAAGTCTGTGTATCTCATTGAACACAAAGTTATTTTGCGATAAGCCGAAAAACTCTGACATGTTGTTCAACAAAGTAGTATGCGGGCTACTACGATCTGTTTCTGAATATGACGCATATTCAGGTACGTTGAAGTCTCCAGCCATCAGAATTGCATGGTCATACAGTGGGTCAAGCGATTCTACAGCTTCCCAGAAAGTTTCAATTTCATTTATCGTTGTTTTAGGGGGGATATAAACGCATATCAGAAAGAGACTGTTTTCGGAGAAAGATACTTTCACAACTACTGTGTCAATAAAGCCAGACACTGGAAAATGATAATTTAACAAATTGATATATTTATGATATATGATATTTATGATATTTGAAATTGAGATGTGACGTAATCGGCCGATAATCCCTGAAAATCCATGATGTATTTAAGAAAAACTTCGATGTGGAATTTTCACTTTACAAAAACACAACATGTGTTTCGTTATATCGTACAATAGCTTTTTCAGACGTCTCTTTAATCTACACGTTTTTGTAAATCTGTTTATAAAAACTATAATAATTTTCAGTTGAAGGTGATTCATTAGCATCGTCGCACTTGAAGGGATCAACGGATAATCCTCTTACCAACTCTGCAGAGGCGTACCAAAAAAATATTTTTATTTATTTAAACACATAGGTAATTACGTAAAAATTGTTATAGTAGGTGGTGCTACCTGGTGTCAATGGTAAAACTGATTACATTTTCTTATTATGCCTAATACAGTAAGGTCAGGTGGGGTGAGTGCGATTTTGGGAAAAGTGCATCCAACGACTCTGAAAAATTAATTTCGTAAGTTTAGGGTGCGCCATCTATGGATTTTAATTGAAACGTTCATACCTCATCGTTAGGAATCGATTTTAAATAAATGGAGACGTGGGGATTTGGCTTGAGCCGGTTGGAGTTGCTTGATATTGGAAAACAATATGTTGACAAAAATAATCTAAAAACACCATTTACTGTAAGTTCCGAGCCAGGTTTCCGTCAACATAAAAACCTTATTCTCATTCATCGAGACTGCATCAAAAACTTGTCTAGTTTTTGTTCGTAGCCCTCTCGTATTTTGATAAGCTATATACAACTTATCACGTTTCATAGACCTTGTTTGTGAATCAGTTTCACTCACGGGAGGTGAGGGAGAACTTGTTTCTGATTGCTACTTTGAGAGAAATAAGTTATTTCTGAATTTTCTTCTATTCTTCAAACTACAACAGTTAGAACATTCCTTCGCTTGGGATTTACATTGTTTGAGGTCATGATTTTAACCGCAAATTTGGCAAGAAAAAGATTTTTTTGCAGTTTCGAGATGAATGATTGTATTCGTTGCAATTGAAGCAGCGATTTATATCAGTAGCATCGTAAATCACGCAACTATCATAAGCAACAAAAACATTACCTGCTTTCAGAGCGCCATCGTAAGTAAATTTGTCTACTTCTACAAGTACTTGCCAGATTCCTACTTTTTTCTTTGTTTGGGATATTTTTAGTATTTTACAGATCGAGTCGTCTAGAAATATGTCACGATTACATTTCAGAAGATATTTCCGCAGTTATATTTTTATATTCATTACATATTTTCTGAGGCTGAATAAGATTGGGGTTTAAGTCATGAAAATAATCTGAACTCACAGCCCTAAAGCCGCATTCTTTGTACGTCATCAGGATGCCGTTCATTTCCAAAATGAAAATTAAACATTTATGTTACGGTTGATGAGAAAATGTATAGTAGTCTGGTATAAATTACTATCACTTTCATAAATCCTTGATATCTTATGCAAGTAGCGCGATTTCTGTTACTTCTCTTAAGAGGAACGGCCATCTTAGTTATATCTCCCATTAGATAGAGCCAGTTTAATGAGTTTTGATGGTGTTGGAGCCAGAAACGTGAGCGCTATAGGCTGTGAATTAATTAACCAATGCTAGGTGAGTATTATGTGGGGAAACATGCAATGTGTTACCCACTCATTGCGCTACTCAATTTCACAGGATGATGTGATACTCTCTGCGGAATATTAATTAGTTTTCATAATAAACATCGACTATTACCGGCGTTTGTTATACATGTTGGTAATTTACAATTCATAGCTAAATGTTTGATTATCCCTGGAAGACAATGATCAACGTATGTATGATCTAGTAAATATGAGAGTTTGATGCTCATATCGTATCGAACATAAAATAATGAATACCGCACTGACAGCTGTCATGTCTTTTATCAAGTTGCTCCTTATAGTGTACTCGCGTAAGCATGATGCATTTGAATAATTACTTCAAACTCCTTTGAGTCTGAGGTTAAGCCTTCATCTTCTCAAGCAGAAATGTGCTAAAAAACTGTCATCATCATTTATGAGATCATAATATCGTGTATTGTTCTGCCGTAATACTATAATAATAATTTCATTCATTCATTTGAAAGGTTTCGCTCAACATAATAATAATAGTAATAGTTGTATAAAGAAAACTGACGATAAGTGCAAAAGCACTTGCTTCGTATAACAGGAACAATACAATTTCGAGAATTCATCAAAACGTAGATATATTAAAAAGATATAAAGTTAAAGCTATAACATTAATGATAGTTGAGAAGATATATATAAGAGTTCAAGATATAACTATCGTTAGTGGTGATTTCAGTTACACAACTTAAAATACAATGTAAATAAAAGTGAAACTTTCAAATAATGGAAATAATAATACATACCTATATACTAGTAATAAAAAATGGTTCAATAATTGGAACACAATGCAATATATAATATAAATAGAATGATGTAGTGTGTGGTTTCCTAATTATAAACATGTTCATTGAATTCAAGTTTTTTTCTGTCAACAAAATCGGAAACTACTATCCTAGGTTGAAGAAGGGTAATTTCTACTGATACGTTGGTCGTGGCCAAGATACCCACATTCATCGAAAGACTGTTCTGACCTCTATGAAATATCGTCAGATGATTACTTGAAAGTAATTTATTCTTCATTTCCAAATATATTCGTAAGTTCCTCTCTGCTAATTTTTGTCGCAATTAATTCACTTTTTTATATATACCAAATATCCAAATCAACCACAACATAATGAATCCGTTTTATATGCAACTTTTTTGGGTATTTTCACCTTCCATAATCTGAAAAATATGAAAATTATAATGGAGAACTTTATCCAAGTGCAGAAAGAGCATACTTTTCATTTTACCTCGATAAGTTACTGCGTAAAATCAAAGTATTTTTCACAGAGAGAAATTTTCTATTCACCAGTAACTTGTCGTATTTAGCAATTTTGACTAGAAAAAATTGCCAATAAATAGTACAATACTCACCTTAACGTTTCGGAGTCCCAATTCTACCTCCGTCTTCAGAAATGGACAAAAAACTCAAAAATATTTGCAGTTATTCCTTTGCTGATTATTCATTTCTCAACTTCTTTGACAGATGTCAAATGAGTTTTTCTTTTTAATAGCGCTTAATTCTGATTAATTTCGTTATAATACAGTGAATAGCGCAGTCCATATTACCGATTCGAAAAAGAGTCAGGATATTATAATGTATACTACTACCGGTCGGTAGCCAAGCGGTTCGGCGTGGGTGCTTTGTTCACTCACTCGAATTGACTTCCGTGTTGGTCGGTGGTTCAAGCCCTAGTCTGAACCATCGATCTTCACTTGCTATCGTCCAACCCGTGTTAGGAATCACACGTTAAAAGGTGAGACCTCGTTAATCATTAGCTCGCACAAGTTTCGACTTCTGAGGGTTTCCGTTCGTAGGGGTGTGACAGCTGGTTATCGGAAAAACAGATTTTGAACAGATTTTTCAGAGATACAAATGTATGAAGACCATCCAAATAAGATATATTAAAAAACCAACACGGTCCTTGAGAATTATTCGACGATACTTTGGATCGTCTGGGTCACCTTTCTTCTGCAGATAAAAATCTGGATAAGGTGTACTACGCCATTTTATCGCTGAACAGTGACCTCAATAAATACATCTTGATGATTGTATGCATTTCTGAGTATTGGAAACGAAATGATGAAAGGATATTCCAGCTTAAACTCTGGAAGGGTTTTCCTCATCCAGAAATATCATCGTTTGTTTCTGAATATTGTTCAAATCAATGACATTTCAGTCAAAATACGAAAGACTATCATAATGTAGTACTGATACTTTCATATTCAGAAATGAACAAGACCGAAGCCAAAGGGGGGATCTAGGGGGAATTGATCCCCCCGAAAGTTCTACAAGCAACTTCTATCTAAAAATTATATCAAATACAACGATTTCCTCTGAATCCGTTTGGGATTCGATATAATCAATTATTTATGTAGAAAAAAATATCTGATTAGTATGGCTACCGGTTTGAGCTTGAAATGAATCCCCTTATCCAAAGTTATTTCAGCTCTACCGCTATGCCATTAGAGTGCCTCAAATCCATTTCCGAGAGTTTTCAACCCCAGTTCGTTCAAGCTCCTCATCACTTTTACAAGATATCTATTTATTCTGGTAAATGAGGCATACAAGCTACTTTTCCACTCTCTTAAGTTTCAATATCAAAATATGCGTTGAAAATAGGGCAATCGATAATCCAGTGGTATTAAAGATGTGGTCTTTGAGGTAGTTTTCCTCAGTAGTACACACCCGTTTTTCATCGTAAATAAACACATTTTACATCAATGGTAATAACAGAGGAAGATAGATGAAATCAAATTCGAATCAGAAATATTGTGGGCAACGATACCACAAATCATTCAAATTCAATATGGTTATTTTTCACAATGGACTCATACTTGATGGATAGTAATTAGGAGGATTTTTTATGTCATTTCGACTTCCTCAATGTGGATAAAGGTTTTGAAAATAACATACTTAAAAATATTCATAACATACGTAAACTGGGGTGAAGGTTCAAATTTCGCTGGCTGTGTACATTCGATCAGAGACTCTTTTATATTGGAACACTCGTCTCGAACATATTTTCCCAGTTCCAGCTGTTCATGTTGAGTTTGTTGGTAAGAGACATAAAAGTTAGAAGTGTTTACGTTTTCGACGATTTTCTGCTATCGAAAAACAAATAGATCAAAGAATTTGCATCAAACTTCGTGTAAGAATGGGAATGGAGTGCTCAAAAACATTTGAAATGTTGACAGTGGCATATGGTGATTGTACTCTGAGTCAGAAAAATGTTTACGAGTGGTATGAGCTTTTCACAGAAGGTCGGGATGATGTGACTGATGACGATCGCGCTGAACGTCCCAGCACATCAACAACCGATCAAAATGTTGAGAATATAAGTAATACTAACCGGTAGTAATGAGGTATTAGTAACAGGTGGTAGTTAGGCCACCAGCATATAGAAACACTAACAAATCAGTGAACATCAGTCATAATGATCTCCTGAGGACGCTAATTTCGTTAGCAAACGCGCGTCGAGAAACTGTAATTTTGTTCTGGTGTTGGAAAAGTGTTTTTCAAAAGATGTGTTTTATATATTCACCACATTTCAGTCATATTCAAATCGAATAAACCTCAACTAATAAATGAACCCTGTATATCTAATTATTTCAATTATTCCCTAGCCGTACAACCGTGAAGATGAATTAATTCAAATGTGAATGGGATGATGACTGCCGGAGTCTGTGATAGGAAACTACAGTATATAAGACATGAATCAACTCGACAAAGCAATATGTAAAATTTCCCCAAACTAGAAGAAAAACAAAGGGTCCCAAACCGATATCTTGAGGCGACTTGACAAAAACCATCGCCTTAATCCAAGTGAAATACAACTGAATGCGAGTTACCCGAATAAGATAAGGGTGATTATCTTGTTCAAAACATTAATCAAGGAAGGTTGGATTCCCATTTCTTGTTAAGTACAAAATTTGCCAAGCCAACTCTGAAAAACAGACCTTTGTCAACGCCATTCTGTCTGGTACGGGTCAGGAAAACATATATTGTAAATGTTTCTATCATGTGATCCCTCCTAAATGAGTTCAAAAGACACTATTTTTTGGCGAAGAGTTTGAAATAATGAATGAGTGATGAACATTGATTTTGAAACTAGGAAAAAGCAGAAGATATTTAATTATTTTCTTTACCAACATTATTGTTAGTACATGTGTAGCCACTGTTATATATTATAATCATGTAAGGTAAGCTGAAAAGTACCAAACCTTCAGTATTTTGAAAACATTAGAATACGGGTTTGGAGAACTGTCGGTTTACTGTCAAATAGGAATGAAGTTGTAATGTCAGATAATTCTTTGCAATAAAGTTTGATCTAAAAGTAGTTGGTCTGTATCCGAAAATACATAACATAATTGGCGACGAGGATAAACTGGTCAATAGTCTGAAGCTGAGTCTTTTCTTTACCAACATTATTGTTAGTACATGTGTAGCCACTGTTATATATTATAATCATGTAAGGTAAGCTGAAAAGTACCAAACCTTCAGTATTTAGAAAACATTAGAATACGGGTTTGGAGAACTGTCGGTTTACTGTCAAATAGGAATGAAGTTGTAATGTCAGATAATTCTTTGTAATAAAGTTTGATCTAAAAGTAGTTGGTCTGTATCCGAAAATACATAACAGCCACCTGGACATGAAACTGCACTGAATGTTTTGTAACTTAGTTCGACATTATCTTCGTCTCTGACTATTTTTCTGGAAAACAAGAGTCCAAATTTAAAAAACGAACTTATATTCTGTGTTCATAGAAAGTCTACTGGATTTGACTCTCATCTAGCTCCTTATCAGACTGAAATATTTACGTTGGATTTGAATCGCTGTAGATCAAATTTATCTTAAAAAATGTTCTCATGAAGTTTATTTCACACGAACGCAGTTCTCCAATGAAAGAGTGTTTTGACACTGGAGATCGATATGTACTGTATTGAACCTGAAAACGATGAGCAGCTGCAGTCCGTCGCGTATTTCTGATTTGTATCGCTTTTGGTGGAGTCAAATGTGCCAGGTGACCTGAACACCTCCCGTGGAAGTATCTATAAAAGAGAGACAAATCTCCAACCTTCCTTCGAAGTTCCAGACTATCAAGGTTGCAAGTGATGTACGTGTCTCCAATCAGGCGAATCGCTTTTTTCTGGATAGAATCCAGCAGCTTCAGGGTATTCTTGGTGGCGGAACTCCATACTTTTGAATAATACTCCAAAGAAGGTCTGATGAGATTTTCAAAGCATCAAAAGTTGCTGAGGTTCGTATAGTTTTCTGGTTCGGAACAGTGTTTCAAGCTTTTAAGGAGCATCCTCTGCAATATCAGGGACATGATTGTGCCAAGACATATTGGTGTCCATTTCAAACCACAACAAACTTGACGAAGCAGAAAGCGGAATTGTCTGTCCTGACAGTATTATATCCGCTTTGGTGACATTTATCTTTTTGGAGAAAACCGATTCCTGGGATTTCGTGGCATTGAATTGAACCTGGTTACTTTTACCCCAATTCAAAATCACCTTCATATCATCATCAAGATATACTTCTGCAGCCGATGTCCTGGAATCCAAATGAAATAATGGGACAAGTGTGCTGTCGTCAGCAAAGCAATATATTGGATTTTTGTTTTATTCCAATAAGTCGTTGATATACAATGAAGAGACGGTTGGAGGCAATATGGATACCTCCATCATAATTCATATATTTTTCGATTGTGGAAGGTGAAGATACCCAGAAAACGGTTGATGAAAACCTCCTTCACAAAAAATGACTTCCGTTCAAAAATTGGATAGCGAATCACGTGGTTTTGGTAACTGTCCCGTGAAAATTTCATAATTAAGTTTTTCTCAAATGGATGAACAGAAGGTTGATACATGAACTCGGGTTCGTCAAGCACAAATTTGACAAAGAATTGCAATGAACAAATACTCATCGAAAGACTGCGATGATTATCTTTCATGTTCTTCCTCATGAGAATAACGATTAATTGAATCTCTTTGATTATTTTGAATCATATTCCCCAATAATAAAAGCCACATGTCTTCGATAACGAAAAAAAAAAACGATTTTTCATTAGGAAAAAACATAATTCAACCAATATCTGAATATTTGACATTTCTGTTGAATGAGAAATTTAATCCTTCAACCATTTACTATATCTGAATCCATTGATGCATATAATATCCTGCTTTTTCACTGTTGTCCACTCAAATTACCTTACTCAACAAATATTTTCAATTGGTGTTCATGATGTTTCATCAATTTGGAAATGTGCTCAGACATACCCTTTTTTTGTACAAACATTCTTCATCACTGGCTAGAAGAAAATGTTTTCCCACATGAGATACAAATTTCCAAGAGAAATTTGGAGTTGTTTAGCTTGGTGTAATGAACACCAAGATTACACGACGCTTTTTTTGAGATATCTTATATTCGAAATATTTCTCAAGGACTTCCCAAAATGATGGAGTTTCGCCACACCGCAGAACTATTTGCAAATATTTTCTCAATGCGACTATGTCAAGAGAATGGATACGAAACAATGATCTTATTAAATGGCCACCACATTGACATGACCTGACACGCCTGAACTTTTTATCGTGAGGCTTTTTTGAATACAAGGTATTCGGTTCAAATTGTGACAATATTGACGAAATAATGGAAACAATAAGGAGGGCTTGCATGGCTGTAACTTCACGAATGTTGATAAATTATAATTAATATCTTATTGCAAGAGCGAAGATGTGTCTATGGAACGATGGACGTCAATTTGAACATTGAATGAGATATCGGAAAGGGCGTAGGTGGTTAGGAGTATTTGACTAAATTTTTTTCTGTTTGTTAACTGATATATAACATGTTTTTTTATATATAATTTATTGTCCAAAGAAAAAATCTTGTTGACAAAGTTAGTGAATAAATATAGAAGAATACATAAATGTCCTATAAATATAAAAATATAGATAAAATATAATGTAAACTTGAGAATAAAAACACTGAATGAAAAACCACAAACAATGGTTGAAACATATATACACATAAAACATGCTAAGTTAAATTTGATCAGAATAGAACTCAGTCAAACTGTAATAGAGTCTACTACTCAAAATTTCTTCAATCATTTTTCTGTACTGATTGATATCCATATTTATCTCTTTAGTGTAACTCGGCAGATGGTTATACATCTTCACACCATTGTAAAATAAGGAGTCCTTGACCAGAGAGTTGCAAGGGATAGGTAATTTTAAATTTTTTTGTACGCTCTGACGAGTTGTATAGTGATGGGTGGTAAACTCAAGTTTCCCAAGATGTTTCTTAATCAAACACACTGTATCCAGAATAAAAAGAGCTACAACCGTCAAAATGTTTTTATCTATAAACAGTTGCCTGCATGAGTCACGAGGTTTAGCTTTGCACAAGTATCTCTTCTGTAATACAAATACAGACTCCAGCAAATAAAAGCTACACACACCCCAAAAATTATACCGTACCTAAAGTGAGACTGTACCAAAGCGTGCAATAACTCTCTCTAGCAATAACTCTCACTGCATATCAGCCAGTGAAAATTTTACTTTCCATTTTTCTGAAGTGAGCGTCCAATTTTAGTCCACCATCTATATACAGTCCCTGTCCAGTACAGATGAATTCTGAAGTGAACATTTGAAAGTCATAATATTTGTTTTCAAAATATTAAGGGAGAGTAGATTGGAATCACATCAAAACTTGATTTTTTGTATATCATCAGCTATTGTCTCATTGAGTATATCTATACCTTTACTATGCCACAATATAGTAGTGTCGTCAGCGAAGAGAGTGAATGTTCCAGACATACTTATGTTCATCAAATCGTTAATATACAACAGGAACAATATGGGACCGAGAACCGATCCCTGTGGTACACTAGTATTTATTTTAATACTGTTTGAACATTTAATCGTTTTCACAATCTGAATGCGACCATTGTGATACGACTCAAACTACCGTAGTGTTATCCCTACACATCCATAGATATTCAGCTTTCGTAGCAGTATTTTATGATCAACGCAGCAAAACGCTTTTGTAAGGTCATAAAATACTGCTGCAGCAGCATCTCCATCATTCATATTGGGATACACCTCAAACAGGAAAGAGAATATTGCATTATGCGTGCTCTTGTTGCTCTGGAATCCAAATTGATTGTTCCTTATAATGTTATGGCGGAGGAGAAATTCATTGAGTCTTTTCTTAACTAGTTTTTCAATTATTTTTGCAATAGTAGTTCTTCCGATATAGGTTATGTATAGCTTTGACTTCCACACCAAAAAACTATTCGATCTTGTTTTTTGAGGGACTCTGACAGGAAATTGTATGACCATATAGTGATGTTGAGAAAAATGTCGAGATACACGTGTATACATAGCTGAATTTGTTAATAAAGTGGCTCCAAAAATCGACAAAAAACTAAAGATCTGTATTTAGAAGAAAAGTTGATAATGGAGTCTAATGAACGAAACACTATCGAAAGTTTCATTAGCTTTTTTAATATTATTCGAAATGAAGGCGGTAGAGCCAAAAAACAAATTTCAACAATGGCGAATATTTCAAAAACACTTAAACCGACCTATGAGATCTTACTGCGATAGCAATAGTTGGATCAGCTGAAATAACTGGCCTGTATATTTCCAATTATCCAGTTGATAGACTTTCCATTCAGTTCAATATTTTCATCATGTTGGAAGCTCTGAATAATACAAAAAATTCATTAGAAACATACTAAAAACAAACATTTCACTGGCTGGTGGAAAAAATCATTACATCCTCGCATTTCAAAAACAGATCATCAAATATTCATTTGTAAAGTGCAGTTTTCGATTACTGATTTCGATATATTGGAACTGATTCAAATGGGTTTCATCAGTATGTGATATTCACTAGAAGGAAATTATAAATTTTCCATTACGTTCCCCATAGCGACTCAGAAAATTTCAATTAATTGTCCAATTTGATATTTTTTTGAAGACCATACATTTATATATCAAAAGTGTGATGTTCATTGTGTGAATAATGAAGTCAATGTACGATGAAAATAGTTTTAAATGTACATTCGTTTTTTTTTGGAAAAAAAGGGTTTTGACTTTCTACTTTTCATTTCCAAAAAAAAACTAGACAAGTTAATTTCCTCCAGAAACTCTCACATTTTCATTCTTCGATTGATGACCTATGCATTTTGTAAAAATTCATATCGAATATAGGATGAAAAAAATATCTTTTGTTCAAATTCTACAAAGATCGGATTCGGTTTATTTAACCATTCTCAAGTCAACTGACACATTTTGACAAACAAATATCTAAATACAGGGTTTTTTATAACTTCGGTACCAAACTACAGAGGGTGATTCGTTAGGAAGTTTCAAGAAAAAAGTTTTCATGAACGTATGTCCGGAGTTGCTTCGTTTCAGAGATCAACGGCGTTGAATTGTAAAAAAAGAAGGGGTTTATAGAATATCATGAATATCTTTATACCGATTTGATTGAATTCTGCTGCAGTTATTCAAATTATTAAGGCTCTTATTTAGCCCTAACTAGACTAATATTATTAGGCCACTGAGTTTTTGTTGTAATTTCCTATTTTTTTTAATTAATCAACAGAAATATAGTTTTTTCGTCGCTAGTGCTTTCCTCATATCCAGTCTCCTTTTCGAGAAAAAAAATTGCAGCCACTTTGCATATCATGAACACTTGCTTTGAAGACCAGCTTACAGTGATGGTGTTGTCATATCAGTGAAGGTCAGAGTTATTAACTAGCAGTGATTCCATCTTGAATAACTTTACTAACGCTGAAATGGCTGACATGCACTCTATTTATGAATTAGCAAATGGAAATCCCGAGGAAGTACTGAGAATTAACAAGGACAGATATCGTAACAGAGTAATTCGATGTACTAAAACATTTAGAACACTACATGCAAGATTATGTGAAACTGGGAGTATTGATAAAAATGCAAGTAGTGTAAGACCAGAAACTGTAATAACGCCTGAACTAGAAGGGGCTATACTTTATGCGATAGAAGAAGATCCTTCAAAGAGTACCAGGAACATTACACTGAGCTGGCAGTCAGCTCAAAAACCGTATGGACAGATCTCAAAAGAAACCTTCTCTACCCACATCACATACAGCGGGTCCAAGCTCTAGTGCCTTGGGATTCATTCAAAAATTATGTTTTGCATGTGGTTTTTTCATACGATGGCACACAATAATACTTTCTCACCAAATATTTTATTTACGGACGGAGCAAATTTTTCACGAAATAGTATTACTTTCACAATTTTTGGGTCGACGAAAAGTCCCATGTTATTATAGAAAGTAATTAACAGCAACAATTTTCGCTAAAAGTTTGGGTAGGAATGGTTGTTGACTACCTAATTGTCCCATTTTTCCTACCAGCAAGATTAACAAGTGAATCCTACATGGACTTCAATAATTCCTATCTAGTTAGAGCTAGATGAGCAGCTTATTACTTCAAATAATTGGAGCAAATTTCAACCAAATCGCTATAAGAATTCTTATGATATTTTCTGAATACCTTTTTTTAACTTCAACGCCCTGTATCACAGAAACGAGGTGAGTTCATAGAAACTTTTTTTTTCCTGAAAAGACCTAATGAAATACTCTCTGAAGTTTCGCATCATAGTTAGGAAGCACCCTGTATACAATGATTCTGTGATACAGTCGACGTCCTTCAGGTTTGAAATGCTTTATTTATTCAAATAGATTACATCCTAATATACAACAATGATAATAATGTTAACATTGAAATACATATAAACACAATAACGGAAAAAAGATCTACTGATATTTATTAATAAGTAGTCTTGCCTACGATAATTGAAAATACAAAAAAAAAATCAATAATGGTCTCTTAAATGGTCTAATAGATTTCTTTTGAACAGAATAAGACTGTTAGAATACTTAACATTTTCAGGTAGACTGTTATACTTAATAAATACTTGAAAAATCAATGTTTTAGTTTTGAACGTTTTTGTTTGATTGTTTACATACAAATTATTTCTTATTCTAGTATTATACTGATGGATTTGATTATTAAAAACTACAAATTCATCAAAATATGAAGGTGTAAAGTTATGTAATATATTGTAAATAGAAATCATCGTTGAATATGTAAGCCTACTTTCTATAGATAACCATTGTAGAGTATTTAACATTAAAGATATATGGGTACTCCTGTCACATCTCAAAACAGTCCTCATTGCGCCATTCTGTAGTTTTCGTAGTGTTCTCATTTTATTTAAACCACTTGTGTATAGAAGAGTGGGATAATATTCAAAACGTGGTTGTATAATGATCTTACATATAGTTATCCGTGATTGCTTAGTTAAGTGTTGGGACACTCTTGTGAAAAAATATAATTTAATAAAAAAAAATTCTGTATGCAAGTGAAATGGTTATTCATTGACAGATGTTTGTCCAACATGAATCCTAGATATTTGAATTCAGTAATTAGCTCAATTTTGGTACCTGAATTTTCAACACTCCATCTGAGATACAAAAACATTGATTATTCAACTTGTATAACATATTAAAATTACTGACTATTGATCCAAAAACACTATTTGTGAGTTGCTATAAATACCAATGGATCCTAAACTATATGAGGTACCGTGACCATGTGTTATCAGAGATGAAAAATCAGTTACATATGGACATGGATATCTACAAGAAACAAACCTCACAATAGATGTAGAAAGCATGAATGTTTTCTATACGTGTAATGAGGGAGAGAAGATTGATTTATTAGAAGCATTAGAAATAAATAAATTGTATAAAAACTGCACTTTCGAAATCTTCAATGACAAACTAGAAATATGGGAGTTTTGCTAACTTACTTAGGACCCATTGGTATTTGTAGCAAATCACAAGTAGCGTTTTCGAATAAGTAGTCAAAATTTTAATATATTACAGAAGTTGAATAGTTATTATTTTGGTATATCAGATGGACACAAAGGACATTGAGTGTATTATTGTATACTTGAGGATTTGTTTGTCAAACTGCCTCAGTTCATTTAAAAATTAATTGATAGACCGAAACCGATAGCAACTAACAAAAATCTTAGTTAATATCAGACTGAAGTTATTTTCTGTATTCTATATTCCTATATTTCTGTTTCAAAGTGCGAAAAGATATCCAAAATTTGTTTATTTTTTCAAAAGACTCAATGAACCAAGAATTTCTGTAGAAATTACCAGTTCTGTACAAATACGATTATTTTTGAGTCTGTCGATAATAACCTGATACAACTGAATCATGAGAAAAGTCAATTTTTTGCTATCATGAAAATAGACGCATTTCACCACTCTTTCTTGTTGAGTAGGTGTTGAATATTCTGTAAACAGTAAAACAAAGAAAGTTGAAGAAAGATGAATAATCAAATGAATTAGACACAATATTTTCATTTATGTATACATTATCATTGATATTTTTATGATCATTTGGATCCACTGGTAGAAATGGAAATTATGGGTGGAGTAAAATCCTTTGAAAGTAATTTTTTTTAGAACTTTTACGTTTCACATCTATTTCAACATTATGGAAATGTTGAAACTCATTTAAATGATCCTGATTATAATAATTTTTCTTCAAATGACATGAATGAACAAGAATAAATGAAGTTTCTGTTAGAATGTTTCCCATTAACCATTTGTCGCAACCCTATGAACGACAACCCTCAAAAGTCGATTCTTGTGCGAGATAAGGATTAATGAGGTCTTACTTTCCAACGTGCCATCTCTAACATGGGAGATGGAAAAAATGGTAATTTTTTTTGTTCGATACTATGTTAAACCTCCGTCAGGAAAACTACAACGAATAATATTCAATAACAAGTCTTATAATTTCAAATTTTTGTCTCCCTAAGTCGAAAGAAGTGGAAAATACTGCGGCAAAGGAGAACGGAAAAAACTGCCCTCAGTTGCCCTCAGTAATGAACATACTCTTGTTTCCGTGAATGGTCTTTTAGGTTTTTGGTATCAACGTTTATTTTCTCCACGTTTCATCATCAGCCGTGAAGAGTAGCCACCTTTCTAAATATATTTTCAATGAAGCAATGAAAAACAACACATGTAATATAATCTTTTCAATTATCTCTACATATGGCAACTAAATTACTGACAAAATTAAAAATTCTTATTTCAAATCAATATTCAAAAAACAAATAAGAAAACACATTCTCGAAAAAAATAGACAATAAAAAAAAAATAAATTAGAGTGAAATAAGTTAGTCTTATACAAATTTATCCCGAAGTTGTGTCATACTGTTTTGTCAGTAGCATAATCTTATTCAGATTTTATCTATTTGTACATTAATATTTTATTTTAATAGAACGTGTAATATTAGTCCAAGGTTTTATCTCTTCTTCATATTTTTTGTTTGTCTAGTATTTAATCGGCCTATTTTACTTCAAGTCGAAATATAATTTGTTTAACTATAATACCAAATTTACAAAATGTAATAAAATGTTTTGTAGTTTCTACTCCATGAACGCCATATTTACTTTTATACAAATGTACTTACATATTCTTTATAACTTCTTGCGAAACAAGACCATTTTATTTTATTTTACAAACCATTTTATTCACATATTGTTTTAATTGTACTTTAATCTGTATACTTTGTGAAAGAAGTTATTATTACTATTATTATTACTATTCCTGAAAGTGTAACCAACGCATCAAAGCGAAAAAGAGCAATTTGTCAATCTTGATCAAGTCTGATAAATTGTTTAGAAAAAATAATTAGCATGGAGAGTACATAAAGGGTTTAATGGAGAATATGGCTATGTTTATTGAAAATAATGAATAAACACGAAGAGGAAAGAGGTGATTATTCAACTGTCATGTGCAACAGGAAGTTTTAATGATATCTAGATGTCCATTCAGAAGGTGTTTCCTGCATGTTTTCTATTGGTGGTTTTCGTAAAGAGTCTGATTACAAAGATTGTAATTGGTAGGGTGAGAAGGAATCTGAAAGGTGGGAACGCAGGTTATTCATATGAAATGGCTTCTGTGAAATTCGTTGAGGATCAAGAGAAAGGACGGCCCTCGTATTGTGAACTTGTGAAATGAGTGCGGTCTCACCTAGATTGCTCGCAAACACAAAACGCAAAGATAAATATCTATATAAAGAATGACATTTCGGAACAGTCAAGGCAGACTGTGGATTTGAATAACAGGATATCTTTTCATTGAAATTACTGATTGACATATCTGAATTCATATGAAAACAGATACTACCAACTTGATAGGCTTATATTTTTAAAATAGATTGATTTTTGGAAAAAAAAATGTTTTTGACTTTCTATTCTCTATCTTCGTACAGAAAAGTGGGTATTTTCGAAAGAAATACAATAATACAATAAAATGTATTCATCAAATATACAAGTAGAGTTGAAATATAACTATTGCTAAAAGTAAATGCCGGTAAATGAATACGGAGCGCCCAAAAGAAGGTTTCCTTTGTGCATGGGCGAAAGTATTTCAAGTTTTTGGGTAGTTTATAGAATTATAGTTAATAGAATAGACAATATATACATAGATATCACAAGAAAATAAATGAAGATATATATTACAAAGAATATAGTAGGTATATGAATATAAGTATGTTCATGTACAATACAGATACAAGTTTGCTAAAAACAAGTAGACAAGGCATAGTATATCTCTCTTCAAGTTCTTCCTATCAATTGATCGGTGTATGATTTCTATTGGATAGGTATGAAGCCATTTTTTTATTCTTATTTTAGCAAGCCAAATGATCGTATTCTGCGGACATAATCTGGACAGAGGTAAGTAAACAAACTGACATTTTCGTGTATTGATTCTTGGAATGGTTGTTGTTTTGGCTTTGAATTGTGTTTTAGGTATGTGCTGTATAGGCTCGTATTTATGCTTGATTCTATGGTGGTGGACTAGTGATTGGTTGACGAGCATGCAGAGCTTCTGCTACTGTGAATAATGTTTTTGTTGGGTATCTATAGTTTTTGCGGAGTATGTATGACCTTGAGGATCCATTTTTATGATGTCTCTAATGGGTTCAAGTAGGTGTCTGTGATACCAAGACAAACCTTTATACCGCATATTATAGAATGTGGCTGAATCAGTGTGTCATGCAGAATTCGAGTCAAATATTTCTCTATTGACTTTAAACCTGTTGGCCATGCTCTTCAATTTTTTTGATACATAGTTTGCATGGCAGTCCCATCTGAGGTGACAGTCTATCATAATTCCCAAATATTTAATGTGAGAAGCTGATGGGATCTTTGTGAAGGCTTTGTTAAATTCAAGTGGGTTATATGTTGGGGTATTACTGGCGAGACGAATATCGTCAGAAAAGAGGAGGAAAAACGGATAAAATATCGAGATGTTCTCTTCAAACTCCGCAGACTCTATCCAGATCACTCTGTCAAGATGGTCGTTCTGATTATTGGAGTCCTTGGTGGAATGATGTCTTCTCTACTCTCGAATCTCAAAATCATACCGGCTTGCCGCACTAAGGCATATTCACAACGTATACAGATTAGAGTACAATTAAAATAAAATATGTGAACAAAGTGGTTTGCCAATAAGAGCAGAGCTCTTGTTTTGCAAGAAGTTATGAAGAATATGTGAGTACATAAATATTTGTATGAAAATATGTATGGCCTTCATGGAGTAGAAACTACAAAACATTTCATTAAATTTTGTGAATTTGTTGTTATAGTTAAGCAAATTTTATTTCGGCTTGAGGTGAAATAGGCCGATTAAATACAAGACAAACAAAAAGTAAGAAAAATAGATAAAACCTTAGACAAATATTACACGTTCTATAAGAATAAAATATTGATGTACAAATAGATGAAATCTTAGGCAATATGGATTAAATTATGCTATTTACAATACAGTAAGACTAATTTATTTCGCTCTAACGGATTTTTTTTTAATTGTCTATTTTTTTCGAGAATATGTTTTCTTATTCGTTTTTCGAATATTGGTTTGAAATAAGAATTTTTTATTTTGTGAGGTACGGTGTTATATAATTTAGTTGCCATGAAAAATATGCTCTTTGTGAAATTGACTTTTTGACAGTAGGATAGGTTAGTTGGTCGCGATGTCGTGTGTTATAGTCGTGGTTTCCTGATGATGTTTTATTTTTGCTGAAATGATACTTCACGTTTGAACGATAGTAATATAATTGTCTCATGTCCATAACTTCACACTGTTTATACAGGAGATCTGATGAGAAACGTGAATTTCTAGACATGATCAACTTCATGATTCTCCTTTGTAATACCTCTAACGGACTTAGGTGTACACGCAGAGCTGATCCCCATGCTGTTATACCATATCTCAAATGGCTCTCTACTAGGGAACTATATAATTGATTAAGTTCTTTGTGGGGCAAGTAATTTTTCAAGGAACGGAAGTTGTGAAGTATTGTTTGCAGTTTTTTTATTGTATATTTTCTATCTATGTAGATGCTCAAGTATTTAATTTCTCTCAGGAAACCTATTTTTATTGTTTCTCCTTGTTCGCCGACATCAAGAGTTTCAAATGGACAATCATTGGATACATTGCAGTTGAAAGGGAAAAAAATTTGTTTTTTCCAGATTCACTATCAGGAGTCTATGGTCAAACTATTTTTTGAGCAAGTGGAAATCTGTTTCTTCGTTCTTTTCCAAATCAAGCCAAGTGTCTGCCTCATAGAATATAGCAGTATCGTCTGCGTATCCAATTATTTTCCCAACGCTGTCCAAATTCAATGTTTCATTTAGATATAAATTGAAAAGCAGAGGACCCAGTACCGCACCTTGTGGGACTTCACATTCTATTTGTTTTTGATTGCTGATTGTATCTGCAATTCGCACAACTTGTATTCTATTTCGAAGAAAGCTTTCAAAAAGCGGTTGGCAGTTCCCTCTGATACCATTATTTTCTAAAGTTTGTAGGAGTAGTCGATGATCGACAGTATCGAAAGCCTTCGTTAGGTCTATAAATGGACATAAAGAAGGTTTTTCTTTCCCCAAGGATTTATGTATCAATTTTGTCAGTTCAAGAATCGCGTCTTCGGTTGAGGTTTTTTGTTTGAAGCCAAATTGTCTATCCGAAATCAATTCGTATTTGGTAATTAATGAATTTATTCTTTTCTTTAGCAATTTTTCGAAAAATTTTGACAGATGTGTGATAAGCGAGATTGTTCTATAATTTGTGATTTCAGTTTTACCTTCTTTTTATGGATAGGAGACACTACTGCAGTTTTGAATGAGTCGGGCCACACACCAAGTAATATACATTTATTAATGATAAAAACTAAAGGATCTAGTATATAATGTGATATTGATTTTAGCAGTTCTGCTTTAATTTCGTCTTTTCCTACCGCCTTTTTGTTTTTAAGATCGCAGATTGAAGCGTTTACTTCACTTTTATCAGTTAGGCTTAAGACAAAAGAGTTTGGTAAAATGTTTGGTAAAATGTTTGGATAAAAACCGAGGTTATTATTTTTGACTATTTTATTTGCCAATTTCTTTCCAATATCTACGAAATTATCGTTGAATTCATTGGCTATGTCTCTGTTGTTTGTTAGGAGTACTTCCTGATTATTTTTTATTGGTCCAATTGTGGTTGATTTAGGTTTAGTGCCGGTGATTTCTTCCACAATATTTCAAAGTTGTTTGGTATCTTGTTTTTTGTATTCTATTTTGTTCTTACAATAATTTTGCATGGTGGTTTTTATCAAAGTGGTGACTTTGTTCCTCAAACTTTTGTAACGGTTTTTTAATAGAATGCTGTCAGGGTATTTGAGACTAGTTTTGAATAAACAATTTTTTTCGTTAATCATTTTCAGTTAATAGTTTGTTAACCATGGTGCAACTTTGGTATTTTTTCTAAATCTCTTTTTCAGATTGGTACAACTATTTAAAATGCTCAAAATTGTAGTGATGAAGTTATTCAGTGCTATATTTGTATCTTGGATCAGGTATAAGTTTTCCCAATTTGTGTCTTCTAACTTTTTGTATAATTTCTTATAATTTATGTATGGAATATATTTGCTGTTAGATTCATTATTATGTGTGCTTTTTGTAACTATTTGTAGTATTGTCGTTGAGTGGTCTGTTATATTTGTTTTCACTATGAGGGGTATAATCGTATCTGTTATATTTAATTTTGATTTGATAAAAATATGGTCGAGACATGAGTTTACTCTTGTTGGCTCATTGATACTGGAAATATATCCATATTCACTTAGAGTATTCAAATATTCAAATTTATATTCATCATCTTTGAGGAGATATATATTCATATCGCCTATGAATATATAGTAACTTTCTGTTTCGGTTTGATTATTTTCAAAGTATTTCTGAAGAATACGAATGAAATCACCTATGCCGGAAGATGGTGATTTATAGCCATGCTGTCACGAATATAGATTTTTTTCCAAATTCAATAATTGTTTTTAAAAATGTTAAGTGCTCCATTTCAATAATATCAAAATGGAATACATAATTGTTTTTATATGAATTATTGTCCCATCATTTTGATTATAATTACCTTTATTGTAAATCGTATTGTTACCTGGTATACTGTATAAATTTGTGTTTACGATTTTCCTTGTTTCCGTTAATACAAGACAGTCAAAGTCAGTATTTACATTTTGTAAAAATATAACATGTGAAAGTAAATAATAAGTTGTTGCACGATTGGTATTGCTTTAAAAAATGGACAATCATATCACTAAAGTTCAAGACTTGATGAATGCATAGATATGGTAAAACTGGAACGTCTAGTGTAGAATGAATCCCTGACGAGCAACTTTCCCAATCACCAGAAATGCAATACTTTTGACGACGCGCATTTCAACAACCAAGTTGGCTTTTCAGGAGGTACAGTAACACTCTGAAAAACATGTTTATATTCAAAAATTTCATCGAGAACTTCTTGTCAAAATATTTTTGAAATTGATCTACTTTTCGAAATACGTCATAACTAGAACTCCTCAAGAATCACTCTGTATAGTCTTGTGAACATCGTAGTCAGCATTTGATCAACTGACGATCAACTCTTCTTTCAAGTTTCGGATTTGAATCTGATAACGACGTTGTTCAGTATAATACACCCCAATAGTGCAAAAAATGGTAGGAACCTAAAAGTGCCTTGATATGCACTCTTCTATTATTCTTTCGAAAGATACGAATCATTTCAGAGGTTCACTTATGCTGTTGATAATGAAAAATAAAAGATTCAGTTGGCGATAGGTAGTTGACAAAAGTATTCGGTATCAAAGAAAAAAGAATGCTTTCGGTCTTTTGAATAGAATATCTACCTGTTTGTAAATGGTACGACAAAAGTAGAGGGTCAATGAAGGGATTTTTTTAAGGGGACAGATGAAACGAAAGGTGTTCATTCGATAATGATTGCACTATTTTTCTTGGCTTACTTTCAGTTTATTATTTGTTTTGGTGGTTATTTTCTTCGAACTGATGAAATGTTGAGAAAACTGAAGCCTGGGCCACCAAAACAAAGCCTCACAGCAATATAATGCTTCTTCCCAATAGCGATAAAATTGACAGCCATGAAATCAACATTTGAGGCCTAGTTATGCATTATTCTCGCAACTTTAATCACTGACACTACGCTGATCAAATCGAACCATTCAAATCAAAAACTCAAATACAATTGTGATTTCATATTGAAATTTTGCATAAATTCTTTCACAGAAATTGACAGGTTCAATTTCATAAATATCATGATTATGACAGAAATTAGTTCCTAACTCCACTAAAACAACTCAAATAAATACGTAACTCAAATGAAACTTACCAATGCAACAACGAACAGTTACATGCAGGGCCGGTTTTGGAAGTCTGAAGATCCTGGGAAGACAAAAAAGTGGAGACCCCTAATATTTCTGCTTTAAAAAAATGAAGTCAAAAATAATTACTCCAACATATATATAAAAAAAGGGAAACGGTGGGCCCCTTTTTTTGTTTTTATGAAAGCCAAGAAAATTGAAAGTTTTCAAAAAAAAGGGAAGCGGGCGAAAATTGACGCGTTCAGTATATAATGTCGTTTTTAAATTTCCATTCAAGTGATTTCGTCAAATAATTTTCAAAATTTTGAGCTGGAAGAAGCAAGAGTGGTGAGGATGACCTGCAGGGTCAACCGGTTTTCGGTTTTTTTATCTCATTTTATTTCTATTCAGCTACATAGCTTTACGAAAATAAGACAGCCATCCTCAAATTCAAACTCCTTGAATATGAACCATTCATATAAGATAACTAGTAATGTTGAGATAATAATCAACACTCATTTTCATATTCCTAATAATTTTTCTGATATTTTTTCTAATGAAACGTTTTTCTGGTCGAAAAGAATACGCGACGTATTGATGATGTATCCAGTCCTGTCAAGTACGTCGGATGGAAATTTGTCGATTCAATTTTGAGGTCTTATGGTCTGATCATGCATTTATTTAAAAACGGTGGACCACGGACTCTATTAAATGTTTATTAAAATCTCACCAGTCCAGGTGCTGGTATTGGTAACGTGCAAGAGTGTTCAGTTGGCTGATATCTCCAAGTCAGGCCACATTTTATTGACGAAAAGTTACTGTAAAGTCCTCACCTTTGGTACCAGTACTAGTGCTGAATTGCTCGCAAAGGTGTCGTTTTAATTACTGTTTCTGATCTATTTCCAAATTGCTGAAAACTAACAGAAGACTAGCAATTATATCATCCAACAGTTGTGCAACAAAATTAAAGGACACTTGACTTCAGCGCTGCTCCAGAGCTCTCAATAAATGAATTGATTCAAAGTTATTTCACTAGACCGAAATTTTCCTGAGGGGCAATATGCAAATATGAGCTATGAGTACCAAAAGCTGATACGGTTCCTGAAGTTCCAAAAATCCCTTGTTTCTGTTACAAACTAATCAAATCTCCTTTCTGGCGTAACCTGTGTCAACATGTGTGGCAAACCTGCTCGTTATCCTGGCACTCTGTGATTTCTTCTCTCCCAAAATTCTGGCATGCGATAAAAATATGTGTGCCGATGAGCCTTGTGAATTTCCATAATAACCAATTGAAAAATTACAACACCCACAGGTTTTACTTTCACATGTTTCTACTGGAATTCATTTCGTCACAAAAAAAGTATTCCAGACCATTTGGAATTATTTTTCATTGCTATTCACGAGGTTCAAATGCGAGCTAAATGTGAAAATCCATGAGTTCTGTTAGTACCAATTATATTGTTTCGAACGAACGAAAATATCGCATGTCCTGTTTGAATATATATGAAACAAATTGAGATTCGTTCTGAAATCTGATATTTCATCGTCTCTGTAATCATCACCATTCATACTCTTCAATTAACGTGCATCACTATGAAACAACAGCCATATTAAATTCCATGAATTTTGAATTATTATTCCTATTTTCCTGTTCCGTTAGAAAAAATGATGGGGCCATTTAAAAAGCCCTTTCACGTTGATTCATCATTGATATTTTTAAAAATAATGTGTACAATATTTATGGGTACATTAAATTTCATAATAGTTTATTTTCAATAAGTATTGATGAATAAAAACTGAACTGTAATTAAGCTGTTAGTGAGCACCATGATGTTGATTTTTCTATAGACTGGTTATTTCTGTAGACCAACTAATTTTTTTCTATTCGGAGATCCTCAGCAATGTGGCTCTACCAAAAAGACAAAGTTATTGTCGTGCTTTCAATGGTACTCCGGAATTGGGAATGGAGTTGGAGCAAAAAGAAGTCAAATATTTGTTATAAAGCAAACATCTGAATCCGCAAAATCTAGCTTATTTTGGCTAAGCGAATATTTCGAAAATAAATAAGGTTTATTTCGATTTTCACTAAAAAAAGGTTAACAAAACCACCTAACGTGTTTTGCTACACAATAGGAAGAAGCTATTGTATAGCGGAACGCGTATCGCGGTTTAGTAAACCTTTTATGATGACAATCAAAATGAATCAAATATCAGCCAGCAACATTCAATTGATGAGTAGTGTGATATGAAACTGAAAATATACACGAATATACTGATCGAACGATTTTTGCACAAAATGTGTTTATTGAAGTAAAATATATTTCATATGCCTCTAAGTTCAATCCTGGCAATTACGGATTTTCACTATTCTACAATTGAAAAATTATCGAATAATTAGGGAAAATTATTGAACCTATTCAGAGTGGACTGTTACTCACATAATTAAAAAAAATATTTGGAAAACCAAATGGTTTTCCAAGTATTTATTTAGTCACATAATGAAACAAAAAAAAAAAAATTCAACAGGTTTCATTTCCAATATACCTCATCTGACAAGTTTCATTATATTTTGTCCGAAGTAATTCAAATTTTCCACTTCATTGGGATTTGAAATATGAATGAAATTCAGTAACGGGAATTAAAATCCTCAACGAAGGATAGAAGTAGAACCTTTGGCATAAAAAAAATTGAATACTAGTATTGTTCTCAAAAACCAAAACTGCAACATTCTTCTAGCCACGCGATCCATCAACTGACTTTTTCAGGAAATGAAGTACTAGTCGAATTTCTCTTCTGAAGGGGATGATAGTATACCTTTCTCCTGAAGGAAGTAGGAGTCTTCTTCATCTCCTGAAGACAGCTGGGAAAGTACCTTTCTGAGGAGGTACACTCACAATGATCATTTTTGAGCAGTTCGCATTTGTACATGTATCGCTGGTGAATTGCATTTTTTTTTCTTGAAAATCGAGCTGATGATATTGAGATTACTCCGTCAACTGACCGAATATACCAAAATTCACTATCCTGGAATTTCATCAACAATTAAAGAAATAGCAAGTGAGAACGGAAAGAAGTTTGAGAGCATTACTCCCAAACACCGGGTCTGTATCTGAAGAATAATTTTTGAAAACAATCCAAATAAAACAAAAAAAACACTGTTTTTTCACTTTCAGAATGTAATTTTGAAATCCTCTTAATATTTGATGATATCCTGAGAAGTGTAGTTGAGAAACAAATAAAAATAATCTGTGGTTTTTAATTTCATCGTATAAGGTGGATCATGATTGGCTCACTTTTTCCATTCTCAGTTTATCTTTCTGTTATCATTTCCCAAATTCCAGCGACGTTCAATCTGGAACAACTACATATTCAGTCTATTGATGAAGTGATCTTGAGCCCTATCAGACTAGCATGGCGAATCCAACAAAGTTGCAAAAAATACATCAATTTGTAGCTAATTAGTTGCTAATTAGTTGCTAATTAGTTGCCAAAACAACGATTTTGTTGCTCGTGCGGATCCCTAGAAATGGCAAATAATTCTATCGTGATATAAAGGTAGCAAGGTAACCCAATGAATTATATACTTTCGCTTTGATCTTCACAAAAGATTCAGTTGCTATTTAGTTGCTGAACCTTGGATAAAGCAAACCATTTTAATTTTTTTTTTTTAATTTTGTATGATCTTGCTATCTTGAAACTGGTTTTTCCTGGAATTAAAGATGTTCTGAATTTGATGCTCACCAAGAGTGAACTCAAATACACCTTGAGTATCAGCAACAAAATAGTTGAAACCAATCGGCCGATTTCATTTTTTTTAAGTGTTTCAAATTTGTTGCTCACCAGGAGTTTACTCAAATACACCTTGAATATCAGCAACAAAATAGTTGGAACCGATTGGCCGATTTCATTTTTTTTTCTATTTTCCACGTTCTTGCTATCTTGAAACTGGTTTTCCTTAAAGATAAAAGTGTTTCAAATTTGTTGCTCGCCAGGAATATACTCTGGAGTATACTACTGGACTCGTAATCAATTATAATGTAATCAATGTATGAAAATCACGTCAAGAAAGGTCAAAGCTGTTTATGTATTGATGCTACAGGAGGTTTGTTCAAACCAATGACGGAACATGACGATATCACAAATTTAGAACATTTTTAATTACAGGGAAAACCAGTATCATGATAGCAATCACGAGGCAAATGTATTCCACAAAAAACGGTTTCAAGATAACCAGATCAGGAAGAATTTAAAAAAATATTAAAAATTGACCGATCAAAGCAAATTATTTTGTTGCTGGTTCTTGGAGTGTATTTGAGTACCCCTGTGATGAGCGCCAAATTTGAAACGCTTTTTATTCTCAGGAAAACTAGTTTCGAAATAGCAAGAACGAGGAAAAGAAATAAAATTTGAAAAATCGGTCGATCGGTTTTTATTATTTTGTTGCTGATATTCAAGATATTTTTGAGTATACTTCTGGTGAAAAACAAATTTGAAACACTTTTCATTCTGAAAAAAATCAGTTTCAAGATAGCAAGAACGAGGGAAATGAAAAAAAATTAAAAATCGGCCGATCGGTTTCAACTATTTTTTTGCTGATACACAAGGTGTATTTGAGTTCACTCTTGGTGAGCAACAAATTTAGAACATCTTTAATTACAGGAAAAACCAGTTTCAAGATAGCAAGATCATAAAAAATTAAAAAATAAATTAAAAATTTTTCGTTATATCAAAGGTTTAGCAACTAAATAGCAACTAAATCTTCTGTAGAAATAAAAGGGAAAGTATATATTTCATTGAGCTACCTTTATATCACGATACCATTATTTGCGATTTCTAGGGATCGGCACGAGCAACAAAATCGTTGTTTTGGCAACTAATCAGCAACTAATTACCTACAAATTGATCTATTTTTTGCAATTTTGCTGGATTTGCCATGCTAGCCTGATAGGGCTGTGATCTTGATATCATCAGCCTTTCGAAAGATTCATGGAATTCACCATCGACACATGAATGAATGCAAACTGCTCAAAAATTATCATTATGAGTGTCTTTCGTAACTCCTGAGAAGGGTACTTCCCCACTCATTGAGATATAATGGTCGTGGGAGTTGTCGAAAACACTCGAATCTTCCGCGTTGATAAAAATGTGGTAATTACCCATTAATTCAACTGGCGTTTCGAATTCTCGCGTTTTAGGGGCACATAAACGCTGTGGTAGTATTTATGAGATTGCAGTGCTATAAATATAATGAATGAGCTACCTATTAGGTTTCCACCAGTTTCGGTTTGGATACGATACATGCAATTTCTTTGATTAGTTAATGCATGGAGTGGATGGATACAATAAATGATGAAAGCCATTGATTTGGACAAATTACTTGGAATGTATCGATCCACCACTCAAGGTGATATTTCATTCAGAGATATTTTGTCCGTTGAAAAAATCGCCTCTTCCATGTAATGATGTAACTCAAGGTAATTGACAAAATGTTATAGAAATGAAGAAGGACAATATGATGAAGCCAAAAAGGATGTTTCGGAAATAAATTCCGAAAGAATGATTCTCTTCATGAAAATTACCTTTTTTGTCATAGAGAAGAATGAGCAGATTCAGCTGAATCGTAGTACCTAGCATCAAATTTGGTTGAACAAATTGAAAAAGCATCAAACAACTATTCATTCAAAGATATTCAACATCATATTAGAGCCACTCAACACCAAGGTACTATCTCAGGTACTATCAAGAAAGTTACATGAGCTGGGTTTTGGGGAAATTTGGAATAATTGGATCGATTCATTTATGTTTGGCAGAAGCCAATATGTAACCATCACCAATGTAATTAATGGTAAAAAAAGAATAATGAACTCTCAACGGATACCTCTATCACTCGGAGTACCACAAGGCTCAGTCTTGGGACCTGTACTATTCCGAGTATATATAGATAAAATTGACGAATCTGTTCCTGATGCAAAGTGTGTGAAATTTGCTGATGATGTTGCCACGATTGTAACAGGCTCCGACCAAACAAGTATACAACGAAAATGCGAGCAAACAATGAGATCATTGAACTGGTGGTTTTCCAGTAATTCGCTTGTTTTCAATCCAAATAAAACAGTAATTATTCAATTTTGTAATTATCAAAAAATTCTTGACCCACTATATATTGATGTGAATAATCAGCTGCTTCCATTGTCAAAAAGTACTAAGTTTTTGGGTGTTGAAATTGACAAAAATCTCAATTTTAAAGTACATTGTGATGGCCTTATACCAAAATTGCATTCTTTAGCATTCAAGCTACGAAATCTTAGCTATATTCTCAGTCTAGATCAACTAAAAATTATATACTATGCTGAAGTGGAGTCGAGATTGCGCTATGGTGTACGTTTCTGGGGTTGGTCAACCAACGCAGGTAAAGTTTTTTTGGCTCAAAAAAACATCATCAGAAGTATCACTGGTATAAGTTACATGGAGTCCTGTGAACCTTTTTTCAAGAAATTACAAATACTGACTTTACCCTGCTTGTACATAATGGAAATTTGTGTCTACGTTTTTCAAAATAGAAGTCAATTTCCTTTAATAGGCTCTACTCATACAATTAACACTAGGCCAAAAGAAATATATCAAGTTCCTCTAGTTCGAGGGCGGATTGCTCTTAAAGGTCCTAATGTTGCAGGTCCTCGTTTGTTCAATATTTTACCAACTGAAATAAAAGAAAGCAAAACATTAGTGATGTTCAAAACAAAGATTAAAAATTTTTTGGTTCTGAATGCGTATTACAGTGTTGATGATTATTTAACGTAAGTGTATGTGTGGTGTGTGCATGCGTTTTCGTGTGTGCTTCTAGTTTTAGTGTAGTAGTTTATAATTTTAGCTTTACTGTCTATTCCTAATACAATTACTTATGAAATTGTCGAACAGGAAAATAAAGGATTTGATTTGATTTGATTTGATCTCCAGAAGCAGGATTCGAAGCAAATTGGGACACTACTGTGAGCAGTTTAAAATCATGTTCATTCAGAATGATTTTCTCTCAAATTAAAAAATGGATCCCATCTACATTTGGACGAGGCAAAGTGCATCACATCTATAGCAACAATTCGTTCAGGCCAGTCTTTCCTTACCTGCACAGTAGATTTATGGATTGAAACCGATCAGAAAACAACTGGTCTCCTGGCCAATGCCACGAAAGGCGTTGGACGATATTTGACAGGTGTCAGTGCAGGATTCATCACAGAAGTAATGTCTGCATATGCTATTGGAGATACAACTGCCGGAATCAATTTTTAATTATTAAAACACACTTGCAGACCGATTCGGGCTATTTGGCCACTTGCCAGTACAGAGTAGTTATCATCACCAACGTGAAGTCGATGATTTCCGATAATTAAAAATCGAATTCCATTCAGAGTATCATTCTTTGAACTAGTCTGAAGCGAACGACAAACAATATATTTGTCATCACCCCCTCTGCCTGTCGAGGTACTAACTGCATATCCACGTGGCCCAAATCCCTGTATAAGGACAAACAAACTTTCATTCCTATAATTCGTGGGCATACTTGAAGACTGGCTTTAAATCAAATTATCTAAAGGAGCAATTCGTTCAGGCCATTCTTCCCTTACCTACAAAATAGGCTGGTAAAGTGACACCTATTAGAAAACAACTACTCACCTGGCTAATACCACGAAGGGCGTTGGATTCTATCCAGCAGGCGTTATTTGTATCTTCAGATTATTTGATCCAAAGCCAGTCTTCAAGTATGCTCACGTATACTATCGAAATGAAAATGGAATATATTACAATAACCTTTTCTGAACTTTTATGCAGGAATCAATGTGTTCTGCTTCCCTGAGACAACCTACCACGTTATGAAGTGTGAGCAAAACTAAATCAATAAGTAATCTACTGAGTTGTGGGCTTATCCCAGAAAGCTACTGCGTAAAATAAACCAATGAAGATCATGACTGATCACCAACGTATCTATTTATAAATTCTGCCTACGAACTCAGTGATCAATTCAGAAAAATCATCTTGCATCCTTTGAATGGTTCACATTTCGGAAAGGTATGCCGTCTTCTGTTTGAAAAAAAAAAAAAAAAAAAATCTGAAATCGCCTAGGAAAAAAACAGTTAGTCTGTTACAAATCCTAAATTTCAATTTCTTGATTTCAATAATAGAAAACTGTTGGGTTATATTTGCGAAGTATGAGCTGGTCAGGCAATATCCTCCGAAGCCCCGATATATTCGGGAGGGCTCGCCAGCATTATCAACCAACGACCACTCCCCACATCGTGGGGTAAGTGATCATTGGGTCCAAGAATCATGTGCCCCGATCAAGCGCAGTGAGCCAAGAATGACAACCTTCTGCATCTGGTCGGCTAAGATTTCTGTCTTAGGGTGGAGAACAAATAGTTTCAATGAATTTGGCACTTATTGTTTCCCACTACGAATTCAATTCCGTAGAAGTACCGTAAATGCTGATATGCTGATATAGCATTCTTAGGGCCGCGTTATGTCGATGGATATAGGCTGAGACCGCATGTGCTGGACATGCTGATAGCAAGTGCATTAGGGTCTCGTGCGCCTCGCGGCAAGCCCTGCATTTTGTGTCAGGAACCTCTATACCCATCACGCGATTGCGGTAGACTAAGATGTTGAAGACATCATCCTGGTAAGCCATGATGGACCCCTCAGTTTTCGACTTCAGCCCACTCGACTTGAGGAATGCAAAAGTCAGGCGCTTTGATGAGCCAAAGTCTCCAATGTTATTGAAAAGGAGTCCATGCATTGGCATATCCTTGTGTTTCCGCAAATGTGAGGTGATATCTGCGGTTTTCATATGAGCTTTTTGCTGAAAGGGTTTCAACTCGGTGACAGAGTTGTGGTCACTTCGTTCAGTGTCGAAAACTAAACCAGGTTCATCAGCTGCTCGGGCAGCTGCCCTAAAGAGAAATGCTCCAATCTCATGGTCACGGACCATGCAGAGAAGGGGATCCGAACTCCTGACGACTTCACAGGCTATATCCAGTACCATTCTGTCATGTAGACACTCCAAACTCGAAAGTTCACGGTCTTCCTGTTGTCGGGGTGAGTACAACCGTGGAACGAATGATTTGGGATGCAAACTTCTATAGAGAAGAATCATTTTTCGGGTCTTCACGTCGGGTTGATACAGCTCCTCGTAAGTCCACTTCACTACTCCAAACGAGTAGAGTAAGATTGGAACGGCAAGCATATTTGTAGCAGCAACTTTTTTTCTCCGACAGTTCCGTTGACCAGGTCTGTTGAAGTTTGTGCTGAAACTTGCTGCAGAGAGAGTTCTTCACTGCTGTTACCTCTTGTGAGTCGCGTTGTCCCACCCCGAGGTGGCATCCAAATTGTGTAGGATGCCACAACACGTGGATGCTTTTGGAATAAGCGAGAAGGTTTCTCGCGGAACCTAACGTTTCCGTGATACTTCTCGCTCGTCTTACTAGTGACTTTCTAGCAGTTACTAGCATCCGTATCCTATTGAAGCAGTGCTGTTTGGTGGTCAGCAGCACGCTTTGACTTATATTGTGATGGATACGTCGTAGTTTGGCGACTATTCGCCGCACTGTGGGCGTGAAAGGACCGTTGGCCGCCCTGTAATCCATCACACATTGGATAAGAGACGCGTATTGTCTTGCCGACGTGATCTTAGCCTCCATCTTGTGTACAAGCCGTTTAACTTTCCGAAAGGCAAGTCCGGGATTTCATCCTTTCAATTCGGAAAGCGATTGAACGACGCTATTCACATCGGTGTTGATTTGCCGGATGTCAGCGTCTTCTGTTGGAACACTATGAACCTCCGCATCCAAACAAGCCAGTTCTTCTGGCTTCAGGGGACTTTATTCTGTGGAGCGCCCTGCGTGTTCTGATTGACTCCATTGTTGGCATGATGCGAGTCTCTTCTCCAGCTGTTCCAGTGGATGGTAGAACTGTCTCTTCCACCACTTCATTAACAGGCTGGGAAGAAGCTATTTAGCCCTGCGGTCGAAGATAGGATACGTAATCCCTAAGATTTTGGGCGGAAAAGGCGGCATGCTCCGGATGTGTTTCACACTACGGAGCATGCAACCTCGCCATGTACCCTCTTCGCGCAGGCTCACTATTCTTGTAGCATTGCAGGCTTTCTTTCAGTTCATGCGTACACTCAAAGCGTCCGTTGTCATTGCCAGGGTTAACATCGGTAGGCAAATCCTCATTATGGGCCCCACCACCTTTCCTCTGAACCTTCCGAGTGTATCGATTGTGGGGGTCCCTTCCTCAATTCCTAGGAATCAAGTGTTGAGTCCACGGGTGGTTAGCCTAGTGGAACCACGGCCGGCACCGGAGGGAGAATAGTGTTCTCCTTCTCGGGTGGGCATGGACTGTCGGTCGGGCAGGTCATGCTAGTCCTAATCTAGCTCTAGTCTTGCATTAATTCAGGCAGACTGTGACATCATCACATCAGTTAGGTTGCCTCGCAGCTCGCCTAGGCAACCAGTGTGTATCTGTTACCCAGCGGTTAACCATTCAGAATGTATCAAATTGTCACGTAGCGATCTCAAAATGTTACGTAGCTTGCCAGCTAATCGGACCGCATGCTTCTGCATCTCAGAACATCGTGGCGGGAGATTTGAATTTTCTGTCGACATGAATAATTCAGGCAGACAGACGACCAGGCGTATCCCTCAACGAGACAAACGTTTCAGGGCTGAGGGCAAGCTTGTATGGGGCGATGGAATGTACTTGATGTTTATCGGATCGGATCGAATCCAAGCAATTCACATACTCATCAGAAGTGATTTTATCCTTCACCACAGATAATTTGATCCCTTTCGCCTTCTTTGTTACCCTCAAGCATGAGATGATTTGATTAATTTCATTCTCATCATTGGCATTTCATTCAGATCTTTACTATATCCTGGATCAATTCGACAATATTAACCCAGGATGTATAAACTTCAGGAAGAAATTCCAAAAATCCATGCCACGGCCACCAGTTGCTCGGGTAAGTGGTGGCGCAACTCACCAAAGGCCAAGGGTGTTAGTGACCATCCCTGCTCATATATTTGCTATCATTATTATTATCATCATCATCACCAGAAAAACCCGTTTTCAAAAGAATATTGAACATGTAGAAATCTCTTCTTCTTCAGGACAGGTAAATGAAAATATATTTTCGGAAACGGAGTGAGGAATTGAATTCAGTATTATTGAATTCTGAAACGAACTTCAACTTTATGTCAGTGTTTTTTTCGGATATGATTTTTCAGAAAGCTCAAAAATTATGCTTTTTTTAAATTTTTCCGACTTTGGATATGAATCGAAGAGAAAATACTTCATTGTATACATATTGTTCGTAATGTCGAAATGTGAAAAAATTCTCGAGATGTGAAGACATACCAAGAAATACTTGTCAACTAGAAACTTTCCAGGATCAATTGAAAATTATCTGGCATTTTTCTGATGAAAGATTCAATTTATATACTGACAAGGAATATTTCATTATGTAGACATCCTGGTAGTAAACAAAGTTGAAACCCAACTCTAATTCTTTGAAGTTTTTTTTAAGAAATTTTTCGTGGAATTACTTATGTTTCTTTTATAAAATCATCACTATTCCTTCAAAGATGACCCTTATTGGTCTACAAATTCCATAGGAAATCGCTCATTGATATTGGATATTTGTGAATGTAATTACTCAACTTTTTCGGAAATTTCAGTAATTTTTTTAGGAAGCCGAAGAAGTGGAAAGCTAAGACGCTTTTTCTCAAAAACTTATCTCGTCTTGAAAATTTTGTGTTCCAAATATTAAATATAGGGTCAATGGTAAATCTAAAGTATTTGAATACAACTCGACGTTTCGGTTTATCATTGAACCATATTCATGGGTGCGTAGGTTCTATTGATTTAAGCCAGAAATGAATACACAATGCACTTTAAATATTGAATTTCTTGCTGTTCTAAGTGGTTATCAATGGACTTCACGGGCTAAATTGAATACTTCATGATTCATTATTGTGCCTGTTTCTACCAACACACTCTCAAAAATTGAAATTTGGTCACAAAAGCATCAAGAAATCCATCTATATTGTCATAATGAAAATTCATATCATAAAACAAATAAAGAGATACATGGACTCTTCAGAAGTAAAAATTTAAATCTACTTCAAGTTGCTCGAAGTATAAAGAATTATTGCACTCAATTCCGTGTAATATACTTTGCTTATCTATATGAGAACATGAATATTGCAACTGCAATAGTTGATAATCCAGGTATCGAACATTCAAATATGGAACTGAATTGTTATCACACTGCATAATGGACCGGCTAAATTGATCAAGAATGAATTGTAATTTACAAAACGTGATCGAACATTCATTCTCTAATGGGTATGATTTATATAAATACATGGTTTTTTGAAACACTAAGCAGTTGTGATAGTTGACATACACAAGAATAACTTAATAGAAACATGAAGACGGTAATATATATTGTATTATAAGGGATTGACAGAAATTTTACCGATATTTTCTTTGCAGTTCACATTAGTTGGTATTTGCCTTACCATTCTGGTAGTATCAGGTGAGTTATCAATTTGCTACAAAAATCAAATGAATTTTTCATTCAAACTATATTACTATTTTCCATTTCACGAGGGGATTTCCTTAGATATCAAATCAAAAATGTTGAATAACAAAGATGACTATTATTTCTTGTAATCTGATCATTCTGAGAGTTCGTAAGATCAGCAAATGAAGAATATGTTTTTGGAAAAGAAGGAAAGTCTTCCACATTTGAATATTGAAAACAGTGGTAGTACATTTAAGGTTCATATTGAACAATTTTACTTCTCTTCCATTATTAAACTGACACATCAGTTGAAACTATGCTTCTTCTCCCCTTAAAAAATAGGAAATAGTGAAAATTCCATTCATGAAAACCGAAAACTGCTCACTTTGGAGCAATATACGAGCATTTCTTGTTATGGAGTGTACAAAATAGTTTGAGTTTTTGAGGTGGACACCAAAATTTGAGGTAGTAGAGGAATATCTACAAGTTTTTTCTGAGTTCAACTATCTATCTACGATTACATTGAAATCATTACGACATATCACTACACCTTTTCGGGTACTCTGAATTACCGCAAATATTCACCTAAGAAATGTTGATGTCTGAAGACTTTTCCATTATTATAAACACAAAAATCATTCATTCGTATGAGACGAAAATGTGGCCTTCTGATTTCTGATATGTTTAAGTCGCTCAAGAGAGAGGTATATAATTATTGACACTCTTCAGTTGCAGGAAGCGAAGCTAATAAAATACCACCCAAATCTGGAGCACCAGGTAAGCCAAAAATATATTTTTTGATATTTATTTGAGTCATTTTTTGACTCATCTGATCATCATGAAACACATTTATTACTCAAAATATAAGTATCATATTGGACTGTACTAGGTGTGCACTGAATGAAGTGAATTTCTCATAATAATGTCAGTATTTGTAATGTGTAACTTATTTGAATTGGATCAGAAAAAAGACCTGATTTTTCTTCAACGAAACCAGTTAGCTCCAGAGTATACTAAAAAAAGTCCAGAAAATTCTATCAAGTACCTATCCATAGACCAGTAACTTTGAATATGAGTGGAAGTGTGTGTTTTTGTACTTCAATGACAACCCTTGAAATCGAAAATTATGCGATGCAGAGATTACCGGGGTCTCATCTCTTAAATAACGATCACTAGCAAAAGTCCTTTCGAACTTTTTTGCCATCAAAACTATGTACACTCATTCCTCAATGGGTGTATGATGAATATCATCTTTGTAGTTTTATAGTTAGGTTATGAGGTCACTTCACCAAGTACCAGAATCTAGTAAAGCGCGATTCGTCCTTTGTTATGACACCAAACTGATAGTTAAAATGGTTGAGCATCTCTAAAGATAATGAGTATTGTCTCCACAAACAAAGATAATCAGATGTGTAAGTTTTACCAGAAGAGTCTCAAATTGTTGTTCAATGAGAATTGAATGTACTCATCAAACTCCTTATGAAATGAATGTTGGTTTTCATTTTTTCTTTAATTTACTTCGCCAACAACCCTGATTGTCTTTGCTTCGATCCATATAGGCTACAAATCTTTTAGTATTGAATAAACAACGACCAATGTTAACAAATTTTATGATACTTTGTGAATTCTCAAGTCAAATAATGAGAAACGTTTTTAACGATAACAAAATCTGTTTGGAACAAACATTTTGAAAATTGATTTTCTGAATTGTTTGACAAGATTCTGCAGAATGTGAGAAAAGTAGACGATAAATTGAATTGGATCAACTTGATACATTCAGAAATAATCGTCACAAGAACTTCATAGATAACAATTTGTCTATTAGCCCCTTTGCGAAAGTTTCATTGAAACTTGTGATATTATTTGAAAACTTCTAGAATAATTTCCATTTGGGAAGAGCTTGTCAGCTCCATGAAAAATTCAAATCCACATATATGTTTATAGTAGACATTTTCTACTTGGAAGAAAATACGTGATTTTTTTCTTCATTTTTCATGCATATACTCAAATAAGTTGTGAAATGATTTCATTTTTGTTCTATTTCGTAAATGAACTTATTCTTTCATTAGTGCTTATGATATCTAATAGATTTTTTTCTCAATTTCAGAGGCACCCAAACCACCACAACAGAAGCCAACACCACCAAAGTCATCTCCACATCCTGCATCATCACCAAAGCCATCTTTCCATGAGGATGACAGTTCTTCTTCTTCTTCTTCAGGTAATCAGAAAAACAAAAAGAGAATGAAAATACCAAGTAGTTGTATCACATGTCGGAAGCAGCGTTTTCTTTCGGTTTGAAACAAAATCAGACAAATCGAAGTCTATTTTTGTTCAAAGTAGACGTAATATGTATAAATATTCTTAGAAACTAAGGTTAGGACTGGTAAGAAACCAGTAAGTGAGATCTTTGATCGAAAATATTACGGTTTGAAACTTTGGAACTGTCGAAATCAAGTGAAAGAAATGAATCAATGAGTCGAAAACCTTATTGGATTATATTGCTTGAATATCAACACAGGTGAAAATATACAAATGTTCGTAACATCTGGAGAAAATTTCAACACTCAGAACATTTTGTAGAAAATACTAATAATGGTAATATTCAAATACGGTATAAATAGAGTATACCTAATTTTATAACTCCTGCACCGAACAATGAGACAAGAACAAATCAACGATATCAATTTTTGTATTGATTATAATTGATGATTTCTTCTCATCGTTACTGTTTTCATCATATTCAATAGGGTTCTCGTTCATGTCTAATTTCATATTTCGGTAACTTAGCATATCATCGTTTCAAAGGATCAATTTTACTGGCAGTTGTCATTATTCCTTTCCATCTTGGTTTATCCAATATGTTAGTGTCAATAACTCATAACTGAAAAAAAAATATATTATTATGATAAGGGATGAGCTATGAGTAATACTGATATATCAAAAACAGCATTAACTACGCCCTATCGTAGAAGTTCCTCCCATCTGCGCATTTCCTTTTGAAGACGAATTTTTTCATGCTCTAACTCGAAATAATATTTATTTTAACATTACTTCCATTGCAGAGGAACACTCAAAATTACACCGCCTTCTGAGAATAGTTCCACATGGTGTAGAACGTGTTTTGGGTAAGACATTTTCATAGATATTGATATAGCAATTATGATGTGAATCTGAAATCAGGAATAAATTAGTTAGTTTTTGAAAGTAGAACTTCAAATTAGGAAGTATTTTGATGGCTTCATATAATATGAATTGAAATGATGGGATAACAATGATTGAATGTTAGCTTGATAATCCACTTCATCAACAAATTCAGTAAAACTATTTTAGAAAATGTTTACCTTAGTGTTCAAGATCACTCAGTGTTGCCTAAATGATTTGATAGTGAAAGAGTATTTTATTAGGATTATCAATTTCAATAACAAATTGTGTTTCATGAAGTTGTATTTTTTCAAAACTAAAAATTGCTTCCTTGGCCAAGTTTATAGTGTAATTTTTATGATCTTCTTGAATTTTCAGGTGGAAAACTGGAATTCGTTTCAGATGCAATTGAAGATGCAGCTGACATCACTCACGGTAATGATTTGTGTAATCCACATATCAGATAAGAGAAAAAGTAATTCATTTCAATCAGTAGTTGCATTGTTGAGTGAGCTTTTGGAATTTTCATTCTGTACGGCATTCAATGGCATTTTTGAATAGTTATTAGTTTCATTTTCTACTTTCTGTAGCTGAAAAACTTTGACTTCAACTATTCTGTGTTAACACTTTCTACTACACAGGTTTGATTTTTCATTGGTATTGCTAACATCACACTTTCACCTTGAAAAACTGGATTTTGACTTATGTTCTTTCTTAATTTTTCAGATATCATCAAACAAGGAACGAATTTCATTGCTGATGCAGCAGACAAAATACGCCCACATGATCATGGACACAAAAACTGATTGCAATGATTTGTTGAAACCGATGTTTGATTTCTTGTATTCTTTCGATTGATAGAAAATATATTCTGCAAATTCAAATAAGTAAACTGATTTTTCATCAAGATCCCACATTCATCCCCAGTTAGAAAATGGTGTTGTTCATGTATCAAGGTAGGTGTTGAGGCCCTGACAATCTTACAAACTGCAAATCTGTTGATAGCAGCAGCAGTGCATACAAACGTTCATGTAATTCTAGCCCGATATTTCATTCACAATACTCAGTTTGAAAAATACGCAAATTTTCAAATCATAATGTAGGGCTGATAATCGTTGCTGAAGGTATTCATTCGTTGAAGAAAATTATTTTTGTAGCTTTCTAAATCAGAAATCTAAAATGAGTAAACGTTTCTGGGTTTTTGAAAAAATTTCAAAAACTGGATGGCAGAGAAGCATGTAGAACATGTTGATGAAAATGTGCTACTCAGTTACTTCCGTAATATCTGTGAAATATGATCCATAAAAGCTCAATGATGAATTATTACAATCCATGAAAATACAAAAATGAATCAGTGTGACATGAAATCAGTTATTATCGAACGAAAAATCAAATACTTTACAATTTATGTTTCATTTTAGGGTCGTTTGATGTGGAACATGTAATTCTACAAAAAAGATTTGAAGCTTTATATCTTCTATTGATTATCTGCGAGCCCTTTCGACAGTTGGTAGTACTGTCATCATCTGGCACTCCTCAAACTGAATTGGTCATCCTGTTGTCTGTCTCTTTATACGGTCAAAGTGTCTAAACTCAGGCATTTCAGGTACTTTAGGTAAATTTGCCAGTATTTGTTCTGCATCAGGTAATCTTCTGCGTGTTAGATCTCCTCTAGGAATGTGCATGGTTTTGTTCAATATATTGAATGTGAGAACATAATTTCCCCCCACCAGAGAACATTAAACTGATAAAACAAATCAACAAGGGAAACCGCAATGACATTTGGGAAAACTTGAACATCCATAAATTCAACAGTCATAAATCACTTATCGAGGAACAAGTACAAATCAAAACACAACAAGATCCCACATTCAATATATTAAACAAAACCATACACATTCCTAGAGAAGATCTAACACGAAAAAGAGTACCTGATGCAGAACAAATACAGGCAAATTTAGCTAAAGTACCTGAAATACCTGAGTTAAGACGCTCTGACCGTATTTTCTATCTTTCGTCGATGCTGTTTCAAAAGTAATTTATATTGTTCGTTAATGATTTCATCAGATTGGATTTTACTGATGTGAAAAATATCTCTGAGTAATTTTTCTTCATTAATGATCTCCTTAGTTATCCAAGGTTTATTGTTATTAGATTGGTTTGATGTAATTCCTGAGGACAGGCTTTATCGAATAGGTTGAGAATTTTTCATCAGCATAACCGTTTTTGGAGTATATACATAGCCAATCCTCACGAGCCAATAAAGCATTCAAAAAGTGAATGTTTTGATCACAGAAGGATCTTTTAAGAAAATAATTGTTTATCTTTACAGTAGGAGAGGTTATTGGTAAAACTATACATTGAAGTGCATGATCCGAGAAATCTATGTGACTGACGGTGGAATTAGAGATATTGGATGTAGAGGAAAAAATATTCTCCACCGTAGACATGCTATTGCCCTGTCTTGTGGTTAACTGACGAGAGATGTCAAAATGTGTTCTTATAGAAATATTGAATTCGTCTATTTTATTATGAAAACAGGACAGTTGTACAAAACACTTTATGATATTTGTGTTAAAAGTAAGTTTCATTTTGTTCGTGAAATTGCTCAATTCGCTACGCTCGTTTCACAAACTTTTTCACTCAAACAAAATAAAACAATACCTTCAACACTCATATCATAAATAGCTATTGAAATATCCATGAATCTCAATGTATTATAAGAGAAATATCCCATTATCTCTATACCTGAAAATCATGCTCATATGAGCACATGAGTCTGTATCTATTTCCTCAACAAAAAAACAATTCTGTGTCGTGACGTGCGTTTCGCTGACAAAGTTAGCATCACCATGATGGTTTTAGCCATCTCCTGATGAACCCAATTTGATTAGCAAAACGCGCACCAAGAGACACCGTTTCTGATCTGTTGAGAAAAAGTGTTTTCAATAGATTTATTTCACGTCAGAGGTTCCAAATTCCAATATATGCAACTAAGTCTGCGATGGTATGAAAACATATATCTAGAAAATCATAGCGACGTGAACTTTAATTAATACATGAAAGCTACAAGCGTAACAGATAACCTTCAGCAAAGCTAAACTCCAACATTTTTGTTACAATAACATATATAATTGATGACACAACGAGAATAAAATATGTAGACACAGAACTAGGAAATGAGATCAATCTAAACATCAAAATTCAAGCATCTGTGATAATTGATGCTCAACGTGAAACATGAATATATTTCTCTAGATTACCAATTGGTTCGGTGACATATTCTTGTGACTGGGCTTCACTGATTATTTTAGTTGACTAGAGACAAAAATGAAAGAATTACTGACCCTCTTTCTTCTAGCTGACTTAGAACAAATCTTCTGTTTCTACTACTCCGAAGCCGTCTGACTTGTCTATTCCTCCCGAATCTTGGAAAAAAACGTATTCCAACAATCCTGTACCCTGTACTAGTTACAGGCCCCTTGCTTGATTCATGTCAACAGGTTATCTCTGTCCCTTCGTTGCAGTTGAAGTATCCGTTGTACAAACATATCCTGTTCACGTGGCCTCTCAATGAGTGATACCCAGTGAGTAGTTCTATGATTGTTCTGAGCCGATCACCGCTTTGTTGGATCAGTTTTTCAGTCCTCTTCTTGGAAGGCCTCTGTGTTCTCGGGTATGTTTTTCCAGTACTCCCTATGTTTCTAATAGAACTTTCCGATTCAGTTCCATACCAAAGCTTTGGTACCCTCACACCTCGTTTAGGGCCTGTACATGGAGTTGATGATTCTTGTCTGATACACTCATCAGCACTTTCGTTGTCTGCGATGCCTGAGTGTCCTGGCAACCAGTATTTGGTTCATTTATTTCTTTCCGGCAGTTTTCTCAGCCTTCCTCTACTGAAATTAAAATTTTTTTCGACACAGTATATTTTAGCTCCCGCTTCAGGTTCGGTTTCCAGTCCGTCTGTATACCAGGTGTATTTTATTTCCACTATGACTGTCCACTTGCTTCACTTCATGTTTTGAGACTCCAACCAGGGAGTTTGCCTTCTTGCCTTCTTCATTATCACTAAATCTAAAGGAAGAGAAAGATCCATATGCAGCTGTAGAGGTGATTTTAATTACTTTCGTTGTTTCAAAAGATGCTAATCTATGCACCCCGCCTAAGTTGTTGATTTCATCTTCGATCACCAGACCATAGATGCATATGTTATCATGCGTTCAACCACCATGGTGTAGAGCCAATATATCATTTATTGTTTGAGTCTCTATGTCATTTGGTAGGTGAGTCTGACCAACATCAGTGACACTACTGCATTTCTCTCAACTCTTTCTAGATGTTCGTTCTGAATCAACTTGGGATTTAGTATCACTCCCAGATATTTGACCAGACCGGATTTTTATCTTCGCCAGGAAGTTTCAGAGGTCCTGAAACTATGGTTGTCGTGAAGAATACTCCCATGATCGATTTTGTTGGGCTTACGTTCGCCCCTTTTTCGTAGGTCTATTCAGTTGTGATATTCAGGGACTGGTGCATGTGCCCTTCTACCATATTATTATATTTGCCGTTGACTAGGATACATAGCCAGTACTTTGTGTAAATTATGGTCCAGAAGACGTGGCAACTTGTCCATTACAACATTTAATAATAGTGGCAACAAATTCCCCTTTGAGGACAGCATCTTAATACTCGTGTTACTACTGTCTCTCCTATGATGATTTGTATAACATTCTTCCTCTAAGCAATATTCACATAATTGTTGATTGCAGAGACGTATCATTAAATAAGCTCTCTATGTGCAAGGGAGCAGTTGAAGGCACTTTTTTGTCCTTTGAAGCATATTCTGCTCTTTTCGTCACCTGGCATAAAGCTGTTTCTGTCGGCTTTTGCATTCCGTTTTTTATTTTGTTGGCGTCTGAACTTTGCATATGTGTCGGTAGTGGAATATTTTCATCTCCATCAATGGGGGCTGTTTGGTATATACTTTTTCTTTGGAAATAAGTTTCTCTAGTTTGTTAGATATATAATAAAACCTATTCATTTCTCTCAATTTTCATTTCTGTAGCTGTCGACTCTAGCTGAACTTTACAATCAGCCTTTCCTTTTGATATGGACATTTTTGGTTCACTGTTGTTAATGACGATGAATGTTTCTCTATGCTCCATATTTTTTTATTTTTTCAATGTTTTATGATAATGAACGAATTGAAAGCCAAAAAATGTTGTGATAGGAGTTTCTCCTTCTCGATATCACTCCCTTTTCCAGAGAGAGAGAGGAAGACTGATACCTGTTCCCGTGAGTGGAATTCCATATCAATACTCATTTATTCATTACGTTGATTTATATTTCATTGTAGGAATTATATTATGATAAGTCACTGACTGTTAAAAAAAATTAGGAAAATTTCAATTCTTCGATTGATTGATTGATTTTATTGACAAAATGTAGTATAATGTATGAATAATACAGACAATTCTTGAATTTTGTCAAAAGGCAGAATTCAGGTTCTGATTTTATGTTTGATCTGTTTTTTTGGGATATTCTGCAGGATTTGTGATCAGCCAGAAATATGTACTGCTTTTTTGAAATTTCTACAACCTATATCCCATATTGAAGTTATCAGGATAATTTAAGGTAAAGAAATAGTATCGGTGATTAGGCTTGATTGAAGTAGGTACTCGTATCGAGTTATTGAATTCTGAAATTCTCCTTGCATCATCTACATATTGTATTCCTCTGCTCTCGTTATTGTTTTCACTTCACCTGAGCAAAAACTGCATGTCCAAATTAACAAACTTTGTCCAACCCAGATTAATAATTGAAATTCATATTTTTTGTTCAAAATACAATATGTAAAAGCACAACATAAAAATCTTCAAGACCTGTTTCGATCTAGAAATGACTCACGGTAACTATTTCTCAACTTTTCTTCGAATACATTTCACTTGAATGTGAATCATCTACTTCAAACTTCCTAGAGGTTATAAGGTCTCTAAAAATATTTCAATCACAGTAATTGGTGCTAACATAAAGCTGTACCAAAGAGTGAAATGCGAGATCTTCATCTGGAACTCACAGATACCAGATGTTTAAGATTATGAATTATTCCTGGGAAGAGTTTTAATGTAAGTAGAACTCGTATTTCAATATTTCGAAACTATATCAGTTTATGAATAGAGAAACTTCTTCAAAGACTTTCAGAAATAATTCAATACCTCAAAATAGGACCATCCCGGCCCCGCAATTACTTCCAATTAATAAGTCGTATTAATTAAGGTTCAAATTGGAAAAGTTTTGTGCTCTGAGCATTAATTTGTATTTGCAGGGAGAAATGTTGAGTGGAAAGATACAGTTCGGAAGAAAATTGTAATATAATCACAAAGACGCAACATTCACAATAAGCAAGTTATTATTCCATCGTCATTCAATAATTTCACTCGTGATGGTGAAACACAAAAAAATTGAGAGTTTGTACATTGGAAATTATTGATAAAAAACGATAATTTGACTAAAGAGTGTGAGCTCTCACAGCCGGAGATAACTGAGTCGGCTACTTTCATAGTTTCTGGCCATGGTCAGTTTTTTCAAAAGTTCCTTACATATAGTATTCATTGAGTACCATTGATACAGTTGAAATCGACATAAAATATTACAATATAAAACAGTAAATAATAAAATGGCAAAAAAAAATTCCAGACACATTTGAGCATTCGGAGGAGTTGTCCTTCTGTAATACTGAATATATCCAGTTCACAGTTCCTCGCCATTTTGTTAAATGTTTCGGAACATTGTTGAAGAGGAGACAAATTGTTTGAGATACGAAATAGATTGTCTCTTCTTCTCAGTCTTACGTCAGGTACAATGAAATCAATAGTACAGAGAATTTCAGGTACTTTCAGTTTTCTAAGAATGTTAAAAACAAAAATAACTTCCGAGGACTCACTGCGGTCTTTCAATGGTTGCATGTTATATTCTTGTAATTCGCTAAAATACAATATAAATAAAAGCCAAACATTGTGCTTTCTAAAAAAGAGTGTTCTTAATAATCGTTTCTGGAATTTTTCTATAGTTTCAGAATATAAAAAGGTCATTGGATTACAAATGACACAACCATATTCCAGCTTAGAACGAACAATGGAGTTGAAGAGTAACAAACAAGTATTGTGATTTAATTCACGGCTAGATCTAAAGATAAAGCTCATTTTTCTATAACATTCAATGTGCCCAGAGAAACTGAACACACCAGTGAAAATGATCCCGAAATCTTTCATCTAATTGATTGTCTGTAAATTGGTATGCTTATTGAAATAGTCCTTGATAGTAGGTGACTTCTTTCGTGTGAAACTTATCATTTCACATCGTTTAGAGATAGGTCAGATACTGAAAAGTAAGTAGATAGATTATTGAGATCATCTTGAAGCAGCAGAATCTTTTTCGCTTTCAATTCTTTCAAACAGCTTGAGATCATCAGCATATAGGAGAAATTAAGAATGCCCGATAAAGTGAGAAATGTCATTAACAAATAACACGAACAGAAGAGGTCCCAAAATCGAGCCCTGCGGAACTCCCAAAGTAGCGGTGAATTTGAAGGAAGATATGTTGTTAAACTGTACGAACTGTATTCTGTTGGATAGATAGCAGTGAAAGAAATGAAGTGTGTTGTTTGTGAAACCGAATGCTTTTAATTTCAGGATCAAAACTTCGTGGTTAACTCTGTAGAATGCCTTGGCCAGGTCAGTGTATATAACGTCTATTTGATAACCATTTTTTATTCCATCCGTAACAAAGTTACTAAATGTGCATAAATTGGTAATGATAGATTTATTACGAATAAAGTCATGCTGTTGGTCGATTATTATTGAGTCCACGTGATTGTATACTCGATTATACATTACCCGTTCAAATATCTTCGACCTATAACTGAAACCTTCAACATTATCACCAGCTTGTTATGGGTCTGTAGTTTCTTACATTGTTCTTATTGCCGCTTTTGTGTATGGGGGTAACACTGACAATTTTGAGAAAGCTCGGAAAACGATTTTCTTTAGGAGAAAGATTGAATATCAATGTCAGTAGTTGCTTTAACAAGTCACAGAAGGCCTTGAAAAAGTAGGCTGGAATGCCATCGATTCCAATGGCTGCTTTGGGTTTCAGTGTCTTGATAGCATTTTCATATTATTCACCGGCGTCTCCGGATTCATTCCATTGGTTGTAATTTCGAGTCCTAAGCTGACTTTCTCTGTTTGTTTGAAGGTGGTTGACAATGTTTCATGGTGCATTTCATTAGTTCGAACTTCCATTGTCTAGTATGATATAAACTGATTTGAAATTTCTAAAAGTCTGTGAAAAATTAAAAAATTGAAAAGGTTGGCTGAAAAAATAACAATTATATCAAGCAAAAAAACTGAAATTACAATGAAATAAAATACAAGTAATAATCAAAAAAGCAAAAATTGAAAGATTAACACGAAATGAAAATGAAAAAATTATTAACAGGAAGGGAAAATTACAAATTGAAAGATGCCCAACCAAGTTACTTTCCGACGTTTCGATTGTTAGTATCCACAATCGTCTTCGGGTGATAACTGGACTTATTTCCCAGAGATCTGACTATTTGTAGGTCACTTGAGGGCTTTCATCTATCCCCCCTTCACTCTCTCAGCTTCATCGGTTTTAGCGGAAGCTGACCGTTTGGCGGGGGTTGGTCGTGTTCCGCTAGATTAGAGGATTCCATATGTTGCGTATCTCTACGCTAGCTTGGCTGAATGTGTTGTTGGACAACATATATGCGGCTTCTTTGAATTTCCTTCTAAACCATCGTACCTCCTTGTGGATGATTTCAGCTTTGTGAATGATTTCGATGAAAGCGATGAATTTTAAAATGAACTCATTAGAAAAATTTATAGATTATGCAAAGAAGTAACTTTCATAAGGATTATTCTCCCAGCGTTTCGGCAAAGTCTCATTTGCCATTGTCTGGTGATATCTGGAGTTTTTCAACTAGACTAGTTGAAGCTACTGGAAAATATTTTCATGAAATCAAAAGATAAATAGATAAGTACCATTCTGATCACTCCCACATTGATTTCAATTTAAGAGCCACGGGTAGACAGATGTTTCAACCTATTGGGCATCGTCAGTAACGGGCAAGCGGTCCTCGATTGAAGACAAAATGTGAATAACCAAGAAAAGTACTCGATAGAAATAACTGCGTAAACGCAAGCGACACATAAGTTGAACTACCAATTGGTGTGACATCCAAATCAACTTACCAAGTTTCTATGTCAGGATGCAGTTGTCGGTTGATTTGTCAAACCACCAACACTGACATGAAAACTTGGCAAGTTGACTTGGATGTCTAACCAATGAGTGGTTCCACTTATGTCTCGTTTGCGTTTACGCAGTTATTTTTATCAAGTACTTTTCTTGGTTATTCACATTTTGTCTTCAATCAAGGACTGACGATGCCCAATAGGCTGAAACAGCTGTCTACCGTTGGATCTCAAATTGAAATCAATGTGGGAGTGATCGGTGATACCATATTCGAACCAACCACCAAAATTCCATTTTAATACCAGGAAATATAGTCAGAATGTGTTTTGACTGACATGAAGTTAATAACAATCATGCCAGAGAAATAATAGGATGTGTAAAAGTAAGATTCATATTATTTTCAAATTTCTGAACATCACGTTTCAAGTCATAAATGTGAACAGCTCACTTTCTTTAATAAATCAACCACCGTTTTGTTCATATTACTTCAGATGAATTCTCCAAAAATTTTTATCAAATACTACAATGAGCATACTTTCTCAATCCTAAGTTGAATATCTGTTTTCCGTTAACTAGCTGCCGCCCTCCTACGAACGACAACTCTCAAAAGTCGAAACTTGTGCGAGCTGAGGTTCAACGAGGTCTCACCTTTCAACGTTTGTTTTCTAACACGGGTTGGACAATGGGAAGTGGAAATCGATCGTCCGACCTTGTGGTTTGAACCAACGGTTCACACAGCAATGGAGTGTAGCAAACAATCCACGTCAACCTAGCAAACTACCGTCCCAGTCCTCATACTATTTAAACTTGCAATTTTTTGCCACATTCATTACTAGCAATGATTTTTCACGTCTTGAGAACAGAAACTTCAGCTAGAAACTACTTTTGGTATATAAAATATTTTCGGTCCTAATAAAAAAAAAACAATTAATTAATGTCACGTGAGGATCTGTTATTATTTTGACCACAGATATTACATCTTGACAAAGAAAATATTGACATATTTCAGGATTTTGCGACGTTTAGGACAATTTTTGCCATTCTTCAACTTTCCATGGTTTGAACCAATCAGTACCAGTGTCTTTCGAAACCACAGATAGCCTCGCCCATTTTTGCCTGAGATAACCTGAAAAAAAAATTCGTTATATTATATAATCATCAGAAAAATAGATGAAAGTTTTCAAAAATCATTCCAGTGCTTCATCAGTTACATTTCATTGGTTATGAAATGTAAAATAATGTGATTTCTTGAAATGTGAAATGTGTTCATTTTCTGAATGTAACTTTACAGGTACAAATCACTCCTGTGATGGAAAAAGCATCAGCCTCCATTAATTATCCAAGTATATTTTCTCTGAACTGAACTAGAGTCATTTGAAAATTTACAAACCAAGTTCAGTTCAGTTGAAAATCAATCGAAAGACTGCTAGACTCATATGGGGTCTTTCATTAAGCGCTTTCTGTCTTCAGATTTGAATAAAACACACTGTGTGTGAGATATCATCGAAATTCATCATTCGTTTAAAAGGCTAATTGATGCCATTATGTGTGGAATATAACATAGTTCAGATGTCCAACCCTCCATGCCTCTGGTGAATAAATCAGGCTGAATTTGACCGATGGCATGAATTATGCTGTCTTTGAGAATCGATGTGGTTTGTGGGTTATTCGCATACACCTATGACCTCAGAACATCTCAGAGAAAAAGTCTAACGGGGCCAAATCGCACGATCTCGTTGGCCAACTCCCATCACCCCAACGTAAGATGACCATGCCCTCAAATCGCTCGTGTAGAATATCCAACGGGGTATGAATTGTTTGGCATGTAGCGCCATCCTGTTGAAACCACATGTCGTTGGGGTCCAGATCATCCAATTAAGATCAAAATGAGTTGATAATCATCTACCTATAGTGCTCGCCGTTGACAGTGATAGCCTGGCCAACGTCGTTATCAAAAAAATATGGACTGATGATGCTGCCAGCTCAAAATCCATACCAAAGAGTGACACCTTTGGGAAGCATTGGACGCTTTTGGATCTCGTATGGATTGTATCGTAGCAAATTCGATAATTTTGATAATTTTCCGATAAAAATTAGGGTCTGTTGCGAACTTCTCCAAAGCCCATCCAGCGAACACACCTCGTTGTCTATGGCCGTTTATCAGTTCTTCTGTCAGTTGAATTCTGTACAGATCCAGGCCTACTTCACGACGCAATATTCGCCAAGTTGTGATCTGCAAAAGGCTGAGTTCCTGTGAGCGACGCGTTATCGACTGGCTCGGATTCTCTTGCATACTCCCACAGACAGTGGCGATGTTTTCAGCAGATATTGCGTTTTGTCAATGTCAATGTGAGGGTATTTGTCGATCGTTTACTTAACCAGTGGACTCAAATTTATCTACCACATTGCGAATAGTCCACATGGTAGGATGATTATGGCGACCGTAAAATGAGAGAAACGCGCGGTATGTATCCCGAAAAGAACTCCTTTTTTGATAAAACAATTTCATTATTTGCACATGTTGTTGAATGATAAATCTGTCCTTGATGATTTGGCAAAGCAGACTGAATAAATGACAACTATTTATTTGAAGGTGGTTGATAATGCTTCGTGGTGTATTTCATCAGTTCGGACTTCCATTGTCTAATATAATATAAATTGATTTGATAACCCTGAAACAAATCAAAAAGATTAACTGAAAATAACAATTTGATTAAACAAAAAACTTCAGTTACAAAGAAATAACATACAACAACAACCAAACAAATAAAAATTGAAATATTGATAAAGTCTGAAGAAACTAAAAATATTATCAACATAAAATGAAAAAATAAAAATTAACACAACGTTTCGATTGTTAGTATCCACAATCGTCTTCGGGTGATAACTGGACTAATTTCTTCGAGATCTGACTATTTAAAGATCATTCGAGAGCTTTCACCTATCCCCTCTTCCCTCTTTCCGCTTCATTGGTTTTGGCGGGAGATGACCGTTTGGCGAGAGTTGATTAGAGGTTTCCATATGTTACGTATCTCCACGCTAGCTTGACTAAATGCGTTTTTGGACAACATATACATGACTTCTTTGAATTTTCTCCTAAACCAGTGTTCCTCTTTGTGGATGATTTCAGCTTGAGCCCACTTGATGTTGTGTTGATGTGTCCAAACATGCTTTGCTATTCCGGATTTGCTTGTTTTCTCCTCGCTGTGTGTGTTTTTTGTGCTCAGCAATGCGAACTTTCAATAGCCTCTTAGTTTCACCGATGTATGATTCTCCGCACTCGCAGGATATCCGGTAAATGCAATTCTTGGAATTGCAGTCTGCGTTTGGTGGCCTGGTTTTCGTGAGGCTGCTACGAATAGTGTTTCCAGATCTGAAGCAGGTCCTGATGTTATACTTGGACCCAATCTGTCTTTTCCTTTTCGATAATCCTCTGATGTAGGGAAGTACAAGTACTGGTTGTGGCGGCTTCACTTCCTTGTAGAGTTCTTGCTGTCTTCTAGCTGAAGTCTGTTCTACCATCACTTTGGAGTAACCATTCCGTTGCAGGTCATTTTTGAAGATGCCTAGTTCCTTTTCGAGACCTTCCTTTGTATCACAGATCCCAAAAACATGGTCCAGTAGAGTCTTGATGATTCCTCTCTTAGTCGTTTGATGGTGGTTGGATTTCTGGTTCAGATACTGTCCTGTGTGAGTGGGTTTCCCATTTAGTGTCGGTTCTCTTCACCCATATGTCTAAGAAAGGCAATTCGTTGTGGATTTCCTTCTCCATTGTGAAAGTGATGAAAGGACTTACGTTGTTGATGTGCTTCAGGAAAATGTCTAGTTCTGCATTTCCATGGTTCCGTATTATGAAGGTGTCGTCTACGTATCTCAACCAGACTCGGGACTTAACAGGTAAAAGTGGCGATCCTATTGGCAGTCCCTCATCTTTCGTAAAGAATTCGTCCTTCAGTTGGAAGTAGCAGTTTCGTACACAGCATCCTAGTAATTCCATGATTACTTGTATCGGTGAGTTTGTTCTATCTTTCAGGTCCACATCTTCGGAGAGCTTCTTCTGTTCGATTCGAAGTGCTTCTTCGACAGGAACGTTGGTGTAGAGGCTTTCCACGTCGAAACTGATGAGTTGATCCTGCTTTTTGACTTCGATTTCTCCTAGTAGGGTTATCAAATCAATTTATATTATATTAGACAATGGAAGTCCGAACCGATGGAATACAAATGACAACTAATTTGACTTCAGTAAGATGGCCATTACTAATTGTCGAAGTTCCACAGTCCCTGTTGAAAAACCTTATCGAATCGTCAATCTCATTCATTTATTCTTTCATTAATTATCCAAAAAACTATCACAGCAATGAAAGTTAATATAATCCTAAGAATAGTCATGAATGTATAAAAATAGTAAAATATGTACCAGAATTGTAGAGGGAAATACTGCATATGGTAAATTCAACATACCTATGTTCCAAATTTTTTTTGCAGAATACTGATTGGGAAAGTGTCCAGTGAAGATCTATTGATATATTCAAACAATTAACTAACTTTAGTAAAGATATTAGTGATGCTTTCGATGCGGTACTTACGGTTGGAATATTGAACATGAGCGAAAATCGGGTGCTAAGAGGGTGTAAGTGAAATGGTAACATACTGAGAAGAATCAATGTTGTTATTCAAGAGTTTGTGCATGAATATCATTGGTGATAATTGGCGTCTCTGTTCTAAAGATAATATTTCAAATTCATGTCGTAGATCCAAAGACGTTGTTAAGTTATAGTTTGGACACTGGTGATATCGCTTGAAAAATAAATACCTCAAGAATTTGTTCTGAAGTTTCTCATGTTTATAGGACCAAAAAGTTGAATGATAATGTAATTTATTTTTTGTGAAATCAACAAAAATTCTAATTCGATAGCGATAAAATCAAAAACGAAATTAGGAAAATAGATATTAAGGGATGAAATTTCGAAACATTTACCTTTCCTAATGTTTCTGCACAGTAGAATTCGGTACAATCCTGTCGAAAAACAACTTTTTCATAGGCTATGGACATCGAATTAGGTATATCTGACAAATATTTATGGCGAGTAGGATAAATTCGTAGAATATTTTTAGTTCTTTCAGCAAGAAAAATATGCTGAAATCAATCCAGTGGATCACATATAGACCAATTTCGAGATATAACTCCTCATCAGTACAGAAAATATCCGTCCGAAACAGTAATGTACCTGGGTCGCTAGTGATAGCTCCAACTCACGAAGAAAGCCGCAGGGTAGGGAAGAAATATACCATGTACACTCAACAGATATCAAAATATGCCTGATGACTGTTTCGAGACGAGATACAAACGTATGAGAAAATAAATATTTCGAAATAGAATATCAAAATATTCACCTCTTCCAACATTCCCACACAGTAGGATCTGATAGATGACTGCCGATTCACAACTATCTCCCTGGCCGATACCATAATTCACATTTCATCCGACAGACATATACGCAAGTTATGCCTCATGGAATCACAGATCAGTTTTGTACCTAAATAATAATTTCACCGAAGAATGCGCTGGTCAGGCCCTATTGTCCGCGCCAGCATTATCAACCAATGACCACTCCCAACAACCGTGGGGTAAGTGATCATTGGGTGCGAGAATCATGTGCCCTGAGAAAGCGCAGTGAGCCAAGGATGATAGTCTTCTGCATCTGTACGGCTAAGATTTATGCCTTAGTGCGGCAAGCCGGTGTGATTTTAAGATTGGAGAGTAGAAAGGACATCATTCCATCAAGAACTCCAATATTCAGAACAACTATCTTGACAGAGTGGTCTGGATAAAGTCTGCGGAGTTCGAAGAGAAAATATCGATATTTTATCCGTTTTTCCTCCTCTTTTCGGACGATATTCGTCTCGCCAGGAGCTGATGGATTTCGATGGATATAGGCCGAGACCGCATATGCTGGACATGCTGATAGCAAGTGCATTAGGGTCTAGGGCACCTCTCGGCATGCCCTGCACCTTGTATCAGGTATCTCTATGCCCATCACGCAACTGCGGTAGACTAATGTGTTGAAGACACCATCCAGGCAAGCCATGATGAACCCCTCAGTTTCCGACTCCAGCCCACTCGACCTGAGAAAAGCGAACGTCAGGCGCTTTGATAAGCCAAGGTCTCCAATTATTATTATTATCATTTTCATCATTATTGCATTATGTATTCTTTATGTTGCTTGACTTAATTTATTCATATACACACGCATTCTTAAATTTCCATAATTTCCAATGTTATAATCTGGACTTTGAAATTTTGGGGATTTATCCCCATTTGAAATTCTTAGAAATTTTATATACCAAATAGATTCATATTTCTTATGCTAAAAAATTCCCAATAATCATACCTCTCAAGATACTTTGTGGGTTCAATGAAATCCTACCTGTAGGCATTTATATCTAAATCTAAGCACCATTTTGGAAAATAGAAATATTTGAGAATTACATAATCTGAAATGTATGTATATATTTTTTTTAAGTCTTTTGTCATTCTAAATAGTTCACCATTGGAAAAACAGAATAATTTTGGTTGTGTCACTCAGCTATAGTGATTCATGATATTTTGTGCTAGGTACTGAGTACCAAAAAACATTTTTGGTCTCAAAAAAATTCGATTTCTGGAAACTTATTTTGTTTTATCATCGTGAAGTATTATCAAAACATAAACCAAAACAATCATATATGATGGGATTGGCCGATATACTTGATGAAAATCCATTATTCAAGTAACACTTGATATTTTCACTGGACAGTTACACCGCAACATATTTAGTATGAAAACGCTTGAGCAAGCCATTGTATAGCGAGGCACGTGTTATGGTTTTGTAAAGTGTCTACTGAAAATCCCACAATAAAGTGTAAGTTGAACATAAAAATCATATTCTCAAAAAAAAACAATGAAAGCAATGAGCATGAGTAGTATATTGTGATATATTTTCGTATAGAACTTTACTGTATTTCTTATATGACATTGTTGAATTTCCTCGGAAATTTCTGTGAAGTAGATTGACTTCATCAATCTCAGAGGAAGAATCATTTCATTCTCCATTTTCCTAATTTTTATGAATTGAACAACACAGCGAAAGCGTCCAAGATATGACGAAGAATGAAATAACCTATATTGGGGAGAATGAAATCCTGACTTTATTTATTTATTACCGAATCAGGCTATTTCAGCCTAATGACTTGGAAAAATAAGGTACATTATAATTGTGTACATGAAATATTATCTATATTATACCTACTACCTTAATATTTAATCAATGCCCATACATCTTCAGGATGTATGTAGGTAGGTAGGTATGTCTGAAGTGAGTGGTTCTATTCGACCCTCCAATGCAACCCAAAAGGATTCATTGTGGCTCACACCTATTCACATTCGGCCAAATAAACCCAGCTTCTTAACGAAGCCGATTAGTTTGTATGGTGAGTGGTCTTTCAGGTTAGATGGTGAGAGTACGGATCTGCCGAACTCAAAGAACCTGATTCTGTCACCAGCGGGGCAGGCACAAAGTATATGCTCTGCAATTTCATCATTTTTCAGACAGAGGCGACACACACTGTCCAAGAGTCCAAGTCTCCGCATGTGAGGATTCATATGACAGTGACCTGTGAGAAGGCCTGTTAGACATCGTAGTTCATCCCTACTGTAGTCCAACAGCTGTTTGGAATCAAGCTTCGAAGGGTGAATAAACGCCTTGGAGTGAGCCAATCCTGGAAGTTTCTGCCAGAAGTCCATAACTCTTCTTGCCATCCAGGTGTTAAGAATTTGTTTGACAAAGCCCAAAGCGATGCCAATGACAGGTTTTGGTCCAATGAAGCCGCTTGCAGCACCCTCCTTTGCAAGAGAGTCAGAAGCTTCATTGTCTTCCAGGCCAGTATGGCCAGGAATCCAGACCAGAGACAATCTGTTTAGTCTTTCTATCGAGAAGAGTCTTTTTTAGCTGTTTGCTACCAATTTAGACGTTGCTCGGTGGGAGCCAAGAGCTTCCAATGCCGCTTGACTGTCCGAGAATATTTTTATTGACTTGTGAGTGAGGTTGGATTAATCCAATCTCTCCGCACACAATTCAATTTCCGCTTGAAATACCGTCGCATAAGTTCCTAGGCAGGTAGATAACTTAGTCCTGGGTCTGCGACTGAAAACACCAGCACCAGAACCGGAAGGTGTTTCTGATCCATATGTGAACCAACAACTATCTGCTCTCAATATTTCCTTCTCCCGCAGGATCCAGTCAGGATGTAGGACAAAAGTAACAGTGGCAAACAAAAAGTTTTTGATTGCACAATTTTTATTCGACCAAGTCCTACCAGCGCAGATTTTGTTCTAATGAAAGTATTTTATTAGGAATATCGATTCCGAAATGAAAATATTCCATGTTTTCCTAGTCATTCCAGAAACTTCATAAGAAACTACAATACTGGGGGATATTTCTGAGAGAAAAACAAGTTTACATGTATTATGTCACTCAATGGATTCCAATGAACGTTCAGTTGGATTTGAATTTTCTCGAGTTCAATAGAATGAAGTTCAACGGAAAGTATACCAATTAATCTCGAACAAATGAAATTTTTATTAGTCAGTTTAATAGTCTCTCACCAAATAAACTCAAAGGCGTCCCGAATGTCCTTTCTGCCGAAGCACTACCGTTGATTGGTTTTACTGGCTCCGTATCTATATCAACCTTACGTACGGCGGCAATACCTGAAACATCATTGACATTTACTTCACACACACACAATTTTTATTTCTGAATCTCAATTATTTGAGAATCGTGTTTTTAACATATATAATCTGAAAAGAATAAGTTCAGTTTTTTCTCCTAATGCGGAGTAAATTTTAAAATTGTTCTTGAATGGCCCCAATAAATATTAAATGACGTTTTTTCTAATCAACTGAAAATCATATATCCGTCATCTGAATACTCATTACAAATCCTTCTCTGTCCTGTCTGATTTTTGTTGACCAGTTGTAAGCTTGTAAGCACAACAATTTACAATTTTCGAAGTCATTAAATCTTGAAGCAAATATTCTTACCAACGTGGTTCAAACAGAACTGGCTGGTATCTCAACTGCCACAAAAGGAATAACCAGGAAAGGAATTTCTGGCAAAAATATAACATTCTGCACTCATAGCAGAAAAGCCCTATTAGCCTTGAACAGACAACTTGTTACCTCAGCGCTAGTACCAGAGTGCCACCAAGATTTAACCAGAGCCTCGGTAGTTAATAATATTATCCTGAGGTGGGTTGAAGGGCACGATAGTAGTGAAGGTAATTGTATAGCCAACTCTATAACCAAGGAAGCGGCTGGACTGAGAATTTCAGAACCCAGTGGCACCTACAGCCTGATGACTTCGACAATTGCGGAACTAGCCAAACATCACACCTATGCTCAATCCCTGAAGAGATGGGATGAAATCAAAGGATGCAATCTTGTCAGGATCACCCTGAGTGATCCTGGGTCCTGGCGATGACCAGGACGCTTAACAGTATGATTTCTGACTGGCCACTGTCAAATAAGGAAACACCTCCATAATATGAAGCTAGTGGAGACACTTCTTTGTAGGATGTGTGAACAGGAAGATGAAACTGTCAGGCATGTGCTATGCGAATGTCAGGAGTTATCGTCAATAAGAGAGTGTGTGTTCATCGAGTCTTGGCCTTCACCTGCTGATATGAAGGAGATGTATCTTAGTGACCTGTCCACTTTCCTGGAAAGAACAGGATGGTCGATGACCTAGGTGGTTAACTCCTCGGGAGGATATACAATGGGTCACATGTGGTCTAAGTGCTATGGGTCTATATACACCCTCCCTATTCTACAGATACAGATACGCTATGAACTTTTTACAATCCTCACCTCTGAGATCTGTGGAAGATATACACAGAAAGCATAAATGACAAAAACTACTGAACGTTTGATTTACATGAGGCAAATCTATAAACCTGAAACTTGTATAGCTGGCGGGCCAAACAACGTTCAGATTTCGAAGTCACATGAGCAAATACATGAAATGTGGTGAATCTCGATTTTTCAAACTCAAAATCACAACTTAAAAACGCCAAACATTTTTTCGATATGAGCAATCCAAAGCTCAAATTCCGCAGAACAAAAAACACGCCTACTCATTAGAATTAATGTATCTATGAAATAAATCAAAAAAATAAATCAAAAGCAGTACGCTGAATCAATAATTTTGTTAAACAGTTTGTAGACCAAACAGATATCAAAACAGTTTCTTCTGAGCTCAAGGTGTTTTGATTTATACAATCTTAAACTGTGCCGTTGTCTATGAAATCGGTTATTCAGAGTGTTGATGAACTTTCTCCGGATATTTTTAATTATTTTGGTGTGGATACTGTAGCAGGATCTCCAAAGTTGGAGGTGAATTGCTTCTGGTGAAAAGGATCTCATTTATTAGGATTCAAGTCCTAGTTTGTTGGCAATGTGTCACTATTTTTCGGGTTTGAAGGCCGTCAATTTTCGATTTTTTTTCTTGATGTTGCGCTGGCGCGACTGGCTAGCTTTTAGGTTTATAAATCCTGAAAGTATATCCGATGACGTATCCAGAATGTATGGACCTCTGAAGAAGCTGAAGAAGCTGGCCTCGCACCAGTGAAATGACAGAAAGAAATTCCAAACATCCACAGCCTTCGAACTCAAAAAATAGTGACACTGAAAGCCTTGGCCGCGAAAGCTTCAACCGTTTTGCCATTATCAAGAATATACAGTGATGTCGTTCAAGAGAATATTGCAAAGGAGTGGTTAAAGGTGAGAACCCTGAGGAACTCCTAACGTGACCGATAGTAGCTCAGACTTGTGGTGGCCACAAATTACCTACGGCCAGTCAGGTAGGAGCTTAACAGGTATAGGAGGTTACCATGTGTACCGAAATTTCCAAGCTTCACGAAAAGTGTCAGATGAACCTTGTCGAAAGGCTTAGAAAAATTGGTTTACAATACATAGGTGGAGACTTCGTTTTCCTCAGATTCTATAACTTGTTGGATGAATGAAATTGAGATTGTAAAAATAGATCTTTTACCGTAAAAGACATGTTGATGAAGGGTAATGCTAATTTGTTTTTGAAAGGAGAGATTTGTGCCGATGATTGTTTGAAAAAATTTCCTCGAGTGGTTCAGTAACGATACGGAACTGTAGTTCTATTTTAGTTCCTGAAACTATAAGAAACCATTCATCCTCAAACTGAACAATTTTCGCACCATTCGGTTATGCATCTGATGATTTTATCAGAATTGAACGATTCCAATTCAATAACAAATATTTCACAAATTTTACGATAAAAAACAATAAATGTATAAACTTCAACAATGTCAAAACTTCAACCAACACATTCTGCAGTTACAAACCACAAATCTTTAATGAACACGTAATCTTTTGAATATTACTGGAGTTTTATTCCAACACCAAACCGTATTTGTAACACCTCAACACATGTTTCAATCACCCAGTGATCATCTTCAAAAGGAGGACTAAACTTCCTCTTATAGATGATTACTTGGTGATTGAAATCTGTGATCAAGAAAAACCTCAAAAATATAAACCTGTAACATGTTCAATGAGTTCGAAGTCAATATTGTTACGAATAGGGCAATTGTGGCACTGTCTGTCAACATAAATCATGTTCACGAGTTGTGACACTGAATGTTTCTGAATAAATGATATTCATCAACTAGTCTAATCAACAAGTTCCAAAACATGAAAAATAGAGATAAAGGTCCTGAAAATATGAGCGATAGCTCATTCAATTCAGAATCACCTCTAGAAAAATGTTTTTGAAGAATTTTGGTGCTGGTAGAAAATTGTAATTGTTATTAACAAAATAAGATGAAAAAAAATGGCATTTACTTTTTCGTTATTAACTCAAAAAATGTTAATATTCAGGCAATTTAAAAAAAAAAAGCTCGTTGAAGAGGAGGAAATTCTTGATAAAAAAGTCCTGACCCCCGAAACTCTAATGGGCGCGCTGCCGCTAAAGAGAGTTTATCAAAAGAAATATAAAATCGATTTTTTTATATTTCGATTGTTTAAATAATTAGTTAAGAAATAATTTTGCTTTTAAAAATCATATTTTACAGTTTTGAATAGTTTGACAAAAAAACAATTTGTTATAAACAAATATTGACCAACGTTATATTTTTTACAGTAAACATAGTTTGGAATACTCCTATTACTTTACAGTATGTTCGATAGAGAGCGCATCAAATAGGGTTTCTTTTGTTAGCAACTTCATTCATGATTTACTTTCGGTATCAGTTTCAGCATCAATCAAAATAAAAAATAACCAAACTAATGATCATACATAAAATTATACTAAGAACATGTCACTTTCAAATAATGTTCACTGAATATTCTGGTGATATTTTGAATTTATTGGAGCCTCCCGTGACACCCTGTATTTTATTCTATGAAAGAGATGACATTGGCTGATCAAGATCTTTAGATGATGTGCGGCAGGTTTTCCCGGGATTTCCTTCAGCTGAAAAAGCAAACGCGTCACTGGATTCAATCAAGTCGCCCCGGAGCGCCAATTAATTTTTGTTTTTTCATAATTTTATAATTTGTTTCACTTTCTTCTTCACCACTCCAGAAAATAATAATTTTTGATACGCGTTCATTTGTAATTTTGAATAGGTAATTATGAATTCAAAAATATTTTTCAATTCTTATTTCAATATTATTATATCATATGGAAGAGGGTTTTGGCATTTCATTTCTTATTCTTCATATCAAAGGAGAATAATTTTCCAAAGGAAGGAATAAAGCAATTGATTTCTCCTGAAGTATGAAATTGAAAAAATATTTCATTTCAAGGAAACTACTTTTTCAGAGGAACTGAGGAAGGAATTCATGAATTTTCTTTTGAATTTCATGATATATGATGAAAAAAAATGATTATCTGACACATCAAAATGTGGTCAGAAGTAAGAACAATTTCTTATGATTTCAAATCTAAAAAATATTTGAGATTGGAAAACATTGGTAGTACTCACATAATATGATAATAGTTATATTATCGAGAACTAAAAACCCGAAACCGAAAAATTGGTTGATTTCTGCCAATATTATTCTTCAATGATATGAAACAATCCTGATTCTGATCTCATTGATATCATTGATCGAAGTAAAGAAAAGCTTTTCTAACATTGACAATTTTCCACTTGGAATAAACTCTCTTATGTTCACCTGTATTTCAAAAATTATATGAAATGGAACATAAACTAGAATAACATTTTTCAAATTCACTGAATACTATGTAACGAGTAATGATTTTCGATTATAAGTCGAGCTTACCAGATGTCGCCATTATTGAAATTATGACAACCACAAAACAAACATAATTGAAATGTTTAGGGCTGTATTTCGGAAATGAACGAATACAACTCATATTTGATTTCGAATCACCATATGAAACGTTGTGTACCTTTTGAAAAACTAATTTATGAAGGATGTAATATTTTGATAAACACGTATCAACTATTCAGTGATAAACTAGCAATTCGTGAGAATTGTGACAATTGAATGTACGAACTTGTACACGTACGTACTCGGAAACTCTTATATAACTTGATAAAGTTTTCTAGTCACATGAGTATAACCTACTGAATCTCATGTACCGGTCATTATATTCAGAATAGAAAAGTTTAATTGATAAATTCAAGGAACTCATTGATGTATAATGAAAATTTTTTATCGAATTCACTCATACTCGTATTGTCCCAAATAATTAATTCTTCATAACTTAACTGGTCAGCAAAGACTACCCTCCTACTATAGGGTCTTCCAAATGGATTTTCGAACTTTGATAAACAAAGGTGTGCTTCATGTCGTTATGTGTTGGTCTTGAATTGAATAGGAAATCGTGTTTTTTTGTATATATAATTCAGTGTTCATAGGAAAGCGGTTGTTTCGAAAGTATTTTTTTTTTCGTAAAATTCAATGTTCATATGAAAGTAGTTATTTCGGAGGGATTATTCCTATCAGTTTGTGTCTGAAAGTTACTTCTTTGCATGATCAACTTATTTTGTTTATTTGAAGGTAATTGACAATGTTTCATGATGAATTTCATTAGTTCGGACTTCCATTATCTAATATTATTTAAAATCTCTTTGAAAAATCTGTTTTTCCGTTAATCAGCTGTCGTTTCCATGCGACAAAATGATTCGAAATTCCTGAAAGAACTAATAAAAAAGGAAAATTAAAAAAGAATAGCTGAAAAATTAGGGAATAACAGAGCATGTTTGGACCCATCAACATAACATCGAGTGGTCCCAAGCTGAGAGCATATCCAGGGAGGATCATTGGCTTAGGAGGAAATTCAAAGAAGTCGCATACATGTTGTCCAATAATGTATTCAGCCAAGCAAGCGTAGAGATACGCAACATAAGAAAACCCATAATCAAGCGGAAAATGGTCAACTTCCGCCAAAAAATCATCTCCTCCAAAACCGGTGAAGTGGAAAGAGGAGAGCGGAGATGAGTGAAAGTACTCGAATTATCCATAAATAGTCATCTCTCGGAGGGATTAGTCCAGTCATCATTGTAGATACTAACAATCGAAACGTCGAGAAGTAACTTGGCTTGGAATCTCTTAATTTTTTATTTTCTGTTCTAATATAACATCCAAAAGGCGAAGTTCAAAACTGCAGTGTAGAACATTACAGGTTTGTTCTACCACTTAACCTCCACAAGCTACGAGAACTGGCAACAACAAAAAATAAATAAAACAAATACAAATAAAAAACAAAAAAAAATGGAAAAAGTAATACATTATACACCTGATATCAATCAGCATTCCAATAACAACAACAAAAAAATATACATATGGATAAAGTATTGAGTATTTAAGTTTGTTTACCTAATAGTTCAATTTTCAATTTTTGCCAAAAAATACCTATTTTGAAATGTTTTAAATGAGGGGCAAGTTTATTGTAAACTTCCCCCCTATATATTCATTTATCGAAAAACTAACTATTTAATATAACAATGATAAAAATAAAAACAACAATTAATAATTGGCGCTCCGGGGCGACTTCATTGATTCCAGTGGCGCATTTGCTTTTTCAGCTGCAGGAAAACTCGGAAAATCCTGCAGCACCACATCATCTGAAGATCTTGATCTGCCAATATCCTCTCTCTCATAAAACAAAATGTAGAGTGTCTCCAGAGGCTCCAATAAATCGCCAGAACACTTTGTGACACGACTATAGCCAAACTAAAATCAGTCCGTTGCGTCTTCGACCAAGGCGTAATAATGACCAAATTCAACGCCAGAACCACAGTGAACAATGACTGCATGAATATTATAATAATGGTCTGCTAGATTCAAATGTTCATCTATTTCGAACCTTCCAAAGAGTTTCTTGCTTCCGTCAGAGGTTGAGTCTTGTTTGAAGATCATCAGTGTTATTATAAGATTGACTGGTGCCTCAGCTATACTTGTTTCCTTACAACAGTCAGTTAGTTTGGCGCATGTTTGGCAATACAGTCGATCTTTACCTGTTAAAGATTCAACAATAAGCTTTGCACGGACTGGTTATTAGTCATATTAGGAAAAGCTAGATGAAGTTCCAGAAATTCATATAAGTTTTCGCTACCTCTTGAACATTCATTACAAAGTAAAGAGAGGATTTTTCCAGAAAAAGATTTACAAACACAAGACGAGATGGACTGTACGGAATCATTCAATCCAGAGCGGTCAGGAGTATTGATTTTGCTATCGTTTTGCTCACGAATGGTATTCAACAAGAACCCCAAGAATTCAGAACAATTTTTTTTGGTGTCCTAATGAGTATCTAGTGGACTTCAAAGACTCCAGGAAATCGGTTGGAGAGAAAGATGATGCATATTTACGAAACTGCAGCTGCATGAACTACACTTGTAAAATGCTAATCATGTAGCAAGCGTTTCCCAAATTATTCGATCCAATTTTCTTCTCTAGATTTTCTGGACAACTCCCTACTGATTTGTAAGGAAAAACATGTTTCACAGAATCTCCATAAGAACCATTTCTCAAGCTGCGGTCGATCCTTCCAAGTGAAAAAGGGTTTCGTAGAGGGATCAATTCGGCTCTTGCTTCATGGAGCTCTTCATGGAGCTCTTCCACTGAAAGGGAACCAGAACTACGAGGACTGCAACTCATATTTAGGGGGCAAGAATGACCTAAGTCCATTGACCGCACTGAATGAGAAGGAAGTGGATCAATCACTTGTGAATTAACCTTGATAGGAGACTGATGAATATCCACATATCTCGGCTTGTTTCGAAGAGATTTCAGTTCCGTACTGAAATTAGGGCAATGCATGATCTCATCAAAATTATGTGTAGGAGGAATTGTTCCAAGGACCGAAGCAGCATTGCCACGTTGAATAGCCATACTAATAATTTCTATCAAAAAAGAGGTAGAACGGTGATCTTTCGTTGCTTGGTCTATTCTCCTTCCGAGTTCATGTTTAATTGTATATTATTCCATTGTTATTCTATTTCAGGGTATTTTTCTCAATATAATTGTTATTTCCATCTACTCTTTTTTTATTCTTATTTTTTATTAGTACTTTCAGATATTTCAAATCATTTTATATAATATCATACAATGGAAGTCCGAAGTTTCGCACATTTTTGCATTAAGTTGTCTCGCTAATGAATATAAGTTGAATCACAGACTAAAAAAAACACTTTCAAAATACGCATGAAACCGTTATCAACTTAATCGGGTTAATTACTGCACACCAAAATTTCATCTGTAAGTTGATCAATGTCACGGCAAAGCTCACAATCAGATTAGGTAACTAGGGTCAGAAAGGTTTTTGCCGTTATTAACAAATTAGTTCTGCCAATTGCAGTTCCGAAGCATTAGGTCTGTACGAGGGCGAGCGCGATAATGGTTTTTGTATAATTTCACTCCACCTGCAATTCACATAATGTTTACCTCATCTGTTCTGGAACAAAGGTCAGGAACGGCTTTGGAAATTTATGAGAGTTATGAAGACCGAGTTGATTCTTTTGATGAAATGACGACTATTCACTATCAGATCTTATTATCTTGGTCTATAAAATTGAGTAACACAGAGTCACCAAACAAAACTGAAAGAGACTTGTCACCAGGATCTGTAAGAATATTTTAGCAAATCGCAACAACTGTTAATTTTTTATCGAAGAAGGAAGGTTACTATTTTCCGGTATTTTCGAATTCATCTACGTCAATCTGAAATTTTGGGAGCTTCAGTGATTGAGAGAGGACAACATTCATTTGGCAGTCAATATCGAAGCTTGGCTTTTCAAGTGACCGCCATGTGAAGCCTCGTTTGTCTTTGAGATTCATGAATCTAATCTTCTATTGATCCTATAGATGTCATCTATAAAGAAGGAATGGCATCGCCATTCCTTCCCAACCAATCGGGATTCAGTGTAACATCAATGATGATACCTTGGCTAATCGAAACAGTACTGTTTGGTTTTGATCACGAACGCTTCGTTTTATGGCTCTGGTTTCGTCTGCATGTCTCCAACTTTGTTTTGATTTTGAAAATATACTCTTTCATGACCTTTGAAAGCCCGAAATCTCAAATGATGACGTGTGTTATGAAGTAGGCTCTATGTCACAATTCAATACGAAATTCAAAGTGAATTCATGATGAGTTGGACATAAAGAGTACTTTCATTTTTCTAGTTATATAATAACTATACCAAACCATATACTAATACTGAACCATATCAGTGTGACTACTCCAGAATTATAATTAACTGAAAGCAATATTCAGCCAATTGACGATATCACCCAAATGATGAAACGTTTGAAAAATGTTTGGTGATTTTGGGGAAGATAAACATCGAAATCAGCAAAGAAAAATTCAATGTGTACTATAATTCGTAATTCTCTTCAGATTGTGAAATATGCCTTTATTGGCAGTGCAACATTCGAAAGAGAGTAAAATTATATATGAGAACACATATATTGAGAACCCAACCAATTGCAGTTTGACGCTGTTACCATCAAATTTTGTGTCAATTCAGAAAGAGTCATGATCTTGTCTAGAATCAACACTCTGAACATAATAGAGTTCACTTAGAAGACTGGCAATTTCTATCAATCTTAGTATGAAATCGATGGCAAAATCTGTTGCAATTCGATGGCACGAACAAAAACTAGATGAAAAAAAGTAGACAACCACTGTATTTCAATAATTTCTTGTCATTTCAGGAATGTTGAAGATATTTGTATTCTGATTGAATCGGCCGTTACTTGATGAAGATCCATAGTGAAACAATTTGTTCGATTCATGATCAACTCATTTTGTGGAAATTCATATTGAATAGACTGAGTAAAAATATTTTTTTGAAATTTGCTAAACTATCAAGAAATTTTATCCAGTTTTTCAGTTTTTTGTATTCTAAATTCAAAATATATATTATCAATATTTTGTTGGACAAAAATTATTAGAAATTATTAAAAAATAAAGACATGATGATAGTATTGGATATATGATAGTTAAATAAAAGGATCTGTGAAATCAAAAAACTTCGAAAACAAAAAATTTGGAAAATTTCACAAAATTTCTCATAAACTTGATAGTTTAATAAATTGTTGAAAAAATTCAACGTTGATACAAAAGTCATATTTGATTTATGTTCCCAATGAAGTTTTCCTCTTCGAATTTGAGATTTTTTGACTTATGTGGGTAGATATATTGCTCGAAATGTTTTCGCATACTACGAAATAATTTCGTCACTCGACAAATTTATATTCACTTAACAAATCTGGTGAAAATGCATGCTGCATTTTCACCCATTTCAGTGTCTTTAATCGAAAACAACAATATGATGAAGGTTATTCGATGTTTCAAAGTGGATAACTATCATAACAATCAAAGAATCAATTCGGATTTCAAAAGGGAAAATCAACTGAAGATGCAATAACTCTCCTTACTAACAAAATCAGTAGATATATAGACGAAAAATCACCATCGCTATGTATATTTGTAGACTTGGAGATAGCATTCGATACAGTTATATAGCCATGATCAACTTCGAGAGGTACTTGAGAGTATTGGATTCAGAGGAACATCCCACCAACTCCTCTATAGTTATCTCCATGAAAGGAACCAGTGTGTGAAAATCAAAGACACTCTCAGTGAATCTCGAATAGTACAATATGGTGTACTCCAAGGGACAGTTCTGGGTCCAATTCTCTTCAATATCTACCTAAACGATCTTTTTATGCTAGATGTGGGAGGGGACATAATAAGCTTCACAGATGACACAGTAGTCATTTGCAAATCGGAAACGTGGAGATGTCTGAAAGAAAAAGTTGAAAAAGTTCAAAGCTATAATTCAATGGTTTGAAAGTAAACTACTGAGTATTAATATGTCTTGAACATTTTTCATTACCTCTACATCTTATGCTAGCCATTTACCAAGTGTGCTGTAGAAATATCGATGTTTTTATTTGTACCTAGAGCATTCTGTAAAGATTTTTTAACAGTTTTTACCGTTACTTCTGCGGCACCATTTGATTGAGGATTGAATGGAGAAGATGTAGTATGCATAATATTATATCTTTTCAGAAATATTTGAAATTCACCACTTGTGAAATTTTTTGCGTTATCCGACATTACGTATTTAGGTATTCCAAAATGTGAAAATACTGAATGGAGTGCTTTCACAGTGAAACTTGAAGACATTGTTCTTGTGGGAAACACTTCAATCCACTTTGTATGTGCGTCGAATATAATCAAGTAATAATTATCCAGAAATGGACCAAAATAATCTATATGAATTCGATAAAAAATTTCATCGGGCCATTTCCAGGGAAGTAATTTATTTTTGACTGGACTTGACTTATTAACTGAACAATTTTTACATGAGTTAGACAATCTTTCAATATCAGCGTTTATACCGGGCCAATAGAAATGATTCCTAGCAATACTTTTCATTTTCATTACACCAATGTGCGAGGAATGGAGCTATGATAATATTTGTTTCTTAAGACCTTCCGGTATAACAATTCTATGATTCCATAATAAAATATTGTTTTCGATCGATAATTCATGCCTGATTGGATAAAATTGTTTGAATCTTGCAGTATTCTTTGAGCTTTTCGGCCAACCGTATTTTACATATTTGATTATCTTTTGTAAAGTTTCATCAAAACGTATATGTTGCTTAACATGCTCAAAATTCACTGCAGTTAATTCAGTTTCAAAATAGTTGAAATAATCAATATCAACAGATTTCCATTCATCTTCCACATTTATATTCAAGGGTAAACGTGAAAGAAAATCTGCGGAATTATTTTCGGACTTAACGTATTCTATTTTGTAACGATAATTTGATAATATGACTTCTTCAAAACTGTTACAAGGCAACACAAAAATAAACATGGACTTAGAAAAATTGAACACCATTATGCAACTCGCCACAAAATGAATTCAACCTATGTACCAAAATCAGAGAAAAATACTTTTCAAAAGTGTTATACTTACTTTGCTCCTCGACTGTATAATCTTATTCCAGCACATATCAAAATTATATTAGGCATTGATATGTTCAAAAATAAGCTTAAAGCTTGGATCTCAGGTTTGCATAGAGCACAGATACACCAATATGTGGATGTGAAAAAAACATATTACTACAATGTATAAATGTCTGTAGAAGATATATTGCATAGTGTTATGTATTCTGTAGGTCAACTTCTCCATGGTTTGTTTGTTTTTTGTTTCATTAAAAAAAAGGGTATTTGTTTGATTGATGTGTGAGTGATCTTCGATGTAATTTACCTATAGCGATTGTTTCATTATAGTTATAACTTGAATGTTTCATTTATATATGGAGTTTTGATGTGATATCTGTATATAATTTTTCTAGTGCTTTTTCTGTTCATGCTGAATGTTTCTATTTACATTGACTATATATGATTTCAATGTAATATCTGTATACAATTTTTCTGGTACTTTTTTTGTTCATACCGAAAGGAACATTATTTTTTATATTCCATTCATTATAATTTATTGTACCTATATTAAAACGATATAACCCACGCAAGGTTTATCCTTCTGTGGAAACTATATTTATTTGTCGTAAACTAAGATTATTGTGAATTTCAAATTGAATGGAAAAAAATATTATTATTAGTATTATAATTTATGTTTCACCGTATCATCAAATTATTCTACTGAATTATTCCTTACTCAAGCACTAAAACACGATAAAAAAGAATATTCGATAACGAGCAAATATCAACATACGGTACAAAAAAAACACAGAACCACACATCAAATAAAACTCATCAGTTCATCACAAATATAATTTGTATTATATAAAAGCTTGTTACTTGGCCATGACATAAATGATTCGAAAATATAGGTAAATGTTGTTCAAAAATAGATAAATCTAGATTTTATAACAAATTTATTGTTTAACATGGTAGTTATTTTCGATATGAAGCAACATCGTCCTATCTAATGAAAATTGTGAGATATTAAATATGCTCTGAAGTTTTCGTCAGACTACTATGAATTATTGTTTTGCAAAAGATTTTCTCGTCTAATCGTCTTCAGATCCTCAGAAGAATTTACGTTCACAAGTAGTTACATTCGGCTGTAATAGGGAGGACGGAGTATATTTATAATTGGTATAAGATAAAAGTCAGCAGTGCAAAATTATTCGTCGTTGACGGAATATGAAACAGAGCAGAAGCTTGAAACTCAATTTCAGAAAGCTCTCAGAGAAAATGTCTATCTTCATTTTCATCTTATATTGAAGTATATTTCAATTTTTTTTTTCGAAATTGCTATTTTCAAACTGCCCTCTATTGGTTTGAAAAAATTAAGTTTATTTGATTGTAGAAAATATAGAGACCAGATCAGACAAAACTGCCATTTTGGACGAAGCTATGCGAATAACATCTGAAAATTTACAGTCCTTCTTCTCTTCAAAAAGTCTGTCCTGAACAGTACCCTTCTCAAATCCAACAACAAATCGGCCTCTCAAAAGCATACCCTTGCGGCCCATTAGGCGGAACTTTCTTGAGTTGACTTTACTGCATTGTAAAATTTGTATCGGTAAGCAAAAATAGACTCACTATCCTTAAAATGATCGTTGAACAAGGTTATCAAATTTTTTATAATCCTTGTCTTCAGGTTTGTTGGGCAAGGATAGGTTATATATCAGTTTATAGGCTTCTTCACTGAGTGCATTTAATAAAATCGCACGTTTTTTGTCAGCATCTGTTATTCCATTTACTATGAAATAGTTTTCCATCCTTCTGATGGAAATGGTCCAATCGCTGGTTTGAGGATCAAACTCTCTAATATGTCCTAGATTCGACATTATAACCCTTTTTTCTCGTCGCCATGCACTGCTCATTATGGGTTGATGAGAGTAGTTAATATGAACAACCACTACCATAAACTATTTATTACTCTAATGTGAATAAAACTTATACATTCCCTGCGAGAATATTCGTCTCTTATCTTAGTACACGATAGAATATAAAAAAAGAAGTACCATTAAAAATTACATGAAACAAAACAGGGAAAAGAATCCAATTTGCAAACACTTTCACAGTATGATACATAGCATTATTATATCATACTCACAATCAAGAGATCTTGTGAATAATGCGTTACATTTAGTGTTAAGTCCCCTACAGTTCTGGTAATATGAATGTAGAGTAGCCATTGTTCAATGTTACGAATGTATACGTGAGCTCCTAGCTATCTATAACAGATAAAGTAAAAAAAAGTACTTATGATGTACTGTTTGGAACCTTTGGTGTGATGAATATTACTGGAGTTTTTTCTCAACACCAAATCGTGTGTTTCGACACGTGTTTCGATCACCAAGTGCTATTTTCAAACTGCCCTCTATTGGTTTGAAAAAATTAAGTTTATTTGATTGTAGAAAATATAGAGACCAGATCAGACAAAAATATATCTCATTGTTCGGTACTATATATTCTTGAAGGAACAAGGTACAAAGACAAAAAAAAATAATGACACCTATCGATAACATTTCACTGAATAGATTACCATCTCCTGTGCTGACTTTTATGATGATCAATTCAACATTAATAACAATTAACATATTCACGCTTCTGTTCTGGAACTACTCTTGAATTTCTACTTGAAATACAGTCGCATAGGTCCCTAAGCAAATTGATATCTCTGTCCTGGGTCTGCGACTGAAAACACCTGCACCAAAGCCTGAAGGTGATTTCGATCCATCTATAAACCACCAACTATCTAATGTGTACTAACCTGTTCACCAATTTTCATGGCCTGTGTTTTATTTTTATTACTTTTCGAAAACAACCTATGAACTATCTCTGACTTCGTAGTTCTCTGGTGAATTCAACAGAATTGTATGACCTATAGTGCCGAAGGCTTTCAATAGATCTTTGAAGACACAGAGTGACGGTTGGCTGTTGTCGAAAGCAGAATACATTTCTGTGGTGAGTAGAACACTGTCATCGAAAAACTTGCTTTGCCATTTTTCTGAAGAAGAATTATGTTCTTTACCTCGTTTGGATTTACATTCACAGCGACGATTTATTCTATACCCTCACCAATTGGTAGCATCATCCATACAAAAAGGGTTCGAATATTCTACAATTTTCAGACAATTTTACATTATTCTAGATTGTTCCACGAAATGATCTGGGATGTTCTAGAACGTTCCCAACAAAGCCCAATTGTTCCAATAGAAGAGCCCAGGAAGAACTCAGTAGAAAGTAGACGAGAGTATTTTCTTTATCCTATATTCAATATTAATTTCTACAAAATAGACAGGTCATCAATCGATCAGATTATGATTTTTTTTATTTTTATATAAATTATTCTTCAAATTCATTGATCCATGCAATTGTTTCAATACGTTTAGTCTAATCCATTTTCTGAACATTCAAATAGTTACTCAATATAAAATAAAAAGGGAATAATTTTAGGAGAGGTAGGTTTTTGTAAATAAAGCTTTATGGCTGTATGGGGAGTATACAGCCATCACTGAACAAAAACTGTGGGTTACTTCCAAAGAAAGGCACCATGTAAAATATGAAATTTTTATAGGACATATGTAGAGCATACACAAAACTGTTTTCAGATACAAATTGGAAGAAAAATTCCCTTTCGAACTTCCAATCGAACACTGAATTACACAAAAGGTGAATGTCATTTTTTAACGACAATTCCACCTTCCACAGTCTGGAAGATATGAAAATTGTGATGAAGAACTCTGTACATTTGGAAGAAATGATCAGAATTTGTCTTTTTCCAACCATATCAGGTCGAAAGTAAGTGAAACTTTGGGAGTTTATTGCTACGCAATTGTAATTTTTTTTTCGAATATATCCGCTCTGATCAATCTTGATGTAGCTTACATGAGGCCAAAATCAGAATATGGCTACAATGTATGGTCTCCATTCTACAATTGCTCACAATTATTGAAAAAATTGAACGTCGATTCATGAAATTCATTCATTACAAATGTTATGCTATCTATTCAGATATAGGTATTCTACATGAATTCCTTGATACAAAATTGTGAAAAGCAAGTCTTGAGTTACACAGAAATCTTGCCGGAGAAATTTTCTATAATCATTACTGCACAGTAATGTGAATGTTTTGGATGTTTTTCTCTCATGAATTCCTATAAGCCTCATTTCAGGACTGAAAGTACAAAAACCTTCCATTGCTGACTGGTCAGAACCAATTTTTACCTCAACTCACCTATCTTCAGCTTGTTCTTCAGCGTTCGCAATAATTTCAACTTAATTTTGATTCCACGTGATATCAATTTTGATTTTCTATAATCCATTGTTGAAACAGCTTAAGAGATTTTCATAGAGAATTTTCAGTGGGAATCTCACATTGAAGTGTGTTTTTTAAATACGTTATTATGAATTTTTATAGATGACTAGTTATTTGAAAGTTTGGATATGTAATGAAAGCATTTGTTTTCTCTTTACTCCTCTTCTGTTTATTATTTCGTTTTTGTTTATTCGAATTTCAACTCTGTAGTTACAGGCACCTCTATTATTTCGTACCAGTCTCAGTCAACCCTGTAAATGGTTTTCAACTATTGAATAATGAATGCTATTATTTTCATTATCATTAACATTATCACTATTATTATTATACGAAGTCTGCGAATTCACAGCGTGGTTTTCACAAATGGTTGAGATAATTCGATATGGAAAACGATCCAAGGAGGATATATATTATTAACTGAAAAATGTGGTTTCTCGAATGAACAAATGAAAATAGAAATAATCGAAATCGAAACCAATATAGACTCACATGCTGACTCGTGACACTGAAAAAAAATATACTAAGGCCTAAACTTTTACTGCGAATCGAGCACTGAAAAAAATACTTACTGCGGTATTCTAGTCCACGATGAATTTGTAAACGCTAATTATTATGCACATTCACTTCGAAAATAGTAATGTGAATAAGCACCACCTTCAAGGACATCTTCTGGTAGTTATTTTCCAGAGTAGAAGTTATTGAATTCTACTTGGAACTACTCATAGTATGTATTTCTAGCACACGGATGTAACACTGCATCTGAACTTATTTTTCATAGTGAATAAATTGTTGTTATCTTTATATGTACCCACCATTGATAATAGTTTAATTTTGTACTTGTATTGAATTTGAAGTTTTTTTGAAAGTTCATCGCACAAAATTCCAGTCAAGTTACATAAATACTCTGGCAAGTTTAGTGAAATTTATTATTACTAATTTCAATCAACATAACTGGAAATTTTTTCACCAAAAGTCTAAATTGAATACAATAAAAAGCACACCACTGAATTAAAATCATCGTCAATGACATTCAGTACGAAGGCAGGTAGAATGAATTCTCTACTCAGAACAGAATGTAATCTATTACTTTCAGTACATTAGCTAAGTACCTACGCTTTATTCTAAGGTTGTTTGGGAAAATATTTTTTGGCAATAATTTTATTTCAGTTTATGAATCATTCTAGGCCGTTAGAAAATGTTCCACATTCTCGTTTTTTTTACACACCACTGCTTGGTGTGTATATAACTGTAATGTGATTCAGTTCAGTGTTGAAAATTTAAAGCGTAAGCTCCCCATGTCCGGATTATCAATCTTCTGGAATGTAGCAGAAAAGTAATATAACTAACTCCTTTACGAAACCTACGTGCACAGAATTCGACATTGCGGGCTTTAAATATAGAATTTCGGGTTTTCCAGGCTAATATATTGCATCCGTCGATAAGGTGATTCATCTTCTGACTAGTTCCTGAACTATTTTGGAAATACTCCGCATGTAATATTTAAAAGTGCTTGTGACTTCCGCTGTTCGATATTTGTCCGATGAGATCTTACTCGGGTAGTTGGTAGATGAGAACATGGACATGGAGAATAGGAGAATACTGTAATCACTGGCAAGTGACTGCATTTTGCCCGAGAAAAAACCACGCTAATATAATTATCACTTTATATAATTATCACCAAACCGTTATTTCAACACTCCGACACGTGTTTCGATCACCAACTGATCATGTTCAAGAGGAAAATTTATTTTAATATACTTATGTTATTTATACCATAGATACCTCGTAATATTTAAAAGTGCTTGTGACTTCCGCTGTTCGATATTTGTCCGATGAGATCTTACTCGGGTAGTTGGTAGATGAGAACATGGACATGGAGAATAGGAGAATACTGTAATCATGCACTGGCAATTGACTGCATTTTGCCCGAGAAAAAAACCACGGTAATATAATTATCACTTTAGTGACTCTGAGTAACTTTTTTTCTACTGACAAAATTGAGTAGTACGAAATGGTTTTACAATTTTGTCGTTAATATTATTACTGGAGTTTTTTCCCAACACCAAACCGTTATTTCAACACTCCGACACGTGTTTCGATCACCAACTGATCATGTTCAAGAGGAAAATTAATTTTAATATACTTATGTTATTTATACCATAGATACCTCGTATAGGTACTTGCATCTTGAGTGTCTTAAAGTAATTTCACAGTATTGCTTTATCTACTAGTCTCAATAGTTGAATAGAACTGGCCGATACTTGATGAAAATGCATATTTAAAAAACTAATAAATAGAGTTCATTCTATGATTTTCACTATGAGGGTTTTACAAAAACCGCGACACGTGTTTCGCTATACAATAGCTTCTTCAAGCATAACTAAGAGTTACTTCTAAATTACAACCTATACCATAACCTAGTACCTATTCGTCTACCTAAGTAATAAATCTACCTGAAAAAGTCAGGTATCAATACATTTTTCGAAAGTCTACCTGTAAATATACCTAACTATTATTGCCTGCGTGTGAACAAATTCAATAAAGGCGAATTATTCAATTCAGTTTGATCGTTCATAAGATGGTGAGAGATTTTTAATTTTTTTATTTCCATACTCTCCAACAGGTTAAGTTTCAAACATTTCTTCTGGAAATGGAGGTGTTTGTATTCATGGTCGAACTCATGTCCCTCTGAGATTAGATGACTGGCATATGTGGAATTTATTTTTCCGTTCTGAAAACTATATTTGTGTTCCTTTATGCGGGTTTTGAACGTTCTTTCAGTTTGACCTATATAAAACATCGGACATGATCCACACGATAATTTATACACTCCCGATTTTTCTGAAACTGAACTTTTATCTTTGTTATTTTTGATGTGCATGCCCAAGTTGTTGTTGGTTTTGAAAGCAGTATTTATACCTTTGCTGTGCAGAAAATCTGGAATATTTGTAGTGGGTTGGCCTAAGTAGGTTAAGGTTCTATAACTTTTATCCTCTTCTCTTCGAACTTCTTTCAAAGCTTGACTGTATAACTTCTTTGATAATAATGTATCAGACCACTATCATAATCATTGTTGATGGCTATCTGCTTTATTACATTCAGTTCTTTATTGAAATTCGCTTCTGACAAGGGTACATTTATCAGTCTGTGGATCATACTGTTGAAAGCTGCTACCTTATGCTGATATGGGTGGGTGGACGAATTATGAATGATAATATCTGTATGTGCCGGTTTACGATAAATTGAAAAATCATGTTTGTTGTTAACTTTTGCTATTGTCAAATCCAGAAAATGTATAGATTCGCCCTGTTCCATTTCCACTGTGAATGTGATAGTTGGGTGAAGAGAATTTATGAACTTCAAAAACTTTGTCAACTGTCTGTTCGTTCTCGTGAAACATACCAGAATATCATCCACATATCTATACCAATACAGAAAACTTCTTACCAGTGGGTTACTGTGTATTTTTCTCTCCAAATCGTCCATGGAAATCTCTGCCAGAATAGGACTAAGTGGGTTTCCCATAATGAGACCTTTGCAAGATGAGTAAAACTTGTCATTGAATTGGAAGTAATTCTGTGACAAACATACCGTAAGCAAGTCTGATATTTCATTTTTCACTACTGGATTGATAGCGTTTTTGTCTAATAGATTCTCCACCAAAGTAATCATTTCATTCGGAGAGATACTGGGAAACAGATTCTTTACATGGAATGAAATCAATTTGGCATTATCCGGGAGTGTAATATCTTGAATTTCATCAATCAAATGGTATGAATTCTTCAAGCTGAATTTTGATTTGAAATTGGTGTGGTTTTGAATGTGTGAATTTGTAAATCTGATAATTAAAATAAACTTTTAACAAGCCATATAATATACTATTAGGTATTGATTCACCATTGTTATTCATAATATTATTATGTTTACTTATTTCTACACTCTCATGGAAATAATTGGACATAATAATATTATGAATAACGATATGGTGGACCAAAACCTAATAGAATATTATAATATGGTATTGTATGCTACATACTATACTATATTATTAAGTTCACTCATTTCTACACTATCATAGAAATAAGTCATAACAATATCATGAAGTACTACATAGCTTGTTTAAATAATGGTATAAATAAGGATAACTTTGTTAGTATATTTAGTGTTAAAACCGTTTGGTGTTGGGCTAAAACTATAGTAATATTCATTACTACACCAAAGGTGCCAAACCGTGCATCACAACCTTTTCGTTAGTAAAAAATACTTTAAAGTTTGTTATAATGTTAATTGCTAATGTTTCAATACATTTCTTTTCCATAGACTGGTCACGTTTCTATTGAGCGAAGAAAGAAATGGTTTCGATAAAAAGTTATGGAGGAGACAGTTTTTGAAAGTAACGGGTATCCTTTTGTTATAGTGAATAAATTGATTACGTAGAAACAATTTAGAGAAAAATATCCGTGAATCCTCGATGTTTCAGGGAAGCAGACACTCTTCTTGATAGCAAAATAGTCCAACGGATTGATTGAAATTTTTCAAAAATCCGAAACATAGGTCGACAGAAAAGAATAAGTCCAGAATTAACGAAATAAGGATTGCGCTAAAAAATATGTTGATCATAATAAGCGGACCGAAATTGCTCCCCAACAAGGAACAAATTTCACATATTTGGTATTATAGACTCGAGAAGTCCAGTGATGCTCGAAATGCTATAGAAAACGACGTCAAAATAAGTAGGGGATACTTGAAATTATTTGGGTCGATAGATGAGAATTGGTTTTTCAGATGCCTTCGGAAGTTTATATATCGAAAAATGAAGAACAAGAACTATGAACGGTGATGAAAGTGACAATTTCAATAGCCCTTCGTTTGCACTCTCACGCAATGACGAGTGGTAAACAGGTAAAAATCGGGTATGACTTAGGTAACAAATAACGATGAGAACATTGAAGAAATACTAGGAATTGATTCTCATTACGCAAGGTGATGATTAAAGATAATTGATATATAAATAATAGCATTTATCTGTCAGAAGTAGGTTCATCATCTCCTGATGATGCTAATTCGGTTAGAATCATTATCAACTTTTTTAATAGGTTCATTCTACGTCAAATATTCTATATCTCACTTGAATTGTTGTTGGCATTTCATTTGCATTCCTGGACATTGGCTACGGACTCAAATATTCACCAGCAGCAGGAGGTTGCATATCTTAATGAGGATCTAGAAGTAATTCCGAATTGGAAAGAAAGTAACCAGGTTCAATTCAGGCATCTGTTTTGTTCAAAAAGATAAATGTCTCCGAAACGGATATAATAATATCAGGTCCGACAATTCCGCTTTCTGCTTCGATAAGTTTGTTGGAAGTTGAAATGGTAACCAATATGTCTTGACACAATCGTGTTGCTTTAATTGCAAAGGCTGCTTCTCAAAAGTTTGAACCACTATTCCAAACCAGAAAACTGTACACACCTCAGCAACTTTTGATGCTTTATAAAGCTCAGATCACACCTATGAATGTAGAGAGAATAGTACCCATTTCTCCTCGGCATATTACGTTCAAAAATAATTAATAGTTGTAATAAATGACCTTTCTGGCAATATTATTCAAAAAGTCCGTTACACACGTGTATCAAAATCACACATCTTCATCATGAGCTGAAAAATTGGCTTCAATTACAATTGGAAACGTTGGTTGTGAATATTATGTTACCGTTCTTTTTTAGTTCAACATTATTCATTCCATATCATTCTGATTGTTGATTGTAGCATGTTTCTCAGTTTTAATGTTTTCTTTATCATCAAACGCCCCTTCTTGATTCACAACACAACAAAAAAATATTTTTTGAATGTTTCTTACACTAAATTAGTCAATTTCTACTAATTTTGGGGTGATAAAAACGAAAATAACAATGAAAAATTTTTATTAGCTCTGGTTTTTGAGATACACAGTACTTAATCTTGAAGACTAGTTATACTATACGTGAAAAGTGAAAGTACATAAAACAATAATTTTTATGGTCACTTTCGGTTTTAACACGTGGAAATACATTAAAATCATCTAATTTCAACCCCGAAACAAAAACTTTGTTGTGTTGTGATAATTGTTTAATTTGTTCTATATATTCAAATACTATTTCATTTACTTCAAAATAACGATAAAAATGAAATCAACAATAAAAATTAATTGGCACTTGAATACAGTCTTCCCAATGCTCAGGCAAAGAACACAATGTGTTGATTTATTTTGATATCACTGATATTACCATTGACGATTGTGATCATGTGTGTGGTATATAGATATCTTTCACTGCATTTAAGCCAGGAGTTCTTCTTGAGAAGTAAGATTTTTGTCACGATTTGGGTTCATTTTGGCGAATAACTTGTTGGCCATATTTGAAATTTTATGGCAGAGTGTACCATTTCCATATCGAAGAGTCATGATTGAGGTTATCTTATGACGTACTGAAAACTGGGTGAATTGATATTCAATTCCAAGACACTGTGTGATATGAATCTAAAAAAACTATGAGATTTGTAATATAGTGTGAATCCATATTGTTGCTTTGAGATATTTTCGCAATGACATAATGAAAACATTTTTACCAACCAATTTTGAAAATTTGTTATTTTATGGACGTTACTGATAAGTATATATAGTTTGTTATATCATTTTTATTAGATAAGTATCAGTATCCACAAAAGTGACTCAATGAGAATAATCCCATCAGTTCACTGCCTTGCCAATAGGTAGCCATAGGCATGCCATAAAAATTTGAAGATCTGATGCATTACTAGGTTTTTTTCTGATCATCAAGCCAAACAACAAAGTATACACATTTCTTTTGAAGAATGATTTTTTTCACACTAAGATTACCTGGGAAGAACAGCAATGTATATCCACTTGCCTTGGTATCTCTGACAACGCCGAATCAACTGAAAGTAATTTTTTCATACAGAACTGTCAGCTGTGGATTGTTAAAAAAAATAAAGTGTATATGCGGGCTCATACCTTCAATTAGCGATATTTTCATTTTTCTATGTTGGTACACTCATATCAAACATATGTTCACAGTTTCAGCTTTTTAGCATGTTCAGTTTGTTGGTGAGAGGCATAAATGTTAGAAGTGTTTTTCGTGTTCGACGATTTGCTACTGTCGAAAAAAATGGATCAAAGAATGTGCCTCAAATTTTGTGTACAAAATGGAATTGAGCCCTCAAACACACTCGAAATATTGACAGTGGTATACGGTGATTCTAATCTGAGTCAGAAAAATGTTAACAAGTGATATAGGCTTTCCAAAGAAGTTCGAAAAGATATGGATGACGATGCTCACTCTAGTCGCCCCAGCAGCACATCAATAACCGATGGAAATGTTGAGGAAGTGAATAAACTTGTTAGGGAGAATCGTCAATTCACTATAAAAGAAGTTGCTGGGGATGTCGTCATATCGTAAGGCATGCTATGCAATTTTATCGGAAGTTTGAGCCTGAAGTGTGTGTCGACGAAATTCGTTCGTTACCAAAAACACCATCACATGACCATCGCTCAGAAATTGCTTAATGACGTCATCGGCGATCCAGGGTTGCTTTAAAAAATCGAATCTGGTGACGAATCATGGGTATATGGTTATGACATTGATACCAAAGACTAATCGTCCCAAAGGAAGTGCCCTGGAGAGCCAAGACCAAAAATGCAACTTGCCAAGTTCGATCAAAAGTGAAGGTTTTTTCCACTGTATTCCATGATTCTATGTGGCTAGTGCAACAGGAGTTCTTGTCACATTTTCGTACACTCAACAAGGAGTATTATATAGAAGTTATCCGTCGCTTGTGAGGAGCAATATGAAAAAATAATTCATGGTTTTTGCCATGCTGCTCACTCGTCGTTGCTTGTTCGTAATTTTTTGACCAATAACAACACCGGTATCATGCCTTAGCCACCATATTTAACAGATTTGGCCCCTTAGACTTTTTTTGTTCCCAAGTTTGAAGAGGCCCATGAAAGTTTGGCGTTTTGTGACGCCAAACTTTCATGGACAGGAGATTAAAATCGAATCGCTGAGAAAGCTCAAAGACATACAAAACAGTGCCTACCAGAACTGCTTTCGGAATTGAAATAAACGCTGGCATAAGTATATCATATCATTTTTTGAGAAAAATGAAATTTCACCCATTTTTTGAACAGATCCTATGCATTTCGATTATATCTTGTATATCATTTCCAATCCCGTGATCTGTTTGTTGTTTTATCAGTTATATATCTCACATGAACCTACCAGCACATGCATATATTTCAGCCCTGAACTTTAAACTAATAAACGAACCGCGACAAACCGTTCCACATGCTGAAATAGTATAATTCAAACCGCAGCCTTTGTATATTAATGTGACCTCAGACTCTAATGTGTTCAACCCCTCTAATCTAGTGAAGAATTATTATTTATGGTCATCCCGTTAATGAATGAATAATAACTGTAATGCAGAAAGATAAATTAAATCATAATTTATGTGTGAATTGACTGATAAAAAAGAGACGCACGTGTCACGGAGAATATTAAGCAATGCGATCGATAACAGAATTTTCTCTAATGTGTTTCGAATTGAGGGTCTATATCAGAGGTTCTCAAACATATTTTGTCTACCGCCCACTTCGGTAATTGAATATTTTCCAGCGCCCTTCAAATTTTTTTACATTACTACATCTTAAGAAACACAATCGCAGTCATTATTTTGATAATTAAATTATCTGTGTCATGTGAAAATAAGACTTTCTGATGAGGGTAATGTGAAACATCATTTTGTAATATTAGGAAAACTTTTATTCATGTTATTGAAACAAACATGTCAATTTGAATTTTTAAACTAATCTAATGTGAAGGATGAATTTGATGATTTTTAACAAGTTTGTTAATATCAGGCTCGAATTTACTCGAAAACAGCCGTAAGTCACCGTGTTCGGTGATCCGCAACCGATTTCTCTTTTTAGTTAGCAACGTTGCAACTGCACTAAATCCACGTTCACACAAATACGATGGGAATGTTATCAAGAATCGTTGAACGATGGACCATCATCCAGGGTACAATTGCGGGATTGGCTTTACTAGCCAAAATTCTTGGTGTTCATTTTTAAATTTTATTTTTATTTCCTCGTTCGTTATCAGTTCTATGAGTTCTTCTTCCAGCTGGGGTGATAATGCTGTGTTGAAATTTGAAAAAGAATCCAACACCCAGTCCAATATTTCCAATTTTGAAATGTCCTGGAATCGTTCTGCGAAATCAGTGTGGGTGTTCTTCAAATGTTGGCAGTAAACAAGCAAGTTGTCGTTGTTGAAGGATACTGCTGACAAATTAAGGAAATTGCGAAACTCTCGTAGGAGCAATTTGGCTACAATTCAATTCAAGTCGTCACCTTGAAGTTGAAGATTGACATCATTAACTAATTTATACAGGTCTGTCAAGTACGCAATATCATTCTTTGAAGTGATAAGGTCGTTGTGTGATTCTTTGTCTTTGTTTTCCAAAAACTCTATTACAGAGTCAAATAGATTGTAAAATCGAGTTAGACAGTTACCTCTTGATAACCAATGCACTTCTGTGTGAAATAGCAATCGGGTGAAATCTTCATCATCAGCAACACAAAGCTGATTGAATAATCTGTCAGTAAAAAATAAAAATAAAAATAAAAATAAAATATTTATTAATCCTTTCAACTATTGTTAACAATAGATAGGATAAGTCAAAAACAGTGTCATTAAGTTTTAATTGACAAACAGGACGGAACAAGCACAATGATGACTAACATAGACTATGTGAAATACACTTCGATATCATCTCAAAATTGAAAAGTACAATTCAAATTCCTCAACAGTATAGAAACATTCTCTGATAAGGAGTTCCCTAAGTCTATACTTAAAAACCGCCAGGGATCCCGCGTATTTTATTTCTTTCGGAAGAAAGAGAGCTGTTTCAAGTTTTATTGACTGTTTTGATGATATATTGCAGCGATTGAGAGAGGCGCTCACTAAAATTTTTCGCAACCAAATGTTGCCTATCAATGACGCAATGTACAGCGAGCACATCTGGAATTTTATTTTTTAAGTGCGCTATGATGCCTTTTTGACGTCCTGTCATAGCCGGAGCGCCTCCGTAGCAGCTGATATAATATTCCTCAGTGGAATTTCTTTCTCATCACAAAATTTTTCCAGTGTATTATATATAATTTTTCCTTTGTCTCTAAATTTCTGGCAAATAGTAATTCTTGATATATTTTCTCATTTTTAATAAACCTCACGTAAAACAACAACTATGCTTCATTGGTTGATAAAGTGGACTCATCTAACTGAATTGAGAATTTAGAAGTCCTCAGATGATTGCACATTGACTTTTTAATGTTTTCAGCGATCACATAAATTCGTTTTTGCACGGAAATATTGCTCAAAGAAATTTTTTGGCAAACATCTGCCGCTGGTTTATGGAGCACATTACTTTTTTCATTGCCGGTGAAATCAAATTCTATCCAATAGTGTGAGGTTTACCTGTTTGAGGAGATAAGGAGGTATTGTAGGAAGCTCGGAGTCCGTCGTCGTCTTGCTTAGAAGCTGCTGAAAAAAGTTTTGACACAGTTGGCTGAGCTGAGTGTTTCTTTTTCAGTTCTTGAAAATAATTCACACTTCTGTCTTTTTTATCAGAATGCATTTTATTCAAATGATCTTGTAGCCTTGAGGGTTTCCTCGCATCATTAGAAAATGTTTTTTGACTAAGAAGGCACATAGGTGAAGATGGATTTGTGGTATTTTCAATATATCCATATTTTATTATTAATTCCGCACTATACTTTTGCTCTCGACAGAATTTTGTCTTCAAAAAGGCCGAGGTAAAGAACCGAGTATTAAAAAATTGCTAATGACACCACTCACAGTATTCATCACCGCACATACAGCACTCCACCTTGCTTGTAGCTAACTAAATTCACTTGTTTTCATAATATCTTCGAATGACATTACTGGCTGGATGGCGCGCGCGCTTTTATATGAGGCAGCGGGCGGGCCTAGTACTCTCGAGAATGGAGACTAGAAACTTCTCGCTTCGCATTGAAGCTCACCGCCTAGTTTTGATCTTCCTCTTTGAAGATGATCACTTGGTGATCGAAACACGTGTCGAGGTGTTAAAAATAACGATTTGGTGTTGGGAAAAAACTCCAGTAATATTCATTACTACACCAAAGTTTCCAAACAGTGCATCATAATTATCTATTGTACAGTTTGAAAACTATTGGACAGTCCCCTAGATGGCGTTACACGAGGAAACGCGCGTTAAGCGTGAAGGAGCGGTAAGTCTGTGTTAAAAGCAGAAAAACATTTTTAAATTAGCCATCGCCTTCATAAACCGCTTCAACGCCCCCCAATCTTCTCTGTGCCCTTTACTGCCCCCTTATAGCCTCCAACGCCCACAAGGGGGCGTTTATCACCCACTCTAAGAAGACTAGTCTATATCTTGGGAATATTCCCTGTGTTTTTATGGACATATGAAGGAACCTCATTAATTTTTAATACATTTTTCTTGTGGAAAGCTCTCTTAAGTGATATAGCTTTGGAGACTAGAGTAACAGTATGTATTAAACCCAGTGTTCATATATATTCTTCCAAGAGAGGGCTGTCAGTTTCTTTTCACCCTGAAAATGAAAAAGTTCATTATATATACCTGAGAGAAAATACATTCGATGGTGAAATGCATAATCCTTTGAAATTATTTAGAAAAACGATGAAGAGTATCATGGAAAATAAATCACCTGATTTTACGATCCTAAATCAATCCTCAACAAACAGGATGCAGCGAATCATTTCTTCGCAGATAAAAATAATTAGTATCAATACGATTGATTTCGAATTAACCGAATAATTCAAAGTATACGAATCAGTTCATCAACTTCTGTAATATATCTTCTGAAATGAGATCAACGAAATGATATTATTTGAATTGGATACAACCTCAGATAAATGGAAAGATATTACTGACCCCAGTATCCCTAAAAGTATCCCCCACATAGACAACTTCTCAACTTTTCAAGATTTTACGCTACTACCATCACACGAATGAAAATGAACCATGGTAAGTTCCCTGCACATCTGGCAAAAAATGCATTGATGTGAATCCATTATGCTCTTGTGACAATTTTTATTTAGCGGATATAAATCACATCCTATTCACATGTCCCAACTTCGAACTGTACCGGACGGATTTTTTAAATGATTTTCTTTCCTCGAATGTTTCGTTTCCAACCAATATAACAATCCTTTCAGCTACACTCAATGAAAAAATATACAACATAATTTTATCATTCACAAATCAATCTAAAATATCAATATAAAACGTAGTAACTCGATTGACTCGAAAATTCTGTGGCAAAATAAATAAAGGTGAATAGATTACCATTATTGAACTTGTTTTCTTAAAGAAACCGAGCAAGTATTATTATTGATGTAGAAATGAGGTAATATGCTTCAGGTAATTATAATTGAAAAGGTATACAAGAATTGTAGAGGTTAAGGTAATTTGCTGGAGGTAGTGTTCATTGTAGTTACCTGTGGAATATGAATGGTATATAAATATTAGCGTGAGAAACAACTGGGTTTGTTTGAAGGTGATTGACAATGTTTCATGATGAATTTCACTAGTTCGGACTTCCATTGTCTACTATATAAAATGATATGAAATCCCTGAAACAACTAAAAAAGAAGAATTAAAAATGAATAGCTGAAAATAAGAATTATATCAACCAAAATAAACCTGAAATGAAATAATAGTGAAATAAAATACAAGTAAAAATAGAACAATTGAATAAATAAAAACTGTTTTACATTTTAGTAAAAATCTCACAATAGAATGATTTTTGAATACGTCAGTTATGGGTTGTTATCAAGTATCGGCCAATTCTATCATATATTCTTTTGCTGAAATAATTTAATTTCAGTTGGCTACCTGAAAACTTACGCTGAATTTCAGTGGTTTGAATTTTTGTTCCAATTTATTTGTCATTATTGAAGACTAATTTAACTTTCCATCTATCTACTTATGCAAAATTTTGGTGGTTCAGTTATAATCGATCTACTTAGCCGATTCTGATATTATTACACTATTAGGAAGCTAGATTGTCCGGAAGTAGTACAGGTTACTTTTTATTTCGATATCTTCACGAGAACGGGATTCAAGCGGCCAGAATCACGGGGAAAAACTATTATATACAGGGCTCTTCAAATTCGTTTCGGTACATGGGAATCTCGTAAACGATAAGAGATAGAGTGCCGGTTAAATAATGGTGAAGTTGCGTATTTTAGAGATCTATTCAATGATGTGACGAAATCGAATATAACTCTTTTGGTTCTGAAGATATACAGGAAAATCCAAAAACTCCCAAATAATTTTTTTGCCTATATCTTCTTTATTCGCAGACATATTGAAAATCAGTCCACATTTTGCTATTGGCACTTGATGTGGGCTCTCAGAATATATCTATGATCTTTTAATTTTTAAATACGGACCTGAGATTTTTATTGTAGTTTTTGGATCGTAGACGTTCACTTCATACTGAGAAATTGAATTAAATTTTAATTTTGGGGATGTTTCGGTAATATTCGATTATAAATGTGTGAATTATTCCCTTTTGAATTACGGCGCTGGAAATTGGTTGACTGAGTTGAATAAAAGCATAATAGCAACTTCCACGTCTCCCTATGTATCGTAGAGTTTTTAGAGAGTTTTTTTTTATTTTTAGGTACCTATTCATATTTTTCCATTGCTCCGAGCGTTTTCTACAATGAACTTCAAATAAGAAAACCTTTTATGATTATTTGAAACATATCTTCATCAGAAATATATTATATTTGTTTTAATAAGCAGAAGAAGAAATGATAGCAATAATAACATCCGGATCGAACACTATAATTGTAATGAAAATTGAAATGAAGTAATTCATATAGGCACCCAAAAAAATTATTTGCGAAATAAATGTTCGAATTGGAGTCCTTCCATTCTGAGACATTTTTAAACTCAGTTGTTCATATTATTTATTGCCCTTAATACACTTATTTGCTGCATTTTTGCGAAATCTTTCAAAATCCTCAATCTCGAGTCTTCCACATTTTTTATCTCTTTGCCAGCGTAAATCCTATTTTTCAATGTCCCCCATAGAAAATAGTCTAAAATAGTAAGATCTGATGCTCTTGCAGACCATCTTATTGTCCCATCATTTGCCACGAAATGGAAGGACTCCAACTCGAACATTTAATGCACAATTATTTTTTTTGTGTATATAAATTACTTACTTCATTTCAATTTTCATTATAATTATAGTGTTCGTTTCGGATATTATTATTGCTACCATTTTTTTTGCTCATCAAAACACATATAATATATTTTTGTTGTAGATATGTTTCAGATAATCATAAAAGGTTTTCTTAGTCGAAGTTCATTGCAGAAAACGCTCGGAGCAATGCAAAAAATATGAATGGATACCTAAGAATGAAAAAAAAAATCTCAAAAGAATCTACGGTACATAGGGAGACGTGAAAGTTGTTTTTATTCAACTCAGTCAACCAATTTCCAGGGTCATAATTTGAAAGAGAATAATTCACACAATTATAATCGAATATTTCCGAAAAATCCCTGAATATAAAATTGAATTTGATTTCTCAGTATGAAGTGAACGTCTACAATCCAAAAACTAAAATCTAAAGATTCAAAGATGGGTGTGGCCCAAGTCAGATGACACCCTGTATGAGAGATTCATGGTTATATTCTGAGAGCCCACATCAAGTGCCAATAGCAAAATGTGGACAGATTTTCAAGTGTCTGCGAATAAAGATGTTATAGGCAAAAAATTATTTGGGAGTTTTTGGTTTTTCCTGTATATCTTCAGAACCAAAAGAGTTATATTCGATTTCTTTGCATCATTGATTAGGTCTCTAAAATACGCAACTTTGACATAATCTAACCGACACTCTATCTTTTATCGTTTACGAGATCCCCGTGTACAGAAACGAATTTGAATAGCCCTGTATAAATCAATTATGCAACAACTTATGTAGTGAAAAAATTCAACAACTTCAACTATCGTCGATGATAAAATTTTTACATGGGTTATCGTTTGATATACCAAAATAACTTTTCTTACAAAAAATTATTTCGATGTCGTTATATTTCGTAAGATGATGTAAGAAGTTGATGATTTGAGTACTTCAAGCTAAATGAAAACTCATTCCAAATGAAAATTCTTTCAAGACAGTGTTCTCCTCGAATACATTGTCACATATTTTCAAAATGAAAAACTGGAGAAATCATGACTTTTCAGATAGAATCAGTACATCAATCTTCGGCAAACGACACACGTTCTGGAAGCAAACCGTCAGTCCTTTCGAAGATGTCAATATTCATTTTTCACAAAAATTACTCCATAAAGCATGATAGATTCGTAATCGATGGAAGTCCTGTGTCAGAATGCAATGACTTGTAACATATGAGCCAGAGTTTATGATAGTCATTTGGGCGTTGATTCATTTTTTGATCAATAAAATGGAAAGAATGTCTGGCTGCCTGGAACGTTCCCGATATTTTAGGAGCTGCGGAACCTGATTTCGACTGAAAACGCAATAAAGGAAACTGGATAAACATTTGTCATCAGTGGGGATATCCGTATAAAAGTTTATGCATGGTAATATGTGTAACGCTTGATATATACACGTCAAAAAAAGTTAGTTGCCCTAAGAATTATCCAAGACGAAAAAATTATTTTGTTTTTCACAAATAAAAGATCGCTTTTAGGAGGAGACGAAAATAGATTCATTTCAATGAAATCATAGTAACTCTGCATTCATTCCACAGCCACATCTTATGGATGGTCGTGAGCATTTTTGGTGTCGACAATTCAATAAAGTGATATGGATTTCCAAGTGAGTTCGAGATTTGAAACTGAATTCCAAATAGTGTTGGTGAGTTTTCAATTTCTGATCACGTTTACACGAGCATATATATCCGGTTTCATAACAACCAGACTTTCAACCTGCCTCATTTCGGAAGATTCACACTAACCCAGCAAACTACACCTATACATTTTTAAACTCGACCCTAGCTACCATAGTTGTCAACAGAATGTACTATTCGTTCTTTGATTTAGCTTATGAGCTATTAGAAGTTTTGTCTTCTTCACGTAATACTTGTGTGATAGTAGAATTATTTTCTTTCTAGAATCATAGCTCCTTTCACTATGAAAAAATTTATCTCATCACTTCGGACTTCTATTGTCCAATATGATATAAATTGGTTTGAAATTCCTGAAAAAATCTGAAACAACTAAAAAGATAAACTGAAAAACTACAATTGTATTTGTCAAAAAAACTGAAATTACAATGAAACGACATACAAGCAACAATTAAAAATTGAACTATCAACAAAGAATAAGAATCAAAAATTATCAATAAGAAATGAAAATTAAAAATTAAAAGATTCCAAGCCAAGTTAATTCACGACGTTGCAGTTGTTATATACGGATGAGCGAAATATGAACAACCGTCATTCAAGAATAAAATGATTGTAGTTGGTATGTATTTATGTATATTGTAGAGAGGGGGACTGTATTCCTACAGAACTTTGGCCACATGTGACCCATTGTACATTCTCCCTAGGAGTTGTCCTTCTAGGTCATCGTCCATCCTGTCCTTTCCAGGAAGGTGGACAGGTCATTAGGAAACATTTCCTCCATATCAGCAGGTGTAGGCCAAGACTTGCTGAACACACCCTCTCTTTTGCAACCTTGAAGTATCACACGGCGGCCTCCGCGAAGGTTTTGGAAGGTGCAGCGATATTACTGTCGTTGCGCGGCTTCTTCAACCTTCCTGGGATTCCCCTAGTGGAGGTGTTCAAGTGAGGGCGCTTTATTCCAGGCGGAGATCTTGACGCCCGCTGCAGGAAGTGCCCTTGTTGTTGGAGGTGGAGTGGGGGAGGAGGAGGAGGGTGCACTTAGAGTTGCTGCCAGTTCTGCTCTCTTTCTCCTCTTGGCTTCGGCGCCACAAATGCGCCGTCTTTGTATTACATCACGAGGTGATCTGCTATGATCAGCCTCATTTTGAGCGGAAGATTGGGGCGGAGATTTCTGTTCATCCCCAGCCATCATCATAGATTGAGGTGATCACTTCTGTGTAACCTCGCGATTGGTTTTTGTTGTGTCTGTTTTGTTTGTTTCATATATGTGTGTTTCCACGAGTAACAATGGAAGAGCTGGTAACTTCTGGCAGAGCCCCGCATTACCAGAGGAAGGCTGATTACAATAAGGTTTCGCTCGGTTTCCCAAGGAGATCGTTCGTAGCTGCATATCACCCTGAGACCATTCATCTGTCCACACGATTCCTTACCTCTTAGCTTGGGTAGGCTGGTACACGGTGGCATGTTTCGCAAAGGCTTTTGGGAAGTTTTAGTAATGCCACATATTGGCTTCCCGGACAGGGCCCCCCGTCCCCTGGCCGTTCCCCTATCCGCCACCTGGGGGGTCACACTAAATTATAAGTACAGCAGTTCCATTTTCTAAACTATACAAATATTTGATGGAATCGGCCGATACTTGATGAAAATCTATAACTAACGTATTCTAAGTCACACAATAAAGTGTATGTAGAATACGTTATACAAATATTGAAATTTAATATCAAAAATATGATAACTCTTCCAGATAAACCATATTTCAAAATTTTCCTGATATTTTTCACATATAGTCAGTGGGCATACTTGAAGACTGACTATAAATCAAATCATCTAAAAGAAAAATTCGTTCAGGCCAGTCTCAAATCCCTACACTGTAGGTTAATTGACTGACACCTATCAGAAAACAACTATTTCACTAGCTAATACCACGAAGGTTGTTTGCGGGACCTTCGTGATATTAGCCAAGGGAGTAGTTGTTTTCTGTGTCAGTACATCAACGTAAAGTGTAGGGAGTTGAGACTGGCCTGAATGAATTGTTTTTTCAGATGATTTCATTCCTGATATAATTCATAGCAGAAGTGAAGTACTTTTCATCAGAAATGATGGTTACTCGCTCAATTTACGAAAGGTTCATTTTTACTAGTGATGCCTACATTTCTTGTTGAATGAAATGATATAAAATCAATTGTTGCAGATGTGATCATACTCAGAACAGTCGTACGTTAGAAGTTAATTTAGCATAGAAATCACTGAAGTATAATAAGCAGCGGTAGTATAACAGAAAGTAACTTTTTTAATAAATTTCAATTTGAGACTCGCCTCCCAACAACCCCCTTTTCCACGATAAATTGACAATATGGAAGGAGGCACGTGACTTCGTATTATATCCACGCGTTCAAGTGAAACACCCTTTTTAAAATGCAGCAGGATGCAATTCCCATTTCGCGTGAACAATTTACGGAGTGATAATGAAAACGAATTTTCTGTATAAAGAAAGGTTTAAATTGAAGTTCTTTGTTGAGCGAAGAGGAAGTTAAGAATGCAATAAGTATATTGCATAATGGTATGATAGTTTAAGTTACTTGAAAGCATGACCAATTGAATTCAAAATCATACATCGTGGAACATTTGATTGGTAATTTTTTGCCGAAAAAGGCAACTAAGCGCAGACATTTCTAAGAGGTTATTTTTAGTAGCAATCAATTGATATGATATCATAATACATACTAACATAATAACAAACTTCATGACCAACACCTTTACTGCTGAAAAAAATTAGGCTTCATTAAAAACACATCAGTAGTGACGAGAATCTTTCACTATAATGTTTTCAGTGTCCAAATGGAAAAGTAATATACAAGACAAATGAAGCTAATTCATAACCCGAAAATAATTTTTTTGTACTCAATAATGGTAAATTTATTGAAATTCACTGGAATTGCTCAGTGATTGTACACAAGCTATTGGATTGTTTCAAGAGTTTCGTCTATTATTATAAGTTTATTTTGAGCTGTAATTACCCAGTGAATACTTATTCAATTCAATCAAAATGAGCGCCAACGACTATTCCATCAGCTAAATATTTGTGTGATCCAGATTAATTTTTTTTGTTTTAAATACAAAACACAAGCTATATAGGAAAATCCTTGAGGAGCTTTCGGAGTGGTGCCTATGCGAAAGTAACGATTCACATTGGATTTGAATCGCTGGAGATTAAATCCATTTGGAAAAACGTTCTCAGGAAGTTTTTTTCACATAAACACAGTTCTCCAGATGACAGAGTTCTCAGACAGTGGAAGTTCGAGGTGATGGGCAGCCTAGGTTCGTCGCGTATTTCTGATATGTACCGCTTTTGATGGAATCGAATGTGCCAAGTCACTTTAACATTTTCTGTGAAAGTATTTATAAAAGGGAAACAAATCTCCAACCTTTTTTCGATGTTTCAGGCTATCAAAGTTGCACGTGATGTTCGCGTCTCCAGTCAGACGGATGGCACTTTCCTGGATGGAATCCAGCAACTTCAGGGTATGTTTGTGGGCAGAGTTCCATACTTGGGAACAATACTCCAAAGAAGGTCTGATCTGATATTTATAAAGCATCAAAAGGTGTGTGTTCCAAGCTTTTGAAAAGCAGCCTTTGCAATTCCAGCGACATGATTGTGCCAAGGCATATAGGTGTCTATTTCAACCCACAACAAACTTATCGAAGCAGAAAGCGAAATTTCCTGACATGACATCATTATATATGGTTCGAAGACATTTATCTTCATGAAGAAAACGGATGCCTGGGTTTTTGTGGCATTGAATTGAACCTGGTTACTTCCACCCCAATTCGAAAACACTTCTAGATCCTCATCAGGATATGCAACCTTCTGCTGCCAGTGAAGATGTGCCTCCGTAGCCGACTTCCTGAAATCCAAATGGAATGACGAGTTTGTTGTCGCCAGCAAAGCGATATGTTGGATTCTTAGTTTTATTCAATAATTCATTGATATTCAATAAACGAAGGGTTGGAGATAATATGGATCCCAGGGAAACACTAGCATTGATTGTTAAAGTATTCGAGAGATATCCACCGACGGCCACTTGCCGGAAATGTTCTTTCAGTAAGGTGAAGAGTCACACACAAAAATGATCCGACAAGTCATAACAGCGAAGGCCTTAGAAATATTAACCGCAAATTTCTTGATTCTCCATGTTACTCGATTGCGTTATTCCAAATTTGAGTGATATACGATAGAAGGTCGCCTGTTGATCTTTGTTTCCCAAAGCAATATTGATGATCGCTTAAGAACATGAAGCCTTCCGAATATTTAAGGATATGATGGTTTACGACTCTCTTCATGATTTTTGATATGACTGATAGCAAAGCGACTGGTCTATAGTTATTTGGAAGATTTTTTGCCCTTTCTGAAGTCGACGGAGGAAGAGAATCGGAACTCTTCTGTTGACCCGTGCCGGTTGCTGTTGATACAATTTTCGGTACATTTCGTCGATTTTCTCACAATAGGACTCTATTGAGATAGTATGGCCCAGTTGCAGAAAGTTATAGTGAATCGCACCAGCCGCTGACAATGATACAGTAACCATGGTTTCTTATTGGTGTGTTCTTGTCTTTGGGAAGTGACTTGAAGGCTCATCGATGTTCAACCATTGTTCCGAACGCCTTCTGTTTTAGTAAAAAATCCACTTTTCATCACACCTGAGAATCCGACTCAAAAAAGGATCGCTTTGGTTACACGAAAGCAAAGAAGAACAGACTTTGTAACGTGACAGATTCTGTCGATAATTCGAATCGTGGGGCACCCATTTTTCGAGCATGTTGAAAAATTCAATACATTCTAAACCATTAATACGTTTCAAAATCACTGACGGTCACTATTTTTGTCACCCCACGCATCGTTTTTGATGTGTTAGTCTCCACCAAGGTCCTCAAAGCCTCGTCCTGGATTACTGTAGATCGACCACTCCACTGCTCTTCTTCGAAGCTGAAATCTCCGAAACGGGATTCTGCAATAACACTATCATTGCCAAATATCTGGTTAATTATTCGAGTTTTATCGACAGCGCTTTGGTTTAATTTGAGCTCGTAGGGAAACATTGGCAGAAAATCGCCCAACAACATCATATTGTCATAAATAAGCTGGAAGAAAAAAAATTAAAATTTCGAAAATAATGAACAGCATCAATTTATGGAGTTCAAAATTCTCTATCGATCATTATATGGATATCTGTTTAAAAATCTGTTTTTCCGCTGATCAGCTGTCGCCCCTATACGAACGATAACTCTCAGAAGTTGAGAAACTAACGAGGAAGACTAAGGAGGTTTTACTTTCAAACGTGTGATTCCTAACACATTAAGATATGGAACAACAGACACAAATGACATTGAAACAACCTTACATAATGATTTTCATTATATTTAATTCAGTGTAGAATATGGATGAACACTAAAAATTCGTTTTGTCATTCATTCGTTATAATTTACTTTTTTTAGTATTGAATAATTGATAAAATCGTTTCAGAATTTTGATAATAGTAACACTTATTTCAAATTCGGCTACAAATTTCAGATAAAGTCTTACGGTAGAACAAGATCAATGTATCGAAGAGATATATTAACTGTGAGAACAGCTTTCATTTTGTTAGAACCAAAAAAAAATCACAGATGTCTGATTTCATCCAACATTTTCTGTATCATTGATAACTATTTCGCTTCAGTGGAAGTGCTTTCAATATAATTTGATAACCCAATATGAAGTGATTCCGATCATAATCCAGTAATTCTGGTATTGGGCGATGATCTTCCTTCCCCTGATTAACGAGCTTTCTGTGAATGATACGTTTCGAGCAGCCACCTCCAGGGAAGGGTGTCCGCTGAAGAACTATAATGAGTTTGCCCCTCGTATCAAAGCCTTGATCCGAGAGAGAAATCGCTTGAGAAGGCTCTATCAACGAACCCTTTTCCCTGGGGACAAAATTGCGGCAAATAGAATGGCCAACCAAGTCAATCAGGCTATCATTGATCACCGAAACGGAAGGTGGAAAGAGCTCTTGAAATCCTTCGAACCTGGGAGTGACGAGCTTTGGCGAGTCACCCGCACCCGCTCTCTCACCCATTCACGAAGAGCGCGGAATGTGCTACTCCCCCGCCGACAAAGCGTCAGCCTTTGCTGACATGATGGAACGTCATTTTCAGCTTGAAGTTGACGAGGATGACGACATCGACCGCGATATGCTGTTTGAAGATCGGGTTTACTGAATCCTCATGGAGGATGACGATGATGACATCCGTTCAACTTCTGTGGAAGAGCTGAAGAGATACATCAGGGCCGCAAAGGCCAAGAAAGCTCCAGGGGTCGATTCAATAACTAACAGGTTATTGAAGAGGCTCTCGGACAACTGCGTCGAATGCCTGCTGAACGTAATAAACAGTTCGTTGGCCCTCAGGCACTTTCCCAGAAGATGGAAGTATGTGATCGTCGTCATGATCCCAAAACAGGGTCGAAACCCGCTGTTCCCACAGAACTATCGCCTGATCAGTCTACTCTCGTCGGCGGCTAAGCTGGCTGAAAGAGTTGTTCTCCAAAGGCTCAACGAAGAAGATGAGGACCGAAATGTTCTGCCTGATAAACACTTCAGGAGAGAACACACCACTGAGTTACAGGCTCTAAGGCTGGTAGAAAACACCATCCATGAGCTTGATAACAACAAGAAAGTGCACATTGTGCTATTAGATATCTCGAAGGCCTTCGACCGTGTTTGACACGAAGGCCTTCTGCACAAGGGCAGTTAAAGTACCTCGGCCTTCTAATAGACCGTAGGCTCACTTGGAACCCGCACATCATATACGTTAAATCTAGGATCAAGGGTCGGATCGCAAGCCTGATCAATAAATCGAAAATGAGTCTGAAGAACAAGATTACCAACTACAACACGATGTTCAAGCCTTTCATCATGTATGCTTCAGGCGTCTGGGGACAAGCGGCTCCGTCCAACATCTCCATCTTGAAGAGATTACAAACCAAGTTAATTAGGATGGTTGTGAATGCTCCTTGGTTCGTGCGGAATGAAGCCAACCGCAGAGATTTGCAGCTGCCTTCCATTTGGCAGTCCATTCAGTCGAGGAATCGGCGAGTTTTCGAAAGTGCGGAAACTCACGAAAATCCGTTAGTTAGTGAACCTATAGAGTATGCTGTAGACGACCCCTCCCGATAAAGAAGGCCCCGACACTCTGTCGAATGAGGCCCTCATGTCCCCCGTTTATGGACGAATAGCTTTTTCATCCATCCCACCCCAGCCAGGTAGGGATACCCAGTGAAAGGCGGAACTGATGTCTGAGGACTTCATACCGTCATCACCTCAGTCATGAACCCATTTGTCCTTCTTCGACAAATATCAACCGAAAGGGTAAGGGAGCTGGGCTCCATCCCGATTGAATTGCAGACGTTGGTTAGCTACTATAAAGTACCATAAGAACGAGGAGAAAAAATTACCTTGATGATTTAAGACCCGAATGAAATGGCAATTTATTAAAACAAATCTCTTCCACACCTACAACGCTGCCAAATTCTGGTCTTATCAATTTGTGTCAAAACAAAATGCCTCAACGGAATTTCTGTTCAGTTTCATATGGATTGACATGATTTTTCTGTTCAATATTTCATCATATCGAATAACTCGTAACGGATACAAAGATGAAGAAAAGAACAAGTCGTCACTCAGTATATATTGATGTCTTGATGATATTTTTGTGTGTCAGGTTTTTCATGATCCAATGGAAGTATATACGAGTATGTTACTTCAGGAAACATTCAAAGTAAAACGGCAAATGAATTGTACGGATTTTGAATCCAGGACAACAGAATATTAAACAAACTGATGGAAATCTGAAACAAACGATGAAAAAATCGATTGTTTTTTATCAAATTGTATACAAGTACGTGGAAAAATTGTATTATTATAATTGGTTCACCCCTTTCTTGGTTGTTGATGTTCGACCAGCACAAAATTATGGAAATTTTATTTAAATTATTTTGGGTTGTTTCAATGAAAATTTCATGTGGGTTCTTCCGATGAATGTATTTTCTATGAAATGCCTCAAAAATAATTTTAATATAAACAATTATTACTTCGATTTGTGAAAATTATTGAGCACTAATAATAATCGCCATAATAATAGTCATAATAGCCATAATAATCGCTAATAATAGTCGCCACAGTGTAACCTCTAACCCAGGCCTACACCTTAAAATAATTATCACTGTCAGATAGATCAGGAGTATATAAGTTGACTTGCCCAAAAATTTATATGGACCAAACGAGGAGAACGTTTTACCAAAGAATTGAAGAGCATAGAAGTAGTTTTTCGAATAAAAAGACCAATTAAACATTTGCAAACCTTCTTTTAGCAGATGAGTTCAAATCTGAATGTGACGTGCTGCATTTTGGAAAAAACAATTCGAAATTCAATTTTTCAGAACGTTCAGAAATGAATAGAATTGAAAATTCGTGTAATTTACTGAAAGACTGATTGAAATATTTTTTTAAAATGTGAAAACTTGTACTAAGCTCGGGTAATTCAATTCATTATATTACAAATTCAGGTATACATTAACCATGAAGTGGCTGGGTAAAACTCAGGTACCTACTTGAAATTTAGGTACTTCAAATTGTAAACACATATACTCTATGAAAATGCCTCTATAACAATTACTTCGTGATTATGATTACTCAACTGACCTATTTTCACCTGTTTCAACTGTTTTTATGATGTGATGCAGCAGATTTCAATTGAGACTTTTTTAAAACTGTTTAAGAAGCTCAGTAAACTGTATTAGTGAGTTTTGATATAGATCACTTACCGTCAGTTACATTCAATTTTTGTCCAATCTGTCTATTGCAAATGCTCTTTGTTACAAATGATCGATAATCAAAATATAATCAGTTTGATGACAAGGTTCCAAACACGATATAGTGTGCTGAAATTTCCATTCGCCATGATTGCATTGACATGCGATCACACACATCACAATCGCAACCCGATTTAGAATTATAATATATCACGGAATGCACGTTCTGCTGAAAATGAAAGAATGGAACGGAAAATAAAGAATCCGATAGACATTGCATTTTTCAAATCAACCCTCACCATTATTTGGCCGGGTTCCAGGTTGATATCCGCAACGCTAAGGGCAAGCAATAACTCTCCCAAGGGAAACTTTTATGTATTCCTCGTATGGTTTATTCTTGTTCCGTCTTTATTCACCAGAGAAGTCGAAAGATGAGGATGAAACGAAACTATTTTTAATTTGCTGAAATGAACTCGAGATTGTATATTATCGGAATTATACCATTCCCGTTGCAGAAAAATGTTATTTGCATCAGTAATGGTCCTATGGCAGCAAGTTTCATTGCTGAAGTTGGTCCGTGAGTTAGTATTATTTCGAAAGTTTCTGCAAAGAAACAGTCATAATAGGGGTTTGATCACAGCGGAGTAATTTGGATGATCTACTAAAGGGAATTAATGGTCATAGAGTGGAACTTCCCAGTATCCGAGTGGATCAGAATGATGATTTTGGGTTGAAAAATTTTGAGGAAAATGGTTGTTCACTTCTTCATTATTTTATTTTGTAAAAATGTAAAAAATATCCTGCACTCCCTATTTTCTATTTCATTTCAAGTATGAAGAATATATGTATATGATTATATAATTGCGGATAAATTACAGCGACTTGGGAAAAAATTAATCAAAGAAAATGAAAGAACCTGAAAATGTTGAAGCTCTTGATTACTTGAAAAACAGTTTTTATCTAACCCCCACATCCTAAACTGAGATAACTGATATCATCAAAAATCTGAAACCGAAGAAATTGCCTGGCTGGGATGATATTAGATCTGAAACCGTCAAGCATTTGAACTATGAAATATCTAAACCTCTGGTTTTCATCATCAATAAATGTTTTACTAAGAGAAAATTTCCTGATTGTATGAAACTTAGCATCATCAAACCACTATTCAAAAGTGAAAATAAACTGTGTCAAAGTGTCGAAAACTATAGACCAATTTCATTATCATCCGTTTCTTCAAATGTTTTTGAAAAAGTCTTGAAAAATAAAATCTCAATGTTCTTTGAAAAATTCAACATTCTCTCCGAGAATCAATTTGGCTTCAGAGAAGGTTGCTCTACAGAAGATACGATTTATCGATTGACTCGTGAAATCTATAGTTCTTTAGACAGGAAAATTCCCCTATTATGTATTTTCGTCGATTTATAGAAAGCTTTCGACACCGTATGTCACAAAAGATCACTACATAAGATCGAGTCGTATGGAATAAGAGGTCCAGCATGCGATTTGTTGAAGGATTGTCTGTCTGATCGGAAACAAATGGTGAGTATTGATAGGGTTTTTAGCTGCCCGAAGGTCTTGACGTATGGAGTGTCACAGGGTACCGTTCTAGGACCACTTCTATTTACCGTTTATATGAATACCTTGATGAAAATCGGATCGACGGGAGGGCTTTGGGGATGACACAGGCATCATGTACAAGGGAGTCCGACCTGAAAATGGAGGCCGAAATTGACTTTCAAAAAATATGTAATTGGTTTAAATATAACAAACTAACATTATATAGCGAAAATACTTATGACTTACCGTTCACAATTTACTCCAACCACTTACGTAATCTAGGACGTTTGGAAATAAACAAAGATACGGTGATAATGGAAAAAAATTAAACGAAATATCTCGGAATAATTATAGATAGGCACATGGGATGGGATTTGCATATTACCAGCCTACAGAATGAATTGATAGGATTGCTAATCAAATTCAGATATCAGGTCGACTATTTGAACATGGAAAACCCCAAAATATTGTACTTTGCACTGGTTCAGTCTTGGCTATCCTACGGCATCCTGGGATGGGTTGAAGTGGCAGAAAATAACTTGAGTAGTTTGAGTGTAATACAAAGGTGGATATTGAGGATAATATAAAAAAAAAACATGAGTTATTCCTCGGATCTTCTTTATTCCGAAAATCATATATTTGATATCAGACGAATATTCTGCCAAAGAAATTAACTTCTATGGATAAAAACTAAATTTCTCTTCATTCCATTGAGCATACATATAATACAAGAACAAATATGAATTATAAAAACGTGCCGTGCCGTGAAAAGAGTATTGGACAACGTTCTGTAGAATTCTTGGCTCCGAAAATATTCAATTTGCTACCAGATGGAAAAAAAGTTATTGATAATTATTTTTCTTTCAAGCCTCATGTAAAAACATGGATAGACAGAAATGGTAGAACCATATTTAATATTTCAAATAGCTTATGATTGTTTCGCCCCGATATTGACACACTTACCAAATATAGACTTGTAAACAAGTAATTGTTGCATATACCCTAATTTGATGCATTCACCCTATTGTGACCTTTTACCCTAAATGGACTTCCCATATAGATTATGTTACAAATTTTTTTTTTTTCGCCGTAGTGTGCGCTAGTAAGGGCGATACATTCGGAAGGGCGAGCCAGCATTATCAACCAATGACAACTCCCACACCGTGGGGTAAGTGATAATTGGGTCCGAGAATTATGTACCCTGAGCAATCGTAGTGAGACAAAAATGACAGCCTTCTGCATCAGTGCGGCTAAAATTTCTGCCTTAGTGCGGCAAGCCGGTATGATTTTGAAATTTGAGAGTAGAGAGGGCATCATTCCACCAAGGACTCCAATAATCAGAACAACCATCTTGACAGAGTGATCTGGATAGACTCTGCGGAGTTCGAGGAGAAAATCTCGACAAATATCGTTTTGCATCAGGCTTATTAGCTTGTATGAGCCTGAGGGTGGGAAACGAATAGTTCCCCGCCCTCAGTTATTATTATTATAACAGTTACACTACCCATAGTAACTATGGGTAGTGTATACATAATCGAAGAATGTATTTATATTGTATTTGTTGATTGATTGAAATAAAAAATATGTCGCTCACATTGTCTGAATATGGTTTACTATTCGTAGTTTCATGAATTCTGCCATAGATACACTTCTGAATCACACTGGAGGATGTCACATTTTGAATGGGTAATATGATTCGATGATTGATAGTATAATGTCTATATTCGTAAATTCCTGAAGCGGTTTCAAAGGGAGCAATCTGAAGGCATAGTGGTATTTCCGTCAATGGCAATCCAGATTTGTTCAAAAGGATCATAGCTGATGATGAATCATGGGTATAGGAATATGACATCGAAACCAAAGTCCAATCATTCCAATAGAATAATCCGGGGAAGCCAAGACCAAATGTCAAGGATTTGCTCAGTGTTTTCTTCTATATCCATGGCGTAGTGCACCAGGAATTCGTGTCAGTTGGTTGTACGGTTAAATAAAACTATTATCTTGAAGTAATGCCCAACAACTGTTTGGTATTAAGCTTCAAAGGGTGAATAAACGCCTTGGAGTGTGCCAATCTTGGAAGTTTCTGCCAGAAGTCCATAAATCTTCTTGCCATCCAGGTGTTCAGTATTTGTTTGGCAAAGCCTAAAGCTATGCCAATGACAGGTTCTGATCCGATGAAGCTCAAGGACGTACCTACCAAAAAGCGCATATCAAAACTGCATCAGAAGGGGATAAAATAGAAATTGATGAATGAATTAATATTGTTTGAAAGAACGGAACAGACCTCGAAGGTATATAATACCTGATAACCCTTTTACAATGCAATTTTTCAAGTTGAAATGTTTTTTTTGTGATACATATATTGCTTGGTGGTATTCATACTGTGTTAGGATTGGTCAAAAATTTTATGTTACTTTCAATTCCATCGTGTTAAGAAATCATGGAAATTCACTTCGGTTATTCTCATGAGCCAAGATTCTGTGATTTAAAGAGGTTAATCACCGTATCTGTGAAGATCTAAGGTATCGCCAAATTCTTTCATGACAAGAATGATATGATCTTGTTCAATAACGACACGTTGAGAAGCGATTTATCACTATATTTTGATTCAATAAAATATTTGGCATTGTGGCTAAAGCAGCCATATACAATAAATTTTTCACGGATGGTAGAATATGATGTGTTGTTTTTCCGGGTGTTCATCCGTTGTGTGCTATTCGATAGTCGACATTTCGCCATCATCTCAGATGGCATTATCACTATAAAACTTTCAAAATAATATACTGCTTATGGTACTCGCTGATACATCAGCTGATAATGTATTTTCTATTCGGTGATAATGTAGCTTTCAGAATTATTGAGAAGTTTATAAATTAAAAATATGTGTTTCCCTTTTTAATATTGGTACAGATGACTATTCACTTCGAGTTGAATTATACAAAAGCTAATTCGCCAATGAATTATATAGTGAATACTGACATTCACTTGAAATTCGTGAATTTGGTGAATTAGCTATTATATTATTTCCGCTTAAGCTACGACATATGAATGAACACCGTTAGAAACTCAATAGCTTCAGTTAATATCATGCCAATATGGCATCCATTTGCAATGTCGAATTGAAATTCACATCAAAGCAGTATTAACTGCCATACGTAGGAAACGGGCATTATGCAAGGATATTAATTGCGTGCAAAATGTCCAGAGCGCTTCAGTGGCATTTTGATGGAATGAACTACTTTTTTGATTCGAAATTCATGAACGGATTAAAAAATAATGAATTCTTTATCAGTATTATTGACAGAAGGTATTAACAGATGGTGTATTAACAGATGGCCGGATCTAAGAAAAAAACATTTCTGTACCATTTCAATGCATTTCAATTTTTGTAGAACGATTTATCTTTTGCCTCAAAATAGGCTTCAGTTTCAGCAATAACCTCTTCATTTGGGCGAAATTTCTTAACGGTGATCATTTTTTGAGGTCTGCAAACAGCCAGTTATCGCTGGGAGCCAAATCTGGTAAACACGGTGGATATGGAAGCAATTTGAAGTTCAATTCATGTAGTTCTGTTATTTTTCTGATTGATTTGTGACACAGTGCGTTGTCTCGATGAAACAAAAGCCATATTCTGTCGTTTCTTTGCCATGTAGGCCTCTGAACGCTCTAATAACGCTATTTAATAATCACTGTTTATCGTATTCCTCTTCTCAAGATAGTCGATGAATATTACACCATTCACATCCCAGAATACCGAGCCAATAACCTTTCCAGCCGATTGTTGTGCTTTCGGGCGCTTTGAACGAGGTTCACCGGTTGGTCTCTACTCAGATCGCGATCGTTTTGATTCTGGAGTGAAGTGATAGATCCATGTATCATCCATTTTCACATATCCATGCAGAAATGTTGTTTTGTTATATTTAAACATGTCCAAACACTGCTCAGAACACCAAGACGTTCTTGTTTCTGGTCTACAGTCAGCTCACGCGGCACCCATTTTGGAAAGGGCTTTCTCCTAGTCAAATGGTCATGCGATATAAAGCCAACACGTTCTATTGATATTTCACCAAGTCAAATAATTCACATGTTTTCCGGTGTTATTACCTCATTTGGACGTTAACTGCGTTCTGCATCATCGGTATATCTACGACCACGTTTGGAGGGAGCAAAACAACTTTTGATTGTTATTTCTGATTGAGCGGAGTCCTTATAATATTACTTTTCAAGTCATTGCTTCGCTCAAACGATATTTTTTCTCCATCAAGAAGCAGTGTGAAATCAAAACACGAAATTTTTTTCGATCCAATGTTTTGAGAATAACAAAAGCAGTGTCCCTCACGGCACAATAACTCGCAAGCTCATGAGAAAAATATCATGAAATTTCAAGAGCTTCCTTATGAAAGTTAGTCCTAACTGGAAAAGCAAAGAAGGGTGCTGCAAGCGGCTTCATCGGACCAGAACCTGGTCCGATCGCTTCAGGCTTTGCCAAACAAAGATTGAACACTTGGAAGGCAAGAAGATTCATGGACTTCTGGTAGAAGCTTCCAGGATTGGCTCACTTCAAGGCGTTTATTCACCCTTCGAAACTTGATACCAAACAGTTGTTGGACTATAGTAGGGATGAACTACGATGTCTAACAGACCTTCTTATAGGTCACTGTTATTAAAATCATCATGTGAAGAGACTCGGACTCTCGGAACACGGTGTGTGTCGCCTTTATTTGGAAAATGATGAAACAGCGGAGCACATACTTTGTGACTGCCGCGCTGGGGACACAATATCAGGTATTTAGAGTTCGGCAGAGCTATACTCTCACCATCTGACCTGAAAGACCACCGATACTTTTCAACCCATGTAGTATATTGTCAGAATTGGGGACATACGCAGTAGAGGTAGACATTTTGTTAGAAATCTGTGATTGCATTGGTTTTTTGAGTTTTTCGTCTATGACTTTCACTAGCAGCGCTGTTTTTTTTTTCAACACGCTTTTACTAGCTTCACCTGTATGTATGTATGTTTGTTTGTTTGTAACTCTCTAGCTCGGGATCCGTATTTGACAGAATTATCGACATTATTGCTTGATCTATTCGCGGGCAGATGGCGCTCTTTTTAACCTCAATAATATAATTCGAACTCACTTTACATTTTCATTTGAAAAAAGATTTTTTTCATTATTCCTGCTGTCTCATTTCTAACATTTGTGCGCCTGCTGCCTTGGGCTTGGTAGCTGATTTTCAAGCTCCCGCTCCGGAATCGGAAAATATCAATGGTCATTTTTGTAAACAATATACGGCTGATTCATCCCAAAGTTTTAGATGAAATAAATTTTGTTTTAAAGCACTAAAAAAACGTTTTTATGGCATATGAAACCAAAAATGAAAAGTAAATACAGTTTTAAAAAACTAAAACCACGCTTTTGAAAAACATTGAATCAAAAGTTAAAAGAAAATAAAAAAGCTTAAAACAATAACGAACGAATAGTATTAGTATTATTGTGAAAAAAGCGTGGGCGCTTTGTGTCATATTTTTTGTATATCAAGCGCCCGTCGCTCATTCTTTTAGGTTCATTTGAAAAAAAATATTTTTAACTTTTTGGTTAGATGTTCTTTCAAAGCTTTCTTTTAGTTTTTTCAACTATATTTATTACTTACCCAACTTCTGCTTTGAAATCCATCAAAAGAATAATCTTTATATAGGCAATATGAGGCTGATATTCATTTCTCAATATATCTGTGGTGAAATTTTCGAATTCTTCCTTTTCAAAAGATCAAAACTGGGGAATATATCTGACACAAAGGCAAGATAAAGTGTTATTGAATAGATACAACTTGGATTCCAAATTGGAGGTTCTTCAGATCTGGACTATGAAAGAAATAATTTCGTCAAAGTCAACGTGCCATTGAAATAAAAGAAGTATAGGTAAGTATAAGTGGATGCAGATGCACAATTACAATATCAGAAAAATATATGTCATATCCTTCAAAAGTAAAATCTTCTCCCAATAGTAATCCAGAAATGGATAGCTTCACTTGATGAGAAACAAAAACAAAAAGTGACTGCACATGATAGTCTATATTTCTAAACTTCGACCGAATCGTTCCATTACAGGACGAATACAGCCATTACTTTCGCCATTAAAATTTGTAAGAGAAACAAAAACCAATACCTGGAAGCACAACAGAATGCATTATAGCACTTTGCAATATTTCACTTTAATGTTAGTAATATAAGTTGGAAAATATATTTTCCACATTGCAAGGAACATTTCAACGTTTTATCCTTCGAGCAATTTCTCATAATAGTTGAAATATAAAATAACGGTTGCAGCATATTATGAACTCGAGTACTATACTAACGTAGTATTGATCGATGCGCATGATAACTTACGAGTTATTTGAATTTACTAGAAGAAAACACAAAATTATCCAAAATGGGTGAGTAGGAGGCGAACGTAAAAATGCGGACAAGGTAAGGACATGTCATTATCGTTTGACCAGATCAAAAATGAATTATGTTAATAGAAGGTGATTGACAATGTTTCGTGGTGTATTTCATCAGTTCTTTTTTTTTTTTAAATTTTTTTCAGCTCGTGTTATTACTTCAATTTTTTTATTGGTTTGGTTGTTGTTTACATGTTATTTCAGTGTAATTTCAGTTTTTTTGTTATTAAAATTGTTATTTTTCCAGGGATTTCAGATCAATTTATATCATATTAGACAATGTAAGTCCGAACTGATAAATTCTGTTCATTACAATTTCTTCAACTCTCTGCCAAATAACTTTAAAGAGCTCAGTATCACCAAATTCAAAAGAGTCATCAAGGAAATGCAACTCAACCAATGTTTTTCCTCAGTCTCGGAATACTACGATCATTTTAAGACAGTTCACGTCAGCTATGTCTATGAAACATACTCACCGGTATCGATTGTACTGTGGTAGTTTGTAAATACCCCTATCCCCTATTATCATAGGTGAATATTCATTTGTTTATATATGTACGTAGGCAACCCCTGCGTTGCTTAATATTTTTACAATTCACTTCTTTGTTTTATATGTTTATTTAAGAAAGCCTATACACTTGACTTGCTACAAACATGAAAATGTAACGTAGTTAATAAATTATTCTATCCTATTCTACTCCAAGAAAGACAATAATGCTGTCTCTATCCAATACTTTTCCATTGTTCCAAATCAAAGTTGCCCTTCCAGAGTTACTATAAGTTTCATATTCGTTCTGAGTATCTTCGAATAAACTATGAATAAAACAATTTCAAGGAAAAGACTGTTCAAAACTGACTTCAATTCTATACAATTATTATTCAAAGTGTTGCTGGTACACTCCAGATGCCACGTATTTCCTCAAAAACATCCAGAGGCATCATATCAGGTGGTCTAGTGAGTTCTTCTGACGGAACCCATATGTCGGTCTACTGGTTCAGAAAATTATCAAACTCGAGTGAGTATTCATCAATAATGATATTAGATTTCAACAGGAAGAGGTACCTCTTCATCACGACAAAATAGAGTGGTAGTGGATAGATGACAATTATCCAAACCAGTGCTCTCATAGAATATCATACTGCATTACCTGATATGACAACCATAGATTTTCGTGAGGATTTGTGAAATCTAAAGTTTACGGGAAGGAAAGTTTTTGGCTCTCTACTACTCCATCTTGATACAAAAGAAGAGATGTGGGAATTTTCCAAAAAAAGGAAGGAAATAATCAATTTGAAAATGAGTAACTCTATACATGGATGTGTAGATCATGCAAAGAAGTAACTTTCAGGCACAAATTGGAAGAAAGTCTTCCTGAAACAGCTACTTTCATATAAACATTGAATTACACGAATGAAAAAAAATTTTTTCGAAACAAATACTCCTACATGAACACTGAATTATACAGAAGATACTTTTCTCTTCTCAGTTTGTATTCCAAACATTCGTTATGGTATAAAATCATATATCATTCACATGAGTTCTACTTTAAATGAATGGTAACAAATTGCACTTACATGGAACAGTGTCATCCTCACTGGTATACATCGATGTTTCGCCGTAAGACACTTTCAGTACCAAATTGGATAACATTATAGAAAATATACACAATTCATTCATGAATTACGATTTTGAATGTCACGGAAAAAGCTTGATCTGCTTATGTCATCGATGACATCGTAATGACATTCATTCACCTATTTGATTTGATTCCAGTCAAGAGGAATCTTATTTTGAATTGGAAGTAACTTTCAGGCACAAACTGCAAGAAAGTCCTCCTGAAACAGCTACTTTCATATAAACATAATGAAACTAGAGAAACTCCTGATGTAACCCAAATAATTCAGTGTTCATATAGGAGTATTTGTTTTGAAATAATTTTTTTTCTTTTGTGTAATTCAATGTTTATATGAAAGTAGCTGTTTCAGGAGGACTTTTTTGCAGTTTGTGCCTGAAAGTTACTTCTTTGCATGATCTACACATCCATGTATAGAGTTATTCATTTTCGAATTGATTACTTCCTTCTTTATTTTGGAAGATTTCCACATCTCTTTTTTTGTATCAAGATGGAGTAGTAGAAAGCCAAAAACCTTCTTTCCCACAAATTTATCACTCCTAAAAATATAACCCCTTCAATTCAAAACTAAAGTTTACGTTATACAAATGTAGTCCAAGCCTAACCTAACCTTACTCCAGAAACAATTTCATCATTGTCAGGAAGTGAATGATGACGAATTTAAGCATTTACTGGAATAAACAGAAGTGATATTGGAATAAAAATATTTTTTCTTCAAATTATGACTTTTATCTTTCATTGGTGAATACTTGAAACTTTTCTGTAAACTGCAACAAATTCTATATCGGCCAAACCAAGAAATAACTGATCCAAAGGTACGACGACCACAAAAAAACATAGATGAACCCAATAACACATAAATCAAACCTCGCAACACACGCTATACAAAACAAACATAACTTTTTCTCACCAGAAAACATGAAACTCAATAAAGAAAACCGTATGGACATCTGGAAAAACCTAAACATTCATAAATACAAAAGTCATAAAGTACTTATCAAGAAACAAATACAAATCAAAATACAAGAAGACCTAACACAACATAATACACATTTCTAGAAACAATGAAACTAGAGAAACTCCAACACAAAGGATGTAACCCAGATACAGGCAAATTTAAAGAGACATCCGGATGACAGAAGAGGACAAATATCTACACTAAGGCCTTTTAACCATATAAAAGAACAAACAAGAAGATACAACGTTCAGTTTGAGTATGATAGCACATCCTATGAAATGATCTCGAATATAATAAGTAGATATCATTAAAGCTTCAAAATCCTTTATGTAAACAAATGTTAATATTAAAATACTGAAAATAAAGGAAAAGTAGTTGCATCATTCAAAAAAAAAACAGTAAAATGGATCAACGGGAAACGGGGTATCTCAGTTAATCCATTTTACTCATAATTGTTATCTACCCGGAGGGCAGATAAAATTAAGAACCTTCGACTACTACTATTTTCTGAGCTTCGATGGAATATAAAGATGTTAATTCTCAATTATTTCGCCTTTGAGAAAGCACTTCACACCAGTTACACCGTGAGTCAAGAGGGGAGAACAACCCCTACATTAATATTGGATTCCGCAACAATATGTACAGAGAATTGAATACGACAGAGATGTCAATCAAAATGCAATATTTGCAGCTTTCACACACCAGTTTTAAACTGACAGGGGCGAGATTGCACTATCCGATTATGATAAATACCCCTTTTGTTCGTTTTTACTGCTGCAATGCGTGTATATTATGTTTGAATTGAACTTTTTTGACGGGTGTCAAAAAAGTTATTTCTATTCGATATAAGATTACTGAGTGATTTTTAGTAGTGCATCTGACAGTTTAATACATTTTGATAAACTTTTTCGGTAACGAACTGTTAACCGTGAACTGATTACAATTTTTTCCCAAATGAAGGGTCATAATGCAAAAATTTGATAGCTTTCTATTCAATGAATTTTTCGTGGATACAATGAGCCCTGATTTTGAAGTTACCATAATGGGGGTATTCAAAATGGGTTTTGATAATGTTAAACCTTGAAACCCAAATATACAACATAAATATTCAATGGGAAGTACATTATTTCTTCTGAAAACTTCAAAGCATCCCAGAAAAAAGTGTTTTTCTATATTTACAGTGCTCTTTGAAAGTAATAGATGAGTTTTGTGGGTTGTCTTCCCTACTGGAAAAAACCTATTCAAACGCAACTCAACCTATACTTCTTTCATTTATTTTTCTTTGTTCTAAGAATTTTTTTAAGAATGAAGAGATGGATGTGGAAATTTCGTAGGTAACATAAATCGTCACGGATGCATCAGAATATCAACAACCGACGAAAATGTTGACAAAGTGAAGAACATAGTTATGGACAATCGTTCTATGGACGATTGTCCATAACAATATCAAAACCTGTATTCTTCGTTTATTGCTCAGGAGATTTTACGATCAATAAGAAGTATTATCTTGAAGTAATGTGCCGCTTGCGAAAAACAGTACATCCTTGTAGGACGAAAGTGCTGTAACGTTAGTTACAATTCTCATTTTTCATGATGATCTCCCATCACTTAGTAACGGCTAAATCCACCAAATCAATGAATATTTTTTGGGAAAAAATTTAAATTCACGTCTGGACAGAACTCGTATTTTCACGAATTGAAAATATGTTTGAAGTGATTTTTTTATTCAGACTGTGAAATAATTTTTGAAGTATTCAAATATATTCAAAGTGTTGAATGTGAGTCGGATACGTTTTCAGATGTGAAAAATTAACCATCTCTCGCTACAGGTAACAATAAATAAATTTAAAAGTCCACTATTTTGAAACAAATCTTTATTTTGTATCAGGTATTCCAAAAAGAACCATTGAAAGAGTGGTTGAAGAAGGATGGGCAAGTAGTTTTTGCAAATAACGGAGAATTAAATTTTCCACCCCGAGAAAGAAGCGGCCTAGAAGAACACAAATAACTGATATTCCCGAGTATGAGTATTCCAATATTAGACGGATTATTCACGACTTTAATAAGACGGAAGAGACAACATTATTGCAACAATAACTGTTAAAAATTTGACAAGTAAATCAACAATTCGACACTACCATAGTTTGTCAAGACCTACATAAAAATTTTATTCAACGTGATTAAGCATCCTTACCGCCCAAGTTAGTGTTTATAAATAATCTGTAAATACTGAATATTAAAGTTTTAACGTAATTTCAACTCTAGTAATTTTATTAATACTTATTACAGTTTTTGTGTTGTGTCCGCTGTTTCAAAATTGAAGGTACTGATGTTTGTTTAAGAAAATAGCCAAGTGATTGAAACTTTGCACCAGTCATGTTAAAATTTTTATGGCACATTTTTAATTTCTGTCTAAAAATGTCCGTATAAGTAAAAATTTATCAGAAAAGTTAAACTCCATGTTTTGTTTGTTATGTATACATGAATTGATGACAATTAACCGAACTTTTTTAAATAAAGGGGTCAAAAATAAGCAAAACGTTAACTTTATCCTAGTTGCATAAAATTTGGCATATGGATATAAAATTGCCGTAGACACAACTTTTTCAAGTAATTTTTTGTTAAATTCGATCTAGAAATGCACTTTTTCAATTAAAAAATAAAGTTGAATTTGACAAACACTGAACGTCAGTGGGTCGCAGTTGGCCGCATCATTTTAAGTTAAATGCAAAGCACAAACAAGTGTCGAAGTTAAACTTCATTGAAACTTTTCGAAAAAAAAGTTTCCCATATGGTTTGCACTTTAATGGTGACACCGTATGTGATTGTTGTTATTTGCTTGTAAATTTTAAATGTAAAGCCAAACATGAACAAACATATTGTATTATGTAACGTAGTCAAATAAATATTATTGATAATATTATTATACATTCTCATTCTCCAAGAAGAATGTACTAGACTATCTATATTTCAAACTACGAGTCACAGATAGGGATTAAAATAGAGTAAGATTATCAAAAATGTCATCATAAATTGACGAAAAAACAAAACCGAAAACGATACTAGACGTCGCTAATCCTGGAATATATTCTCTGAAAGCACCGACGATAAACACAGATCAGACTGGATGGCTTCGAAACTGAAGTACAATAAAACGGAAATGGTGGGTGCATTTTTGTAGAAAAGCTTCGAAGTAACTGGGAAAATGTACAGTTTGAATCTAGGGATTTGTGGAAATGAGTTTGAATGATAACTTTTTTGATTCTCAAGTATATAAATTTGTTTGTTTAGTGAAATTATAGTTATGTGAGCAGGATTAAAAACACACTGTTGTGATATATACGCGCAGCTGACGAGATATTAAATATTTTCGAGCTTTTTATTCGACTGGAGATATGTTGCTCAAATAAAGTGATATACGAGTAATGTAACAATTTTTATTTCCAATGAGTACATCTCATCAGTATGCGTTTTCCAGCTTCCTCACAACTATAATTTCAATGTGACAACAAATAATAATATTCCAGGAGCTTTTTTTATTTGAGTGTGCCTTAAATTTGGGCTCTTTACAAATTGGAGCATGTTCATGTAATGATTTCTCTATTTTGTCACCATCGCTTTATTGGTTGTAGCTTTTACTGTCCAAAATGCCCATTCAGCGGAGTTAGTGCTTCAGCGTACGGTATATTTCAAGGAATCCCGGTGATAATGGAGTATTCTCTAGTAGAATCAAAATTCTTATACAAGCATAAATGTTTTCAAAAAATGTCTTCGGCAGCAGAGGGGTGAGTTCATTGTTGACAAATTCTATTATTTAATCTGTCGGAGCAGTCACAGAAAGATTCTGATCTGACGAAAACATACTAGCTCTCTTTGAAAACACCACCTTTTTCATGAAATTTTGCTCTCTCATACTTAAAGGTATCTCTTTCGAGACAAATCTGCAATTAGCATGATTACCAATTTCTTATTCAAAAACTTACTGAATAGAATAGAATAGAATAGAACTTTATTCGTCACTGAAGTTATTACAAAAAGGACTACAGAATGTATTACTTATTGGACTCGTCACAAAATATGATATAAATTTCAGCACGTGAAGAAGTATAAAAAACAAAATACAGACATATATAATAATATACCTAATTACAACATATCAGTTCATGTTTCTAGAAATTCCTCTAACGAGTAAAATGCCCTGGATTCTATATACATGTACAGAGAGTTTTTGAAAATCCTCAGATCGGCAAGATCAATTTTGCTATTGAACAAATCTATAAATCTATTATAGCAGAGAATACCTTTATATATGTGCGAGTTTTGCCCAATGGTTAATCTTGAGTATGATTGATGTAGGTTACCACATTTTCTTGTATCGTACTTGTGTAAACTGCTATTTTTAGGAATTGAATTCTCTCGTGTTTCAATATTCAGAGTGATTCGAAATATATATAGTGAATACACTGTGAGGATACTTATCTTTGGAAAAATTGATTACAAGATGTATTAGGCTTGACTCCAATCATGCTTCTGATGATTCTTTTTGGATTATAAATATCTGATTTAGGTAGCTTGAACTACCCCAAAACATTAGGCCATAACTGAGTGTTGATTGAACCAATCCATGGTATGCCAATTACAGAGTTTCAGTTGATACAGTGTTTTTCAGTTGTCTCATTACAAAACATATTCTACTTAGCTTGGTGGTTGTTTCGTTTATATGATTTTTCCATGTCATTCTATTATCCAATATAACTCCCAGAAAGCAAGCAACATCAATCTGCTCAATGCTACTATGATTTGATAATCTGGAATTCCTATTCAGATTTTTCGTTAGAAACTGCATGAAGCATGTTTTTTTCAAATTCACCACTAGACCATTGTAAGTACACCAGTTATAGAATTCATTCGCTACAGTATTGGCTCTAAGTACCATCTCACATATTGATTTTTGTGATATAAGAAAAATGGTATCGTCGGCATACATAATTATATTTTGCGCACTTGAACAAGAGTTAATCATATCATTTATGAAAATGATGAAGAGTACAGGGGCCATTATAGAACCCTGTGGAACACCCATATTAATTTTTTTTTGATTTATTATTATTCAATACTGCAATCTGTTTTCTATATTTCAAATATGATGTAATCCAGTCATTCACAACTCCTCGAACTCCTATTCGATTTAATTTTTATATCAAAGTATCATGACTCACAGTATCAAATGCTCTGCTTGATTCGAAGTATAGAGCTATTGTGTTTTGTTTGTTGTTAGAATAGTTATAAATGTTTTCGCAGAGTTCTGCTACTGCTGTTGATTTGTTTTGCATAAATCCGTGTTGATAGTTCAACACTAAATTATGGTATTTTAAAAATTTGTTGAGGCGGCAATTGAAAGCAAAGTCGAGAATTTTTGATAACTGACTTTGTAAGCAGATGTTTCTATAATTATTAATTATATTATTGATATACTTCATTGTGATCTTCATGATGGTGGTTCACAGTTACTCTTAAGAAAGCTACGATAATTGTACATGTATAGTGTGGACTGCTCAAAAAATAAGGTGCATATATGGATTTTGCAAGCTACCCACATTTGATTAGTTATTTTTTATGGTGGTACATTCATCTGGAACATATGTATAAACATATAGTATGTTCAGTTTGTTGGTGAGAGGCATAAAAGTTAAAAGTTTTTGCATGTTTGGCGATTTTCTGCTATCGAAATAAATGGATCAAAGAGTTTGCGTTAAATTTCGTGTGATAAAATAGAATCCATTCTTCGAAAACACTTGAAATACTGACAGTGGCATACGGTGGTTGTACTCTGAGTCAAAAAATGTTTACAAGTGTTACAAGCTTGTCACAGAAGGTCTGTAAAATTTGAACGATGATTGATACCCCAGCACGCCAAAATCGATCAAATGTCAAGGTTTTGCTTACTTTTCTCTGATTACCATGGCGTAGTGCATCAGGAGTTTTTGCCACATGATCGTACGATCAATGAGGAGTATTATCTTGAAATTATGCGCCGCTTGCGTGAAGCAATACGAATAACATGTCTGGAATTTTGGGAAAAAAATTCATGGTTTTCGCACCATAATAATGCACTTACCCGCTTGCCATTACTCGTTCGTATGTTTTTGGCCAAAAACGACACCGTAATCATGCATCAGGCTCCATATTCACGAGATTTGGCCCCCTACGACTTTTCTCTGTTCCCAAGAGTCCCATGAAAGGTCGGCATTTTGAGAAGATTGAGGAGATAAAAATAGAATTGCTGAGACATTGATGAATAAATAAATATTTATTGGAAAAAATTAAAATTCATCTGATTTTTCGAATAGACAACGAATAACGTGTCATGTTTTGTAAACGTATTTTTAAATTATTGCTTTTGACAACATTCCTTTTTCCCAAAAATTGGATCAGTGCTATCTAATATTTCAACTATGTTCACTGAAAAAAGACTGAATGCCATGATGTTTATATGGCAACCATGTTTACATGTTAAACTATTGATGCGAGTTGATGTGTCCAAAATGAACACATCATTCCGAACGGCTTTAAATTTTTCCAACACCTTTTCTATTCAGGATCCTGATGGAGTTGACGGATTGAAAATATTCCTTTGAATCGTCCCATTGAAAGTAAAATCTAGATTTCCTATATGAAACTTTTTGATAAATTGATGGATGTAGCCGTTAGTTATTACGTGGTAGAAAATCATTATGAAGAAAAGAGAATTGAGACTTTCTATGTTTTTTACCACTTTTATTTGTAACTAACGTTACTGCAGTTCCGTCCTATAAGTACATATCCAAACTTATACATTGAACTAAAAGTGATTGATTGTATTAGCCATTATATAATACCACAGTAGGTAATAATAGAGGTACTTAGCTCAATTGAGTACCTGAATATTATTTACTTGTGACAATGTGGATACGATTTGAAAACCAGTGAGTGAACTAGATCAATTTGGTTATTTAACAGGTTGCACCAGCAATGTTTATGCTTATGGATATTAAAGGATTCCAAATAATTGAGTTTGCAACCCGTCCATGCATAGTGCAGAATTTCCGTATCGTTTAGATTCGGGAACCTGTGGCTGCATGCCAAAGAATACTATGAAAGCGTCGAATCATTTTTATCCACTCTGAAGGACCTTTCATGTACAGCGTGCATACCGTTTTTGTAAATTTCGACCACATTGTCGAGTTTACGACTCCAACTGACCTCCCTGTAACTTTAGTTCAGGAGCGAGAGCTTCTCAACTCGCTAACTCCTGATCCAATAATTGAACCTGATAAAAAAGGTTTGGTGGTGCAGCCAGAAAACGACTAAGTCGTCTCCTCAAGAGCAGGGTACCTTATTAAACCGCCTTGCACCAAATTCTTGAGCGGCGTACGCAGAATCTGTCTCAGGTGGACGAATCACCCCACAATGAGCAGCTTCGCAAACTTCTTCACTCAAGTGATGATTAACCAAAACCAGAGGCAAAAAAGCCTTGCACGATTGAATTTGAGGCATTGTCAGGTATAGCTGACGTGCAAAAACCCTCATTTGGGTAGTTTGTCGCGGGTATCAAGGTGGCAATCTTGTACCTTGACTATCCGACTACATCATCAACGATGAAACAGCAGAGCATATAATTTGTGCCTGCCCCGCTGGGGACCGAATCAGGTTTTTAAAGTTTGCAGAGCCGTACCCTCACCATCTGACCTGAAAGACCACTCACCATACAAACTAATCGGCTTCGTTGCGAAGCTGGGTTTATTTAGTTGAGTAAGAATACGTGTGAGCCACGATAAACCCTTGCGGGTTGCGGTGGAGGGTCGAATAGACACATACACTGTCGACCTAACCTAATCTAACCCACATAAACACTATTACACTCCGGACACTTAAACTTATAGACTCTAGATTTCTCTAACTTGTCCACTTCATCTTTGGCATTAAAAAGGAAATCAGATAACCTGGCATGTGGCCTGAATGTCACTTCCACATTGTTTTTTCCGAAGGAATCCGCAATTATCTCTGGTAACAGAGATGTTTTCCCGGTACTGATGTCTTTGAATTATATTTTGATGGTATGTTACGAAATAAGTAATTAAACGGTGTGGCAACGTATCAATGTAATAGAAATCTATTTTCCATATCCGCAATATATCTAAATCTATTTGTAATTCGAGACTGTTTATTGATTGAGTGCTATTTCCCAAATTCAGCATGCTCCTCTGAATCCTAACAACATCCCTATATTCATTCCCCTGAATCGCGAACTTCGTGAGACTTTCCTCGTTATCAGAGAGTGTGTGTAATAATAACCGAATCGAGTCAGGTAATCATGACGATAAAAGGGATACGAGATTCAAGCAAAGACATTCCGCTTCTAATTGCATTCCTCTTTCGATTCTCACCCGAATGATAAATCACACCCCTCTTTCCGTATCGACCCCTAGGAAGTCACTAGCATGCACAATTACTCCTTCTTGTGCTGAAATATATTTGGAGATCAGAAAAAGTGAGATTTTCGATTGCAGTGAAATTACTCGTGCGAAATTTATGGGTATGCTGCTGAAAAAGGCGCTGCTTAAGATTCAGAATTGGATAATTTTTGGATGGGATGGTTTTGTTTGGAAATAAGAGACTTCGAAGGGGAATACTCGTAGAACGAGGGTGGGAAATTACGGTCTTGACTCGGGTGACATATTTTCTTTGTATTATGCCAGGGTTCATTTGACTGTATTTTCCACCTAAATATTGAAAAGATGAGGCAGATAATGATGATATATTCAATACAATACATGTATAATATGTTTGTTTAAAGGTGATTGACAATGTTTCATGATGAATTTCATCAGTTCGTACTTCCATTGTCTGATCTGTATCATGTTCTCCACGAACAGAAAATTGAAGAGGTTCTTCTGAAGGGATAATACACGAACATAATACGGGACCCTACTGCATTAATTGATAGGAAGATGTACCAGATTTTGAAAAAACACCCAGTCTAGTTTTCGGAAAAGGAGAGATCATCTCTAACACCGCACCACAGTAAGTCCTCTCACTTGCATGGGATACCCAAAATCCACAAGAAGGATGTTCCACTCAGACCGACCATCAGCTCCAGAGATTCGGCTACTCAAAATCCGTTTAGAATTTTACTCTCCATAATACAACTTTTACAAGGACAAACATCGTCTATTGTGAAGAATTCAAGGCATTTTGTCGAACTACTAGGGGCAATTGAAGTCACATAGGAAGACCAACTAATTAGTTTCGACGTGGAAGGCCTTGACACCAACGTTCCGGTTGAAGAAGTACTCCAAATCATACAGAGGAAGATAAAGATAGAACGAATCTACATATAGATGTAATTATGGAAATACTAGGATGCTGTGTACGAAACTGTTATTTCGAATTGAAGGACAAATTTTTTACACAAAATGAGGGACTGCCAATGGAATCACCAATTTCACCAGTCATAGCCAACATATATATGGAGTGGTTTGAAACTCTGGCCATTGAAGAAGCCCACAAGAAACTTCGGGTCTGGTTGAGATTTCTTGACGACACCTTCATAATATGGAACTATAGGAATACTGAACTTGACGCCTTCCTGAAATACATCACCAGCGTAAGACCTTTCATCACTTTCATAATGGAGAAGAAAGTCCATAACGAATGGCCATTCTTAGAAGTATTGGTGAAGAGGACAGACACTAAGTGGGAAACATCTGTGTTCTGTTTAATAATCAACGTGAATTAGTAAACTCAACAATTGAAACTAACAAGTAATTCGACTTCCAATCAAACAATTGACATAGCGCAGATAAGTATTCGAATATAAAAAAGGTAAGGTTTTTATTTTAGGAATCCTTTATACAGGGTATTCAGAGACATATATAACACCTTCCCCTTTAATTCAGGAGTCATAAAAAATAAACATTCTTAGAAAATTAATAACTAATTTATAACTAGACGATCAGGTGGTTTTAATTGGCTTCTTCTCCTCAATAATTTCAAGTTCACATTTTGATGTTCTTGTTCACCATTATTATTAATAAGTACCTCACTTCCACCGGCCTTACCCCTATTATTTACACTATCGTTTTTTTCTATATTTACAATATTTACATCTAAATCTGAGCGAGGGATTATATTGATTACGTCACCATCGATCGCCCCTGATTCATTTTCTCTTGAAAATTTTCTCTTGAGTTGATGAGTCCCTGATGTGTTTGAACTATGTACATTCTTTTTCCAAGAACTTCCAGTATTTTGGACTCACACCAGTTATAGGAACCTTTCCGAAAATCGCGAGCCCAAACCTGATCATTTACCTCAAAATTTTCTGATCTGTTTCCCTTGAAATAGTTTTTCTGTATTTGACTTTTTAAAACATTTCTTTGTACTGATGGAATCATCAAATCAAATTTACAGCGTAAATTGTGTCCTAATAATAATTTTGCTGGCATTTTCTCCGTGGATGTATGGAGAGTGTTCCTATAATGAAACAAAAACCGATTTATTATTAAATTATAATCATTTTCTCTTTTTCCGTGTGTTGCTTTCAAAATCGCCTTTTTCATTATTTTGACAGCGCTTTCACCTTGTATTTTTAGGACCTTTATCTGTATTTTTCATGTTTTTGAACTTGATGATTAAACTATATATTGCTTTGCCGACGACATCATACTTGTCTCATTTCATTTGGATTCCAGTACATCGATTGCGGATGTACATTTTCACCGGCAGTAGGGGGTTGCATATCTCAATGAAGACCTAGATGTAATTTTGAGTTGGGGTGAAAGAAACCAGGTTCAATTCAATGCCACGGTTTCCGCCAAAAAGATAAATGTCTCCAAACTGAATATAATGATGTCAGGACAGACAATTCCGCTTTCTGCTTCGATAGTTGGGGATTGAAATGGACACAAATATGTCTCAGCACAATCATGTCGCTGGAAATGCGAAGGCTGCTTCTCAAAAGCTTGAGACTCTGTTCCGAACCAAAAAAACAGTACAAACCTCAGCAACTTCTGATGCTTTATAAAGCTCAGATCAGAGCTCCTTTGGAGTATTGTACACATGTATGGATTTTCATGCCTAAGCATACCTTGAAGCTGCTGGATTCCATACAGAAAAGATACATTCACCAGATTGGAGACACGAACAACACTTGAATTTTGATAGTCTGGGACATCGAAGAAAGGTTTGATAATTCTGTTTTTTCTGCAGAAACTTTCACGGGAGGTGTTTAAGTGACTCGATTTCACCAAGAGCGGGATATATCAGAAAAACGTGGCGAACTGGCTGCTCATCATTTCTAGGTTCACCTCAGTACACCTCGAACTTCACTGTTTGAGAGTCTTTAATTTGGAGAATTGCGTTTATGTGGAATCAACTTCATGATAACGGTTTTCCAAATGAATTTATTTTCCAGCGATTCAAATCCACCGTGAATCGTAACTTTCGCGCAGACACTGCTATCAGAGCTCCTTGAGAATTTTCCTATAGTGCCTGCGTTTTGTGTTTAAAAAAAACATAGATATTATATGCTGTCGCTGACTTTCCTGTAAAACTACGAAAGAAAATCAATACATTGTGATTCGTTTTGTTACATCTCAAAGGAATCTGGGGTATTTTCGATGAAATATCCCCGGTTTGGCATGAGCACCACCACCGCCCAGAATCCGCACAGATGACATCGTTATATTTCAGCCAATTGATAGGGAATATTAATGATATATAAACATCAACCTTCCTCTCAAAGCCCTCCAGGCATTGGTAAAATCTGTATGAAATTCTTCTTCGTTGTTTTTGAGTTTATCTCGTTTAAATAGACAGACATAATGTTTCAACTTGGAGTTTTCTGGAATTTCAATAGATGATATGTACCTGAATTGACTCGAAAATACTTTCAACAATTATATTGGATGATAGTCGTTCACATTTTTTCGCGAGGACATATGAAAAACTGAGTGTATCGGTCAGTAGCCGGGCGGTTCAACGTGGGTGCATTGTTCACTCAGTCAATCGCGACCCATGTGTGAGTCGATGGTTTCTGCCCCAGGCTGAACGTGTTAGGAATCACAATTAAAAGGTAAGACCTCGTTAGTCCTCAGCTCGCACAAGTCTCGACTTCTGAAGGTTATCCTTAGTAGCGGTGCGATAGCTGGTTAACGAAAAAAATAAATTTTAAACATATTTTCAAAAGCTAAGTGTATCGACTGGAAGTTCTGCAAGAAAGTGACACTACAAATGCCCAAAAAATATTATTAATGATAATTATAATAATAATAATAGAAATGATGAATTGTCTTCCACTCCAGCCCTAGCGCAGTTCGAAGCTTTCAACAGAGAGCTTCGACAGACTGAGCTCAATGAACTGCGCAACCCGATAACCCCGGATGATGTTCGAAGAGCCTTGTGGGTTCCAAGAACATTGCTGCTTCAGGCCCAGATGGGCTGAACACGTATTAGTGGAAGAAACTACCTAGCACCCACCCACCGCCATCTGGCCAGAGTTTTCAACTCATGACTGGACGGAGAGCAGCTGATTCCGGATTGGTTTGTTGAGGAGAGGACCGTTCTCATCCCGAAAAGTGGAGATTTGTCGATTCCTTGAATTCGTATTATACGTTGTTTACGAGCATCTTATATACACGAATACTCACCGCAGTTGACCGAGTGTTAGATATATGAGCAGAGATGGTCGAAGAGAGGAGTCGCTGTATGTAAAGAGAACCTGCTCATCGATAGATGTGTAACCCAGGACTCTATATAATATAAGCGTAATCACTCTATGGCCTGGATCGATTACCGTAAGGCATTTGATACAATTTCGCATGAGCGTATTTCAGGGCGATTCCCTCAGTCCCCTTCTCTTCTGCATTTCACTATTGCCATTATCCGTTGCGCTCAGAAATACTCGAGGGTATAACTGTGGCACCCCCAGAAACCGGAGGCACAAGGTCACCCGTTTGTTTTATATGGATGATCTCCAACTTTATGCCTCTGGAGAGAAGGATCCCCATCAGTCCTTGAGGGTGGTGGAAGGATACACGCATGCTATTGGTATGAAATTCGGGATAGACAAATGTGCAATGGTCATCTCAAAAGATGACGATGCAGGGACTACGGAGAAGATGTGCAGCTCGTAGATGGAAGCATCCTACACCATCTGGATGCCGAAGAGACGTATACTTACCTCGGGGTGAAACAACGTCACTCACAAGAGGTTACATCAGTGAAGAACTATATTTGTGGTTAGTATCAGCACAAACTCCAACAGACCTGGTCATCGGAACTGTCAGGAAAGAACAAAGTTGCTGCAATCAGATATGCTTGCTATTTCAATCTTACTCTACTTGTTTGGAGTAGTGAAGTGGACTCGGGAGGAGCTGTATCAACTCGACGTAAAGACCCGAAAAATGATGCATCTCTATAGGAGTTTGCATTCCAAATCATGCGTCCCACGGTTGTGATTCCTCCGACAACAGGAAAGCTGTGGAATTTTGAGTTTGGAGTGTTTACATGACAGGATGGTACTGGATATAGCCTGTGAAGTCGTTAGGAGTTCGGATTCCCTTCTCTGCATGGTTCGTGTCCAAGAGAGAACAGGAATCGAAGCATTTCTCTTTAGGGTAGCTGCCCGAGCAGCTGAAGAACTCGGTTTAGTTTTCGACACTGAAAGAGGTGATCACAACTCTGTCACCGAGTTGGAACCCTTTCAGCAAAAAGCTCATATAAAAGCCGCAGGGATCACCTCACTTCTGCGGAAACACAAGAATAAGCCAATGTATGGGGTCTGCTTCAATAACATTGAATACCTTGGCTTATCAAAACGCCTGACTATCGCTGTGTCGAGTGGGCTGAAGTCGGAAACTGAGAGGTTCATCATGGCTTGCCAGGATGGTGTCTTCAAGACCTTGGTCTACCGCAGTCGCGCGGTGGGTGTAGACGTTCCTGACACAAGGTGCAGGGCCTGCCGCGAAGCGCCCGAAACCCTAATGCAGTTGCTATCAGCATGTCTAGCATATGCATATGCGGTCTCTGCCTATATCCATCGACATAAAGCGGCCCTGAAAGTGATATATTACCATCTACGCCACTCTTACGGTATTGACGAGACACCGGTGTTGCCCTACGTTCCTGGGGATATTGAATCCGTTGTGGGGAACGAGAAGTGCCAAATCTATTGGAACTATTAATTCTCCACCCTCAGGCTCATGCAAGCTTATAAGCCTGATGTAGTCTTCCTCGACCACCAGAACGAAACGATATTTGTCGTGAAGTTTTTAGCTCCTGGCGAGACGGATATCGTCCGAAAAGAGGACGAAAAATGGATAAAATATCGAGATTTTTTTCTTCGAACTCCGCAGACTCTATCCAGACCACTCTGTCAAGATGGTTGTTCTGATTATTGGAGTCCTTGGTGGAATGATGTCTTCTCTACTCTCGAATCTCGAAATCATACCGGCTTGCCGCACTAAGGCAGAAATCTTAGCCGCACAGATGCAGAAGGCTGTCATTCTTGGCTCACTGCGCTTACTCAGGGCACATGATTCTCTGACCCAATGATCACTTACCCCACGGTTTGGGGAGTGGTCATTGGTTGATAATGCTGGCGCGCTCTCTTCATTTCCTTTCTGTACATTAAATAGGCGAAGTTTAGCCTAAGACTATTATTACAGGTAACCTAAGTTGTACAATTGAATAGTAATGTATTACATAAGCATTTTTATCAAAATACAAAATATGTACATTAGGTAGTGATCTATAATGCAGCAATTACCGAAACCTATAAAATAGTAAATGATTTATAAGTAACGAGTGTATTTTATAATTTATCCTGACTGTTGAAGAAAATTGATTCTCAAATAGCGTTTCAACTGATATTCAGATAAATGAAGTCAACTGATGAGAAGTGAAGTGAAGTGAGCATTTTGACGGCTGAATATCTGCTCATTGAGTGTGATAATTATTGAAAGCAAACCAGAAAGGTGCTGCTTTTCAGATGAAAAATAGAGAGTGACCCTCTCTCAGAAAATAAAAGGATTTGCAATGGTTTTTGTATCAAACTTGTTACTCTCACGAACAGGTCGAAACAGAATTCATTCTGAGTATCATCATATCTTTCATGTTTCCTTCATTTGTCAATATGTACTCTCAAAGTTACTCAAATTGGTATTCATGAGCAATAAAACAAAAAGAACGTTGAAATGTATCTCGTTCCACTAACGTTATTCAACAAACAATTCATCACATGTTTGGAAGTAATGAAAAAAGTGTCTATCCTGACATACCCATACTGGCAGACAAGGGATGCTAATGTCTCCTCTTATTACATTTCCAATCGCTGTTCCTTCCCTTTTCGCCATTATTCAATTAGCTCTAACTCCTGCGTCACACTAATGAGATGCAATGGAACTGCGATACAATGGAATACTTTAATTTGATTTCTTTCATCTCAATCGGAAAGGAATTCGATTGATATAAAGCGGAGATCGTGAATAAGAATGTGCGTCACGATTTTCGGATGAATTGTCAAAGAAGGGGTGGAAGCCATTTTAACTGATTCTTGTTTTTGCTTCCTTGATGTTTACTAGATGTATGATGAATACATTCCCAAAAAGACGACCGGAATGTCTTTGAAATTGGAATAGTAATACTTCATCAGAAGGAGATAATTTTAAATAATTACAATGGATGAGTTGTGCTACCTGTGGTGCGAAAGATGAGTCTTCCAGGAAGAAGATTGGGAAGATCAAAAATATGTTTGCGAAGAATACTCTCGAAGTCATCTTCATGATTCAATGTCACCATCCGCGGTAAAGCCGTCAATCAGTACATATTTCGCACTTATATAGGTTTATCATCAGATAATATTTAAAATTCTACAATAAAAGAAGAACATTGTAACAATAGTTGATACAATGCAGTATAAAATACTTACATGAAAAGAAAAATATTTTTTTCTATGACGGGAAAAAATTTGGATATTTTATCTCTCATGACAGGTAACAAATGTCACTTTTTATGAAATTACTGCATTGTATTTACTATTGTTACGTTGTTCTACAACACGAACGCACGGAGTCAACAACAGGAGCCAACCGCATATTTGTGGTTCCAGTTAGAAGACCTAGAATTCCCAGGCTACATATAACATGACCACGTAGGCCGCTTTAGCTACCTGCGTGACATCCGGGTCCAGGATATAAACACAAATAGAAATTTTATTGAGTGTGCATGATACAAATCAAAAATGAAACAATTCGTGGACACAACACTCCAAATAGTTTCTGGCTGTTGGCCTCATCAGCGCGGTGCAGCCAAGTGTAAAGATGGGCAACACTTGTTTGCCGAAAGCAGGAAACAACAAGCGGGTTGCCCCCCTTTTTGGAGTGTTGTGCCAACGAATTGTTTCATTTTTGACATATATTATATATATTTCTTTTTTTTTTGGAATGATGCAACTCATTTTTTTTAATTGAAGGGGTTATATATTTTTTTTCAGTATTTCGGTGCTCATGAGTGCTCAAAAATACTTGAAATGTTGACAGTGGCATACGGTGTTCGTACTCTGAGTCAAAAAATGTTTACAAGTGTTTTGTTTCACAGGAGATCGAGAAGATATTAATGCCAGCGCTCGCTCTGGACTCCCCAGTACACCAACAGCTGATGAAAATGTTGAGAAAGTGGAGAAAATTGTCATGGAGTATCGTCGAATAACTCTTACAAGAGTTGCTAGAGATATCGGCATAGAGGTTGGCAACTTTTTCAAATATTTTGGGCATGAAGCATGTGGCAGCGAAGTTCATTCCAATATTGATGAATTTGATAAAAAAAAATATCGCATGAGCATCGCTCAGGGATTCTTGAATAACGTCAACGGCGATCCAGATTATGACATCGAAACCAAAGTCTAATCATCTCAATGGAAGAGCCCAGGAGAGCCAACACCAGAAAAGCAAAGTTTGGTCAAATGTCAAGGTTTCGCTAACTTTTTTTTCCAATCACCATGGCGTGGTGCATCAGTAGCTCTTACCACATGGTCGTACGGTCAACAAAGAGTATCAAGAGTATTATGCGCTGCTTGCGAGAAGCCATACGGTATGTGGAAAAACATTTCATGGCTTCAGCATCACGATAATGCACCGTAATCACACCTCAGCCACCGTATTCACCAGATTTAGCCCTCTGCGGCTTTCTAATGTTCCCGAAATTGAAGAGGCACGACGACTGAGGAGTTAAAAATCGAATCGCTGAGAGAGCTGAGGAATATTATCAAATATGAAAAATAGTCCTGAAATAATTCGAATTCATTCAGGCAAATACATGAATTGAAAGATGTTTTAACCTCAACTTCGATATTCTAAAACGTAAATACTCAGTATTTACAATTCCTCCTTTAAATATTCCAAGTTCATAGACATCAAAATTGATATGATTACAGGATATAGAAAAACGAGACAATCTCTTAATACGCAAAGTTGTACGGATGCGTATTAGGCATTTCACCTTAGTATGGTGGCGGAAGAAAAGTTTCAAACTCAGCATATGAATCTTTTTAAATATTGAAGGAAGTCAAGATCCTCAACAGAAAGTATTGAGAAATTCATTCAGTATTCATTGATCACTCTTCAGAAACGGTTCCAGAGCAGCACATCTCCTTTTCGTCGTTCCTGCTGGGTAGCAGTATAATGTAAGTTTTTGGTAATTATTTGTATTTTTTCTTAACTATTTAATGTTAGTGCATTCCTGAGTTTATTTTTCTCGTTTTTTTAATAAAGAATATCTCATCAAGGTTTCAAATGAGTTATTTATTTATTCGGAGTGAGCAATAACAATAATCAAAGCGAGTACCGAGTTGCGACAATATACCAAAAATTGCCTATCAGGACTTCTTCGAGGATTGGATAAGTGTATCTGAGGAGGACTACTTTGAAGGGTACAGAATAGAAATTGATGACAAAAAGATGGTAATACCTCATCGGAGAAATAAAGCGACATGATTTCAATTAGAAAAATGATGCTGCTGGGAGTGTGAAAATGAATTTTTCTCAAGATGGGAAACTTCAAAAAATTGATATCCAAGAAACAAAAGCAATTTTTGGATATTAATATTTATTTTTTTGTGGAATTGGCCGCGGTGGTAGTGCGCCCGACCCACGATCGGAAGGCCGTGGGTTAGATTCCCGCCTAGAGAGAATTCATCTGGTTGAAGCTGGGATGATTCTGCAACCGTGTTAGGAATCACACGTTAAAAGGTGAGACCTCGTTAGTCCTTATCTCGCACAAGTTTCTTAACTTCTTAGAGTTGTCGTTCGTATGGGGGCGACAGCTGATTAACGGAAAAACAGTTTTTTTTCAACAGATTCAATGAAATAACTGATGTTGGAATATACATTTGGAAATGAGACAACTCTAGTTTTCATTCAATGAACTATTGATTTCAAGGAATTTGAACAATTTTTGCAACTTACTTTGTTAATTACCTAAAACTATTTAATTTTCCACAACTAACTAGTAAAACCAAAGTCATGATTTGACGAATTTCAACAAATTGATCGTTACATATCCATCTCCCCAACTTGTATTTGGATTATTTATTATTGAAATAATGAGACCCGTTTTGTTCATAGTTGAGAATGATTCATCAGAATATCACCAATTCAACGTTATATCAATTTTTCAATCAGTCTTCCTGATTTTCTCTTTTCGATTAAAGAACCTACAGCTTCTTTGTTTAACATCTTGTGAAAGTAGTATGTGGTGTTGAGAACGTCCGTTCTATTGAATTTCATCTCATGGTTTGTTCAGCTACTCTGGATTTTTTCACCTGCCCAAAATCAAAGTATATTTCATGCTCCTTTAAACGGGTTGTCATACTTCACAGGGTGAGTATCAGGGTATTCTTGCAGTAGACAATACTACTCACGTTGAAACTTAAGACAAATTTTTGATGTAGTACCTACATCGTCCACCTCCTTTTTTGTGGAATGATTTTTTTCCGAATAATTTTATTTATCAAATATCTGTTACCCATTTTATACAGGGCTTTTCATGATGAGCGTTAATTAGCCGTTTCTGGCAAACCATTCAACGGATCAACCTGAAAATTCCACAGTATGCATAAGTCACTATGACCTACACGCCTAAAATATTTTAGACGAAGCAACGTTGTCGCTTCTACTATAAAGTAGCGGCTTCTTTGATTTTTCAAATGGAACACCCCGTATATAATATCATATGATGCATTATCACTTATTCAACGAATTCATATACTATTTTCCTATACCTATCTATCACCGTTTAGAAGATATAAATTGATTTCAATATTTTTTTTACCAAACATGAACTTTTAGAAATGCTGATAATCTTGAATTCTCTTGCATTAAAACAATCAAATTTGAAATAGAGTGGAGTGATACTATGAGGATCTTCACTCCGGCTCATATTTTCATTTGCCTCATATAGGGTCTTCAAAAAATGCAGATACTTTGATCTCATGAAAAAATGAGTGGAACTCAATTTTTTCAAATGAAACACCCTATATATTTCAACATTTTTGAGCTCTACATCCTATTTTAGATTAATTTTGTTTGAATAATACTATTTATATATTGAACCGTTTTCGAGATAAACTGTTTCAAACGGAAATTGACATGGTTTCCTTGTTCATCACTCATTTTTGTAAAACAGATTTCGTTTGATGTTTCTCAATTAGTCACAGATAATACAATGAAAAGATAATTATTAAAATACTCCTCAACCATTGAATGAAACTTCTCTTCAAACAATAGTTCTATTAACGCTGAAACACGAACTGAAAATAATAAACTCATAAATTAATGAGTTAATTTAATCGTCAGTGTATTTCAGAATATATTCAAACACATCTCCACCTCTACTTAAACAAACATGTAATCTCTTCAAAAGATTGTCATGTGTAGCGCTTCTGATCAAGTCTGGAGTCAAACTATTGAAAGCAGTTGTAACTCTCGATTTCATATCTTCCAGTGTTGTTATTGGAGTAGAGTAAACCATATTTTTAATGAAACCCCACGCGAAATAATCTAATGGATTGCCATCTGGTGTTCTAGGAGGCCAACGAAAAGGGCCATTATTCCCATTCCTTTTTTTTTGGAGATTTTGTGTTGAAGCTTCGCTGACTGAATGAGAATTATGGGGTGGAGCACCATCCATTTGGTACCATACACGTTCTCTTCCTGGTCTATTATTTAAAATCATTTGAATTCCATTCCTCAGTAAATCTTCATATTTTGATGCATTCAAATTATCATCATGAAACTCGATATAAAAAATTGACTCATTCTTTATGGCACAAAATACATTGAATTGCCATCTTTCTCGAAAACCTCTTTGGCGGACAACATGGGGATTTTTTGGCGCCCAAAAATGACTGTTGTGTCTATTGAAAACGCCATTTTTTGTGAACTTGGGCTCATCTGTCCATTTGATATTGTCAAGGAAATGTTCATCCTCTTGAGTCTTGACATGTAACCATTCAAAGAATCCCACTCTACGAGGTGAATCAGTCTCTTTAAAATGTTGGACACAGTAGAACTTATAGGGATGCCATTTATGCTTATTTAGAATTCGACAAATTGTCACGTAGGGTATACCTATCTCCCTTTCAGCCTCGTGCAGAGAAGCATTTGGAAATGCATGAAAGTATCCCAAAACTGTTATACCATTGTCATCATCATCCACTTTAGTCTTCTTACGAATGATTTTTGGACGGAGGGTTCCATTCAACCTACAGTTTTTAGTAGTCGATTCATCACATTATTATTCGGCTTCGGAAGTTGTGGATATCTTTCATGAAATACTCGGCATGTTCTTCTGCAATTCTATTGCACTCACCATAAATTATTAATAAATTCAAGAAATCTTCATTACTGTAACCTAATCTTGACATTATTCTATTATAATTGGTAGCTATCACAATCAGTCAAAACCACCAACGAAAGTCTGACGTTAAATAATTGGTTTATTTATTTTTCCAAAGCACACTATCAAAAAATATTGTGTACTGTTGTACGTTAGAGAGCAATACCTCAATTTATACAAATTGTAACTTTTCATAAGGTAGGTACATACCAATTTCGAATTGACTTATCTGAGACAGTTAAAAAACTGGATCAAAAAGAAATATTACTAAGTATAAAAAAAATGTTGAATATCTAAAATAAGTGATGAATTCAAAAAAACGAGCAAGAAAACCACGTCAGTTTCCGTTTGAAACAGTTTATCTCGAAAACGATTCAAAATAGGAATAGTATTATCTGAACAAAGTTGATCTAAAATTGGATGTAGAGCTCAAAAATGTTGAAATATACAGGGTGTTCTATTTGAAAAAATTGAGTTCCACCCATTTATTCATGAGATCAAAGAATCTGCATTTTTCGAAGACCCTGTAGGAGGCAAATGAAAATATGACTCGGAGTGAAGATCCTCATAGTATCATTCCACTCTATTTCAAATTTGATCGTTTTAGTGCAAGAGAGTTCAAGATAATCAGCATTTATAAAAGTTCATGTTTGGTAAAAAAAATATCGAAATTAATTTGTATCTTCTGACAATATTTCTTCGTCTGAAATATTTCAAGCGTGTAGGTCATATTGATTTATGCATACTGTGAAATTTTCAGGTTGATCCTTTAAATAGTTTGTCAGAAACGGCTAATTAACGCTCATCATGAAAAGCCCTGTATAAATACCTATTGTTTAAAATAATTTTTCTTTCCAGTAAAAATCTCTGTTGATCAGAAGTAAACCATGAGAGGTAAAATCCAGATACCTTTTTCGCTTTCAATTCAGAAATAAACCCTCCATATTTACTAGTGAAAATTCGTTTCATTTCAGAATTGGGCTAAATTTTTTTGTCGGCCGATTTGAAATAATCAAAGACTGGTTCTGACAATAATTCCCTCAAAAAATTTTATGGTTCTTTGTTTACTATAATCTCAAAATATATTCATAGTTTTGTTATCATTACTGGTACATATTGAACATATTGAATAATCCAAATCAGTTTTCTTCAAAAACATCCATTCACTATCGGCAAGCAATTTTCCGTATTCTAACTATCTAAAGAAAACCCGACAATTTTTATCCAATGCATGCAAATGGCCCGTAAATTATCCCCTTTCATAAACTATCCAGTACCCAGGGATAGATCAGAGATAACAAAGTGTCTGCACGTGATCTGGCTACATTAGCATAAATGGTAGCACCAAGACAAAAAATTCATCGTTACTGGGTAATATCTCTGTATGGCACAGGGAAAGTTTTGCATCATGGCATTTTACATTATGGTGACTAATTTCAATACGAAAAATCCTGAATTGTTCCGTAACTTGATTCTTGAATTGCCTTAGAAAGAGTTCTGAATATTTAGCTTCAAGATGGAGGAGAAGGAGTATGAGAATATAGAAAATATTATCATTTCTGACATTTTATGCATTATATCTTTTGAATCAAAATATCTTAATCAAATTGTTGAAAGAAGTAGCTGAAATGGGCGTCTTGAGTTGAAATACATGACATAAAATATCTAGTAGTGCTACAAATTAAATTGTATTCATTGATGAATCTATACCTATGGCAGGTCGTTCTTATCCACCACTCACGTCATAATAACAAGAAATTTCTGATGACTCCTAAGGAGCCAAATCTGGCAATCTGGTACTGATCGGAAGTTGGAAATTACTTTTGAAAATCACACTCCATGATAACCAAGAAATGAATAGTATGAAAATTCGTCTAATTTATCAACAACACTTCCGATGTATACTGGTGGTACTTTTAAATTTGTTGAAAAACTCACTGAAAAAATGCCAGTAGTTGAGGAAATCCCTTGATATCAGAGCCTATTTGTCAATGTCTTGTACTGAAAAACAAACAAAGCAAGTGTTTCACGGCGAAACATCAAGATGTCTACCAGTGAGGATGACAGTGGTCCGGTAGTGGAATTTGGTTCTTTCATTCATTATATTGTAAAGAAATCCTGTGGATGATATCTGATTCAATTCCACTACGAATGTATCGAATACAAATGGAATAGTAAAAACGTTTTTTGTATAATTCAGCGTTCATATTAAACAATTTGTTTCGAAAGCATTTTCGTTTTATGTTATTCAATATATTTATGAAAATAGCTGTTTCGGAAGGGTTTTTTCTTCCAATTTGTGCCTGAAAGTTATTTCAGGCACAAATAGAGTTATCCTTTTAAAGTAATTCCCACATTTTTAGTATTGAGATGGAGAAGTAAAAAGCCAAAACTTTTCTTTCCCAAAAATTAATTTCTCCTTAAAATATTCCCTCTTATCTTGTGAAATACATTTTTTCCTGTAGTGTTATTATTTTCGGTCTCCCAAGGTAGTCAGAATCTTGATTGAAAAATACAGTTTTGCCTATTCTAGCATAACAGAAGTCAGTACATTTTTGATAAAGTCGTTGCCGTTCTGAAACACTAACATGGAGACTTTAAATGAAATACATTTGAACTATTTTAACATGTTCGAAAAATATGATCGATCACAAGTCTACAGATTTGCTGTTCATAAGACTCAAAACATAATATGGAAAGAAAAACATGAACGTCATAAAATAGGCTCACACGGGATTTTATTCTTTTCAGATTTTCCGTGTTAATTGAAAACGGCATTTTTTGGAATATCAACTCATTGAACCAAATATAGAAAACAATGATACTCTCCTCTTCTCAAAGATTTCATCAAATAATCATTATGTATATCAATAGTGACTGGCTATATGTAACTATCTAGAATGATTTATATTTTGGTAGTTTGGAAAATCTTCATGACATGTAAGATAAAATCAATAATAGTACTTTTCGAAAATCTGAAGCTTTATTCTGATACACATTTGGATATTACTGAACGGTTGAAAATACAAATTTCACTGAAAAAGTTCATCATCACTCTTGAGTGTTTTGGTGATGTCTTGAATTTATTGAAGCCTCTGGAGACACCCTACATTTTGTTTCATAAAAGAGAAGACATTGGCTGATCAAGATCTTCAGAAGATATGGTGCTCCAGGTTTTTCTGGGTTTTTCTGAACCTGAAAAAGTAAATGTGCCACTGGAATCAATGAAATCGCCCGGAGCGCCAATTGATTTTTGTTGTTCCATAATTTCATGATTTGTATTACTTTCTTCTCTAATATAGTTTCATTCATGGTAATATTATCACCGAACAGATTAACGCAACACGTTTTTCATTACAAAATAGTTTCTTCAGTCGTAAGTATGAATACGCCTAAAGTAGCTATTATACAGTGAAACACGTGTGGCGGTTTAGTGAACTGTTTTGTGAAAATCTCATAATGACGTGTAACTTGAATAATTTTTGGAATTTCATCAAGTGTTGGCCAATTCAATCACATAAATAGCTAACAAAGAAACTATCATATTTATTCAATTTCAACATATCGGCCCTCACTATTCTATTGAGCGTTCTAATTCGTCATTGTTTTGGAACGACAGATGACGATATATTTCATTCCCAAGGATTTGGATTGTGAATCCAGAAAAACGGCCCCTGTTAGTTCTTTCTTATTCCTAGCCCTGTTGCAATAGTGTAGAACACACTGTTTGTTTTTCAGTGTGAAACAGTGCACCAACTATATTGCAGATTTTTTTTTCAATCAATGATATAAAAGTTTTCCATGTGAGTCAGATAATCTCTCAGGCCATTTGCAGAAATCATTTGAATTTTAACATCACTCATTTTCATCACCCGAATAACTCCTTTACTGCCGATTTCGAGGAATAAAATGGAGTCACAAACTTTGAAGTTATGTTGAACTGCAATAACTTGACTACTGTAAAAAAATATTTCAGATATCGTTACGTTTTAATGTATATAACCAGCGAAAGTTATTTCTCAGGAAGAGTTAATCATCATGAATTCCATCGTGCTCTAGAGTTATTAAAATAAATATTTCCTCATTCTGGTATTCTGGAAATTAACTTCGTGAAAATATTTCTCAGATTTGAACGGTCCATTGTGTTGTTGAAGTGCGTTTTGGAGATGTATGTGATGAATATAATGACATATCCAAAGTGAAGAAATATGTAAACAAATTATTATGTTATTATTTACAAAATAAACAAAGTCTAGATTTTCACTTATAGTTTTCGTTGTAACATCTTATAAATTTATTTTTGGCTTCTATAGCACATATTGGTGAATGCTCGTTCGACGACTTCCTAACGTCAGTTGGAGAAATAGGTTTAGGCCCAGATGCGTTTTTTGATTGGATATATCTCGGTGGTACGTAATCAGTGTCAATTTGATTACTTATTGGAGAACCTGCATCTATGGACAGACATTCACTACGTAAATTCAAAATGCCAGTAGATCCATGATGTTGCGACTGGAAGCATCCATAGATTTTGTATCTATTCGGTATTCTAACCAGGATTAACAATTACCAAATCGATACAGTGGAACATAAAACGGATGGGCTATTTTTTTGTTCTTTGTGACATTCTGTAGTTCAGATCGACCCCACCCATTGCTTTGTTTTATGCACTAATACAGTTTGGCCGAAATATTGTTATGCATCGTTTGTTTATTTTATCCCATTGTTGAATATCGATAAATGGCAAACTTAGTTCTGACGAAGACAACAGCAACACTGATTTATCCATTTGGTTGCCTTTAACAAGGCAAAACGTACATGACCAGAAGAAGACTGGGGTATATATCAAGCCAACCTCAGAGAGTTAAAAAAAGTCTGCAGACGAAAGCAAAGAGAAGCCTGGAGAGCCTATTGTGAGGCCGTCGAAGACTTCCCACTAGCTTCTATGCTTGAGAGGCACTCTCAAATGACCACCATAAGAGTATCGGCATCCTCACGAGGGAAAATGGCGACAAAGCCGCCAACTTCCACGAGAGTGCTGAGATTCCTATGGAAACTCACTTCCCAGGTTCTGTCTTTCCTGGACGGATGTACCAATAACACCCTCACAATACTACTGGTAATCTGCTAGTGCAGTGATTATTGAGGACAGAATAAGATGTGCTATATCGAGCTTTTCCCCCTTCAAGTCACCCGCACCTGACGGTATGAGACCAGCCCTACGTCAGTGGGGACTGGACACTCTTATGCCGCACCTGGTTGGAATATTCAGAGCATCTCTAGCTCTGACGTATATTCCGAGTAAGTGGAGAGAAGTAAGAGTAGTATTTCTACCCAAACCAGGTAGGTACACCCTACCAGAAGCATTCCGATCAATTAGTCTCACATCGTTTTTCTTAAAAACCATGGAGAGGCTATGTGAGCGGTACATAAGTGATCAAGTACTAGTTCACAATCCACATCACATCATCCAAATCAGCATGCATATACTCCGGAAAGGTCTACTGATTCGGCCCTTTACCATGTGGTTGGCAAAATCGAGAGATCATTGGACAACATAGAATCCATCCAACAATTACCCAGCAACTACACTCGAGGAATGTATCCCTGGTAGAAGGAGAATAGATACTCAAGATGTGCTCTAGTAGAGCAATAAGTATTGATGAAGAAGACATCACAGTGAAAGGACTGGTAATGAGGGAATGTCCACAGGGAGGGGTCTTATCAAGCCTTCTCTGGAACATAGTTCTGGATACCCCGAATAATCACTTCAACAAAAATGGATTCTACACAATTGCATACGCAGATGACATAGTTATCTTGCAGACCGGCAAATGTGTGAACACACTGTGCGTTAGAGCGCAGGATGGGCTAAAATTAATAGAAACATGGTGTAAGGAACACTCACTGTCGATCATCCCCAAGATGGTCCTTTCAACCAGGAAAAGAAGTTTAATGGGCTCAAAACCTCCCGAAATCTTCAAAAGCAAACTAAACTTCACTGAAGAGGTGAAATACCTTGGTACTATCTTCAACAGGAAGCTAACATGGAACTCTCATCTACAGAGTAGAGCAAAAAGAGTATACGTGGCTTGTGATCAATGTCGGAGGACAGTGGGATACGCATGGGGTCTTTCATCCCGTATCGTCACCTGGATCTACACTGCAATAATAAGACCTATGTTAACGTATGGAGCCATTGCATGGGGACCGAAAGTTCTACAAGCAACGGCCATCCAAAAAGTATATCAAATACACCGACTGGCTTGTTTAAATATCACAGGAGCCATGAGAACAACACCAACCGCGGCAATGGAATTAATCACGGGTCTGACTCCTCTGGATCTGTACGTTGAGGAAGTTGCATTGATGGTCATGGTATGATTGCGCACGGCTGGTGTAAATCTTGAAGTAGGAATGGGTCAATTGAGGCTGGGCCTATGGCGGGGAGCGCTTACTGCGCAACCTCTGCTGCAGGCAACAAGTGATGCAATTGAACCCAGGTTTGTGATTAATAAATCCTACAAAATACAAATTGAGCAGAATACAGAGTGAGATGCTACAAATGCAATACGGATTTATACAGACGGCTCAAAAACCAAGAAGGCTCAGGGTGTGGAGTGTACTCCAGATCACTAAGCCTGAGGATTGAGTATGGAATGGGAAGAAATACCAGCGTGGTCGAAACAGAACTGGCTGGTATCTCAATCGCCACAAAAAAAAATAACGAGAAAGTAATTTCTGGCAAAAACATAACGATCTGCAGTGACAGCAGACTTGTTAGCCTTGAACAGACAACGTACAACCTCTGGGCTAGTACCAGAGTGTCACCAAGATTCAGCCGAAGCCTCGGTAGATAATAACATTATCCTGAGGTGGGTAAAAGGGCACGACAGGAGTTAAGGTAATCGTATTGCCGACTCTTTAGCCAAAGAAGCGGCTGGACTGAAAATTTTAGGACCCAGAGGCACCTACGGCCTGATGACTTCGACAATTGCGGAACTAGTCAAATGTTACACCCATGCTCAATCCTCAAAGAGATGGGATGGAATCAAAGGATGTCATCTTGCCAGGATCACCTTAGGCGACCCTGCCAATTCCTAATTCTGGTTCGGGTTTACCAGCAGGCCATGTACAAGCACTTTGGTAAACGAAGAACTCCGAAACTAGTCCCTGAGGAGTAGCCATAACAAAAGTTTTCAAGCCAACTGGATTGGGCTCGGTTTTCACGTGCTGCCTCGAAACAGATTTACCCGAAAATGGAGTCATTTATTCATCTATTCTGAGGTACTTTGTAAGCGGAAGCGTATAGCACTTCCTTTTTATTGCATCAATTATTGGCTGGCCTTTCCACAACTCATTATTGCTTTTAGTTGCAGCAGTGATTTTGAAGTAATTCATCCAGTGCATGTGAATACGGAGTTTGAATAGTCTATCTATAACTAACTTCTTGTCATCCAAACAAGTAGCTCTAAGAGGAGGTAAATTATTTTGCAGCGCTCGAATATTACTCTGATCTGTCATCAAGCTCCGAAATTCATCGCTCCGATACTGACAGAAATAACGAAAAGGTAACCAATTTCTTCTTTCTGCAACAATCCACTCGTGATCCATAGCTTCGAAAATATCGGGTTGAAAAATTGTATTTTCTCTTTCCAATTCCTTACGTTCAGCAGCTGTTTTGTTTTTCATGATTTCATGTTTATGACTGATAACGGGAGACTATCATCGTCGGAGTCTGAATCATCTTCAGATTTAGGACTATCGATAGAGTAGATCAGTCTCTCGAACTCGTTTCCATCACCTTTCTCGCTTTCTGAGTTTCCTGAGTATCGATCTTGTACCAAAAATTACTCAATTTTGTCATCGGTGCTGAGGATCGCATCGCTTTCATCCTATATTCGCCTCAGTTCCTTGTCAGTCAATAGTAAGTAGCACTGTCTATAAAATGAAAAAGATTACGTTTATCATACTGAAATCGATAATTCAGCCGTTGGGACTACAAAATAAATAAGATTTCACTCAGAAAAAATACTTTGTTATCAACATTACAATTACGTGTACTATCTGTATGTGCAGAGTAGGGAGGGTGAGTGTAGGTCCACATGTGACTCATTGTACATCCTCCCGAGGAGTTGTCCTCCTAGGTCATTGTCATACTTTCGAGGAAGGTGGATAGGTCACTAGGAGACATCTCCTTCATATCGGAAGGCGTAGGCCAAGACTCGCCGAACACACACTCTCTCATTGACGATAACTCTGTACACTCGCATAAGACATGCCTGTCAGTTTCATCTTCCTGTTCACACATCCTGGATAGAGGTGTGCCCACTAGCCCCACAATATGAAGATGTTTCCTTAGTGGACTGTGGCCAGTCAGAAATCCTACTGTTAAGCGTAGGCTTTTCCTGGTCATCGTCAAATATTTCTTCAGCGCCTGCTTCCCAGGGTCTCTCAGGGTGATCCTGGCAAATCTGCATCCTTTGATTCCATTCTATCCCTTTAGGGATTGGACATGGGAGTGATGTTTGCCTAGTTTCGCAATTGTCGAAGTCATCAGGTCATAGGTGGTCACTGGGTCCTAAAATTCTTAGTCCAGTCGACAATGATTACCTGTACTCCTGTCGTGTCCTTTAACCCACCTCAGAATAATGTTATTATCTACCGAGGCTTCGGCTAAATCTTGGTGGGACTCTAGTACTTGCCCTGAGGTAACTCGTTGTCTGTTTAAGGCCAATAGGGCTTGTCTACTATAAGTGCAGATTGTTATGTTTTTGCCAGAAATTCCTCTCCTGGTTATTTTTTTGTGGCGATTGAGGTACCAGCCAGTTCTGTTCGAACCATGCTGGTATCTTTTCCAATTCCCCACTCAATCCTCAGGCTCAGTGATCTGGTGTGAATTCCACATCCTGAGTCTTCTTTGGTTTTCAAGCCGTTGCAATTGTATCTTCCCGGGAGAAGCCGGGGAAGACCAGCATCTCCCATTTGTAATGCTGCAACTTTGCTTCCTTCTTCGCAACCATCATCAGCTAGTAGACTGATTCATAACTAATGAAAGCCGTCATTGGAGAGTTTCTCAGACAAATTGCACAAGCAGATTACATTGATTACACACTATAGCCATCACACCGTCAACTTTAGTGCACCTAACAGTGTTAGAAAATTCAACTTGTAGTTGTATGTCTTGCCTTAACAGTCATTGTGGGATTCACATTGTTAATTAATTAGCATAGTTCTGTGAATTTATGTTACTTTTTTGATGTAACTGAGGTGTGATCAAACGTATATTCCAGAATTTGTTAATGAGTCCTTCCTTACTTGTTATCTCCAATAATCCAATGAATTCATTGAGGGTGGATTCAGTTACATTACCTACCACCCCCAATAAAACTGCTAAGCTAGGCAAGTGATAATTCTCGTCAATCTCCGTTGTAACATTCATTTTCTTAAAAGAGTGATCATAAAAACAAATGTGTTACTGGTATCGAGAAAAGAGGTAAACATTTATCGATTGGAGCAAAATTTAATCAAATAAAGAAGTACGTAATAAGGTATTACTTAGACACTCACACTCTTCCCATGATATGGAAATGAATTATTAAATAGATAGAACACATAGTTATTCACGGAAACGTTTTTCTGTACCACCAAAGAAGTATAATGGATTTTACTACTACTACTCATTTCATTTATTTTATATATACAAATTGAACGATTAAATTATCTACGTTTTCAAAGTTGCCGATATTTCTAAATGTAAATACATCAATTAGTAAACGCGGCTGTACAAATATTGAAGCGTGGGCACGAAAGAATAGACCTGTCAATCACTTTCCTTGTGAATGCAGGGATTTACCATTTGAAAAGGCTCCGCATTTCGACCAACTAACTAGTAAGTGCCCGGTTCTCAGTCAACCGGGTTTCCAATTGTAACATCAGAAATCGCAGGATATTGGAACATTCATCTGTCAATTCCAATATCAGATCAAGATTGTGTTAATCCGGGTTTGTCCATGGGCGCAGGTTATTTCTGGGTAAAAGGACTTCGAGTGAAAAGAAAACATGATCTCAATAGAATGAGAATATTGATGTAGGTATGCTTTTTCTGAAGGTATGTGAAATAATCACACATCACACATTATTATCAGCACATCAGATGGAAATAATTTATATTCTTCTATAGATCTGACAACATTTCAATAAACCATTTTAGTGAAACGGATATTTGATCAAGTTACCTTGGGAATAACGGCAGAATCATTCATTTGAATGTATTATATTCATGACTGTATGTATGTTTGTTTGTAACTCTCCTTTTCATTTCATATCAGGATCTGTATTTGACAGAATTATAGACATTATTGCTTGATCTATTCGCGGGCAGATGGCGCTGTATGTAACCTCCTTGATATAATTCGAACTCACTTTACGTTTAATTTCTTCATTTCAAAAAAATAGTTTTTTTATTAACATTAACACGCTTTATATTAGCTTCACCTGTATGTATGTATGTTTGTTTTTTGTAACTTTTGTTTTCCGTTTGAATACTCGGGATCTGTATTTGACAGGATTATAGACATTATTGCTTGATCTATTCGCGGTAGATGGCGCTTTACGTAACTTCCTTGATATAATTCGAACCCACTTTACATGTATAAATATAGTTTAAAAAACACTTTTTCATAGCATACGAAACTAAAAAAATGGAAAGTAAATATGGTTTTAAAAAAAAACTAAAAAACACGCTTTCAAAGAACAACGAACTGAAAATTTGAAAATATTTTTTTGTTAAATGCGCTTGAAACAATAACGAACTAGTATTATTGTGAAAAAAACGTGGGCGCTTTTTGCCATTTTTTTTTGTATATCAAACGCCTTTCTTCACAATAATACTAGTATTTTTTGTTCGTTATTATTTTAAGCTCATTTAAAAAAAACATGTTTAACTTTTTAGTTCGATGATCTTTGAAAGCGTGTTTTTCAGTTTTTCAGTTCAATTGGCTTTATCATTCGGTAAAAATCACCAGCCATGTTTTCATTCGATCAGATAAAAGAATTTCTGACACACATCAGTATATTACTCCTGTTACATGAAAATGAAAATTAAGATCAGCTATTTATGTTGAGCACCGATGGAAAAGAAAACTATTACTTTGGTTTGCCAAGACATATTGGTGTCCATTTAAATCCCCAAGGAAGAAGCGTTAGTTTAAGGTACTCACCAAATAATTCTTTAGAATAAAATGTCGTGGGAAGGCAATCACAGTGCTCTCAAAATGATCTGCTGGTCTCAATTATTTGTATCATGCCATGTATCGTTCTCACCTCAGCTTTAACATTATATTTATAATTGATTTGGGCTTCCGGAATTACTGCTATGTTATTTTACTGAAAAAAAGTGAAACTCATTTCCATCTCTACTTCGAAGTATTTCATGTTCGCTGGACATTACTCATCAAAATGATAAATTTAAACAAAAATATAGAGAACTTGACAAAATTCCTTCAGAAAGAATGTTTCTATTATATACAAATTCTTCACAATACAATATGATTAGTTGATTAAACAAAAATACCCAGTCACATGAAGTGAGTGAACAACAAAATAATTTCAATTGATGAATTTGATTTTCCTTTCTATGAAAGTTACATACTAGATGATTAGATACTGCATCTTAGTGTGGGGTGGTTGATTAAAAACATCATTACAAAGTCTTGAAGTTATACAAAACACACTGATCAAAATCGCTTTGAAGAAGGATAGGAGATATTCTACAAAGTTACTATACGAACAAAGTGATTTGTTTAAAGTTATACGCCTAATATTATATGCTTATCAATGTTTATTATGGATTTGTAGTAACCCCACTAACAACATTACACATAAAAAATATAATACGCGAATGACCTTCAACCAAGCAGTTACAATACCATGCTGTAGGTTGAGTCATAACCAGAAATTTTTAACTTATGAGCTGCCACTTCGTATAAAGAATATTATTAATTACTGTTAATCAAAGGAAGAACTGAAAGTTTATTATGATCAATTGCAAAATATCTTTGAAAATGTTTGAGCTAAATTACCTGCTCTCTCTCTTCTTATTACCTGCCTCTAACCTAACCTAACGTAACCTAACCTAACCTAACGACCTATTTTAGCTTTCATGTATTTATTCTATTATATATTATATAACACAAACAATACAAGTCTGTAACAGCCATGACACAAGCCTAGCTTGTAATAGGATAGGATTTTTAATGACAATTTGAATTGTAAATCGCAGGGAAATCAAATCATGTAACTGAATGATTTAATGACATGAAATGAATAAAATAACTTACTTACTCACTGAAAATGCATAATTTGGGTTGTAATTACTTTTAGTTGCTGATGAATCTGAAAATGGTAACTCCTGCTTGTTTTAGATCTCAAATGTAAACTTGATATTCGGGAATCTGTTGTTGAGAGTTGAAACAAAGTCATTTACCTCAGATTTCTCTGTGCTGAAAATTGCAAATACAATGTTTACATATCGGGTTTAATTCCATTCATATAAAATTGGAAACAACGAGTTACTATTCATGAACATTCAGAATTTGATGTATATAGGAAAAATACTTTTAGATAACTCCCTGATAGCTCGTATCACTGTCGGCAATACGAAATTACAGGGCTGATATTTCGAAGATACGATATTGAGAAAAATTATGTCTGGAACTAATCTGAAAGCAACGGTTATCTTTCAAGTCTAGATAAGTTGATTAGGAAACGTGAATTCAGGAAGAAACTTCGAATTTTGAGTTCATTGTCCTGACGTATAAAACAAGATATACTAACGGATGTCATATGACATCCGTTGAATTTCAAAAAAATTGGTCGTAAGAGAAGCTCTCGAAACTTTTTGCTCACTCCAACAAATGTTACATTACCCTCATCGGATATGTAGGAAAATGAAGAGTCGAAGATATATGATATGAGCTATGAATACTGTGACGAAAAATTTATCAGTGAAACTAATTGAGTTATTGAAATTTATTTCAAAGAACTCGCTGTACATATTCGTTTCCGGAGAATAGATGGATCTAGTGTCGAAAAACACACTTTGAAGAAGGGCTACAGAATGAATGAAGACTGTGTAGAATTGTTGAAATACCACGTTATACTCGCTCTACACCAGCGACCTCCCGAGGTGCGAGCGTGTGGAGGTGTCTCTCTACGCCGATGACACGGCTCTTTTCTCATCTTCCATGGGTTGGGAGCTCAAGATCGTCTATATGCAACGTGCATTGGACGACCTCGAGCGCTGGTAACTCGAGTGGAAGATTCGAGTGAACCCAGAAAGAACTCAGGCGATAACCATGGCAACCACGATATCTTCTTCGGCTAAGAAAGTGAAGGTCTCTGGAACAGCGATCAACTGGCAAGCGCGGGTGAAGTACCTCGGCCTTTTAATAGACCGCAGGCTCACCTGGAATCCGCACTGTACTTTGATCAACAGAAGATATGAAATGAGTTTCAAAAATGAAATTACCATCTACAATACGATGTTCAAGCCTGTCATCATGCATGCTTCAGGCGTCTGGAAACAAGCGGCTCCGTCTAATATTTCCATTCTGGAGAGATTGCAAAACAAGTTGAAATGGATGATTGTGAATGCTGCTTGGTTCGTGCGGTATGAAGCCATCTGCAGAGATTTGCAGCTGCCTTCCATTCGGCAGACCCTTCAGTCGAGAAATCAGCGAGTTTTTGATTGCACAGAAACTTATGAAAAGCTATAGATTATGCTGTAGATAACTTCCCCCGATATAGAAGGCCCCGACACTCTGTCGAATGAGGCCCCCATATCCCCCGTCAAAAGATGAACACTTTTTTCATCCATCTCACCCCAACCAGGTAGGGGTACACCGTGAAGGGCGGCACTGATGTCTGAGAACATTCATGTCACCTCCCACCATCAGTCATGACCCATTCGTCCCTCTGACAAACATCAGTTGAAAGAGTAAGGGAGCCAGGCTCCAACCTGAACGAAACCAGGACGACTATCCAGTTGTTGAAATCGGTATATGACATTGGATTTTTGTATTGTTTCGAAATTCTAGAAATAGTAATGTGAGGCATGAGAACTATGAACAACGACAAAGATCCGATTTCAAACAGCCCATTGTTTCACATGAATCACTTTGTTAAAATCAGGAAAAACTTTCACTACAGAGTTCGCGCGAATTGTGTTTCCCGCGGTTGGGTAAAATTGTATTCTGTATATGAATTGAGAGTATTCCTTTGGGTTAGGAATTGGTCTATTTCATCTGTTGAAGAGAACGGTATTGCAATTCTGTTGTTTGGCAACAGTACTTGTTTTGGATGTGTTAAACAGTAGAAGTATCAGTCCTACCATCCATTCACTTCATTAACTATACAGGGTGTAACTAAATAAGTATAAAACATTCAAAGAGATGATTCCTCATCGAAAAAAAGATAGGATCTTCCATATGAAGAAATTTCATTGTAGCATCCCTTGTTAAGATACAGCCCCTTAAATGGGGTACATAAAGTTTGTATAACAATTTTTTTCACAAGCACTAAAGAAGTAACAACATTGAAATCAACCTGACGTTTTGTACTACCAAAAAGGCACTTAGCAAGAAATTTATTTGGTTTACCCCATGTTTGTAAGTGTACCCCATGGTGTAACTTTTTGTCTTATTATTTGTTTACCATTTAAAAATGTATTTCCAAAAGCCTGTTTTATTCTAAACAAATAATGTCTCTTATGTTTTTTGCCCAAAATGAACCAGTTCGCAGCAAAAAATTATTTTATGAACAACTACAGAGGTACATCGTCATAAATGCGAGAATACGAAACAAATCTATCCAGTAGGTGACAATTAATTAATTAGATAGTGACAACTAAATTGGTATGACGCTGTCAGTTTGTGAATTTTCGAAATTGAAATAATACTAATCGTGTGTTGTTGTTCTGTTTCTCATTTGTTACTTTTATAATTCACTTGTTTTCAAAATGGCATACACAAATGAGGAAATGGCTGATATGCATTAGGTTCACGGTCTGTCGCAGGGGAATGGGTTAGAAGCTTCTAGAAGATATGCTGAAATGTATCCTCAACGGCAGCATCCTTCACATAGAATATTTGCTCAACTTCATCAACGATTACGAAAATATGGTTCATTCGACAAAAGAACGCAGGATTGTGGTCGCCATCGAGAAGTACGAACACCACAGCTTGAGGAAGCAGTACTTAATTTGATTGAAGAACAACCTACTACCAGTACTAGAAAGATTGCTTTCCAGCTAAATGTTGTTCATATGACGGTTTTTCGAATTTTAAAGGAACAACTCTTATACCCTTACCATCTGCAACGAGTATAGGCACTGTTACCGCGAGACTTTCCGAACCGTCTTGAATTTTGCAATTGGATGCTGGAAATGATTAGAAGAAATTGTGACTTTCTGAAGACGATGGAATTCACAGACGAATGTAGTCTGTGAATGTAGGGTAATTTGTTATTGTTCCACATTATTTGCTATACCAGTACATTAGGAATATTTGAGCGAATACGTGGCTTGATGCGCCGACGTCTAGACGCATGCGTAATGTCTGAAGGTAGACATATTGAACATTTACTATGATTTATACATGTTGTGTGTTTTGTTATTGATAAATTAGTTTTGTTTATTAACCTTTAGTCGTTTATTACATGTACTAACTACAAAATAACAATAAATCCAGTTTGCATTTATGACGATGTATCTCTGTAGTTGTTCGTAAAATAAGTTTTTGTTGCGAACTGGTCAAGAAACCCAAGAGACATTTTTTGTTTAGAATGAAACAGGCTATCGGAATGGTAAACAAATAATAAGACAAAAAGGTACATTGGAAATGAATTTTAGGGGTTGCGTTTTCCACCCCTCACAACCATGGGGTAAACCAAATAAATTACTGGCTGTCTTTCTGGTAGTATAAACTGTCAGGTTAATTTCAATATTGTAACTTTTTTAGTGCTTGTGAAAAAAATTGTATACAAATTTCATGTACCCCCTAAAGGGGCTGTATCTCAACAAGGGATGCTCCAATGAAGTTTCTTTTTATGAAAGATCCTATCTTTTTTTCGATGAGGAATCATCTGCTCAAATGTTTTACACTCATTCAGTTACACCCTGCATATACAGTTATATAGGTACCTACATATAAATTGAAAACAAATTTCACTTGTTATTTTTTATTTTTTTGTTTCTTTCCATTGTATATATCAATTACTGTACAAATTTCAAATTCAATGTCCTTTGCTTCCTCCACCAATTCAACAGGTGAAATGTTTTCTATGTTCTGTAACTTTAATTTCATCATAAGTATATAAGCGATGGTTTAAAAATCATTATTATCAAATGTTTGTTATACACTGATGGCAATGAAGACACTAGAGGTCGAGCAGTTTCAAATTGTAATAACGCCAACATTTCCAGCTATTTGACGGATGAATACAATAAACTACGAATATTTCCAATCAGTCATTGGTAACGCTACTTCGACATTTCGTAATTACGTTACACTAGTGAGTTTTCCAATCATTTATACACTCAAACCGACAACGCACATTATCAGATTACCTGCCTATTCCTACACCTCAATCACAAATTGATGTTTCGTCTATTACGTGAATACAAGTCAGCCATTTATCGGAAACTCTGTAACAACTGACAATTTTTATGTTGACTATAAATTCAGAACACCAGAATTGTTTTCATAATATAATGAGAAAAATAATTATGGAAAAACTGTATCACGGGAGTCGTTTTTGTGTGGTTGCAGTGATGGTTGAGTCCTTTCGAAGAAAATTACTTGAAAAAATCAATAAGTTTCAATCGTTTTCAGATGATGACTGGACTTATTCCTCTGAAAAATGAATATCCCCTCTTTCCTCTCTCCGCTGACCGTTGGGTGGGAGTTGGCCGTTTTCCGCTTGATTATGGATTCCCATATGTTGCGTACCTCTGCGTTTGCTTGGCTGCGTTGTTAGACAACATATATGCGGCTTCTTTGAATTTCCTCCTGAACCAGTGTTTCTCCCTGTGAATGATCTCAGCTTGGGGGCACTTGATGTTATGTTGATGAATCCAAACATGCTTCGCTATTCCCGATTTGCAGCGGACTTTCAAAGTTCTTTCAGTTTAGTGAATGCAATTCTTGGAATCGCAGTCCGCATTTGGTGGCCTGGTTTTCATGAGACTGCTACGGATAATGTTTTTTGATCTGAAACAAGTTCCTATGTTGTACCCAATTCTTCTTATCCTTTAGGACAATTATCTGATGTAGTGAAGTGCAAGTACTGGTTGTGGCGGCTCCTCTTCCTTGCGAGGCTTTTGCTGTCTTCCAACCAAAGTCTGTTTCACCATTACTATGGAGTAACCATTCCATTGAAGATCTTTTTTTTTATGGTCAACTGAAGTTTTGATGATTCTTTTTTCAGTCGATTGATGGTGGTTAGATTCATGGTTCAGATAATATCCCGTGGGAGTGGTTTTCCGCTATACAGATGTTTCCCACTCATTGTCGTTCCTCTACACCAATGAGTCTAAGAATGACAATTCGTTGTGCACAATGGAGAAGTCCATAAATAGCAGAGAGGACTGAAGAAACGGCATATCGATTGAATTGAAGAAAACTTGGTGTACGGACGACTCAAAAATCTAGAATGAATTGAATCCATACGGAGGCAGAGTGAAGATGAGAATCGTACTCAACCTGGGACAGAATACAACAGTGTGCCAGGTGGAACACTGCTGAAAACAATTGCTCAGACAGAAGATTAAATACGAAACCATTGTCATTGTGCCATCTTGGGGCCAGATGGCGATTAAAGCGCTCAGTTCCTATCAAATATATTTGCAACTCATAGGGATCAGCCTTAGTGCAATCAATGAGAAAGGTTCCCACAATGAGGTATTCCAAACCTGGATACTCGGACACTGATAGGCTCTGATGGTTCCAGAACCCTTCTGCGTGCTGGCAGAATCAAGCCAAATCACAAAATTTGTTAAACAAGCTCACATGAATGAGGAAGTTCGAGAATTCTTTGGGAAAATCCTTATCCGATTTCACGAAAGACCTACTGAACAATAACCAGAAGCTTGTAAGGATAGTGGTAGATTCACTAACGGGACATTGTCAGCTCAAAAAATATATATGAGCATTATGGGCGTGGCAAAATCTGCTAGGATAAAAAAAACACTACATGTGCTCTGTGATTGCGAGCGTTTACAAGACTAAAACATACGTGATTCAGGAATGAGAAACTAGACGCTACGAGCTATATAAAGGAGCCGCTATCAAAACGTCTCATCAAATATATTGAATCGGATGAAGAGCTCTGGTAACCAAAGAGCATCATAATAAGTCTGCTAAGGTCACAGTGAGTCAGGCCATTATTTAAGGACGAAACACATGAACATGAACACAGTTCCAATAAAAAAGGGTTTAAACAGTGGAGTTCGAGAAGAAGTGGGTTGAAGCCCAAAGCGATGAGCAGTCACAGTCGCGTATTCCTGATATATACCACTCTCGGTGAAATCAAATGTGTCAAGTCACCTGAGCACCTCCTGTGAAAGTCTCTATGGAAGAGAGACAAATCTCCAACTTTTTCTGATGATCCAGACTATAACAAGATTGTAAGTGAAGTTCGTGTTTCCAATCATGCGAATGGCTATGAAATCCAGCAGCTTCGGGGTATGCTTAGTGGTGGAGCGCCACACATGAGAACAATACTCCAAAGAAGGTATCATCTGAGCTTTATGAAGCATCAAAAGTTGCTGGGATGTGTACAGGAAGCGGAATTGCCTGTCCAGAGATTATTACATCCGATTCGGAGACATTTATCTTTTTGGGGAAAACCTATGCCTGAGTTTTCCTGTAATTTAATTGAACCTGCTTATTTTCACCCAAATTCGAACTCACCTCTGGATTCTCATCAAGATATACTGTAATCCAGCTCCCCTTACAATCTGATCTATTCTTGCTGAAAGCAATAGGCAATAGGTAGCCTTTGAATATAGTAGATGCGATCAGAAAACTCAAATTCATTGTGAATCTGTATAAATCTCCAAGTTTTCAACTCACTCCGAAGAATATTATGTTACCTCAAACACAAATGTTGAAGAGTTTAACGTCAAGGTGATATCAAATAAGTTGTGACAACTGTGACAAAAAAATATATATAGATTACACTAAGTGAGCCACCAAAACTTGAGGCAAGGAACACTCAGGATCTATCACATTTTGTATATCAAAAGAGTATCAGTACATTAAAAATAAATTTGATACATTGAAAAAACTATATGAAGAAAAACTAAAGCAAGAAAAATATAATTACAATGATGATAGAATAAAAAATGCCTCAAACAGGATGAATGAAAGTTGGAAAATTATTAAGGAATCCAAAAATCATAGTCATAATCAATCAGTATCCAAGCTCAATTATAATGGAGAATGTGTGACAGATTTGAGGAAAATTTATAATATATTCAGTGATCACTTCAATGATATGCAATGTCCCCCAGTTAATAATGATAAAATCAAACTAATATCTCATTTCCATTATACATTCTTACTCTCTCCTACTAATGCGTATGAAATTGAGGATTATATTATGAAAACCACCAAGAAAACAGCTGGAGGTATTGATGACATTTCTGGAAAACCGTTGAGATATGTCAGAGAACATTCATATGAAAGAGCCACTAGCACACGTAATCAATGAAACTTTCGGAACAGGTCAATACCCAACAAATTTGAAAACCTCCAAATCTGATTTGCAGTGATATGAATTGGTTCAATCAACACTCAGTTATGGCCTAATGTTTTGGGGTAGTTCAAGCTACCTAAATCAGATATTTATAATCCAAAAAAAAATCATCAGAAGTATGATTGGAGTCAAGCCTAATGAACCATGTAAATCAATTTTCCCAAAGATAGGTATTCTCACAAAGTTTAAGCAAGTACGATACAAGAAAATGTGGTAACCTACATCAACCATACTCAAGATTGTGCAAATCTCGCACATATATAAAGGTATTCTCTGCTATAATACATTTATAGATTTGTTCAATAGCAAAATTGATCTGGCCGATCTGAGAATTTTCAAAACTGTAATTAGGTATATTTTCATATATGTCTGTATTTTGTTTTTTATACTTCTTCACGTGCTGATTTTTATATGTAGACCAAATACTAAATTAATATCATATTTTGTGACGAACCCAATAGTCATACATTCTGTACTCCTTTTTGTAATAACTTCAGTGACGAATAAAGTTCTATTCTATTCTATTCTATTCTATTCTATTCTATTCTATTCTATTCTCATTCTATTCTATTCTATTCTATTCTATTCTATTCTATTCTATTCTATTCTATTTTATTCTATTCCATTCTATTTTATTCTATTCTATTCTATATTGTCACCCAACATGTTTATAATGAATAACATTTGTTCAAAATTATTGCCTGAGAAAATCAAAATGGAAAGATAGTCTGGTAGACACAAATGAGCCAGGTATTTTTGCAGGGGCACTGCAAAGTCGATAAACAAAACTGCTAGTATGGTTTTTGAAAGTTTTGTGTTGATACGATTTATAGGACTCTACACAGATGCATTATTTCTCATAGAGATAAATGCTATATAAACACTGATATATGTATATCCAAACATGTCAAGTACTAATTATACATAGGAGAGAGTTGCTGATGCATATCATTCGTAACAGTTTCAATAGATATATCAAAATATCGACTCATGAATTATTTGGAGTGATATGCAGATAATACAGTTATTTAGCCGAAGAGTTTTTCGATATCCAATAACATTCACTATATTTTTCAAGTGAAAAAGTTCAGATTTGAGTCACACATTCGGTTTAGTAAATCAGTACAAAAATAACGAAACGTCACTAAGCATATGAGCACTGAGGGAAAATACATAAAAAGTATTTTCTCATTTATATCAATACCACAAATATTATTCATCTGTATCTTCAATCTTTCTAGATCGACCATGCATTAAATTAGAAATGTTCAATACCGATAAACAAATTCTATCAAATACTCTTTACGGAAGACCGGGCAGAGGTACTCAAGTGTGAGCACTGTGTGAAATCATCACCTGACGATTCATCACCTGCCGTGTCTTCCAATCATTTCTGATACTTCACACTTTTGTGGTTCTAAATCATCTGTTAATAGTTGAGTATCTGTTTCAGATTATTAGGAAACGGATCGGGAATCCTAAAGTATTTTATCTTATTATTCCATCACAAAAATTATCCTGATACTCAAATAAAAAAGATTGATACAGAGTGGTCCATCTGAAAGGTACCGCCAGGATTAACTACCAGAGAACTATGTTTTAGCAAAAATCCAAACACACTTCAATTTTGTTCATAACAGAGCAATCTTCAACTTGCAAGTGGCAGAGACATGAATTTTTCAAAAGGAATATAAGGGTCGAGTGATTTCTCATTAAAAATGTTTTGGATTCCCTACTCCAAAAAAAATATTAGTTTTTTGTGAAAAATTGATTTTGGTTTCCTACTTCATCATCAAACAAAAAGTTTGATTAACCCCCAAAAAAATAATAACTACATTAAAATATCTCAAGAAAGATGTATTGCTCATGCACATATATTAATTTCAAAAACTATAGACTAGACTAGAAGAAAAAAAATCTCTTCGACACAACTGCTCTCATACGAACATTGAATTATATGAAAAAGTCATTCTTTTGGCACAACTAATTTCATATTTCTTTTCACGGACAAAACACAAGCACTACAGAAAAATCCTTGAGGTGCTCTAAGAGCGGTGCCTGAGTGAATATAGCGATTCACAGTGGATCTGAATCGCTGGAGAATAAAACAATTTGAAAAAACGTTTATTCCACATAAACGCACTTCTCCAGATGGAAGATTTCTCAGATAATGAAGTTCGAGGTGTACTAAGTTGAACCTCAAAACGATGAGCAGCCACAGTATGTCGCGTGTTTCTGATATGTACCGCTCTTAGTGGAATCGGATGAACTTCGAATTATAAGGAAATCACTTTTTATCATCAGTTTGTACTCCAGACATTCGATTTGAAATAGATATCATTCATTGGAACGCTATATAACTCAAATGTACTTCAAAATTCCATTACGACATACTTGTCTCATCTCATGAGCTCTTTTCTGGACATTACAAGCTGAACATCAGGACTTCATTTCACCGGAAACGACAATTCTGCTCTTGTCACGGAGAAAAGTCGTATTAACATCTTCCATCTGAGATAATATTTTGTGTATAATCTAGACATTTAAAAAAATGTAACATCGTAATGACTTCCAATTTTGCTTTTTATTCATTCAAATTGTTGATTTATATAAAGCATGTGTGATTGATGACTTGTTTATTTTGTGGTGATTCATGATCACTTTAATGAAATGAATAAAACCACTTTTGTCTAATTACCACTGCTTGATTTTATTTATACGACCGGTTTCGGGTTTGACCCCATTATCAAGTATAAAACTGAAATGTGAAGTTTGAAAACTCGGTTATCTTGGGAGTTTTCAGGTAAGATGTAAGGACACGTATTTGAAAGACAGGTATTTAGGCGAACCAGGATGCCAACTTTAAAATTCAACACTGAAAATTCCAGGGGTTGTTAAACTTGAAAATTCCAGAGGCTTCCAACAAATTCATGTTTTTCCCTTTATTGCATATGTGTAGTATTTCGAGGTTATCTTTATTTATCTTGTGTTTTGATTATTGAAGATGTTCGGACATTCTAGATTTTTTGTCCAAACAGACGTGTTCACGCAACATGTCATGTCAAAATTTCTACCGGTTTCGCCTGTATACAGTGTGGTCCACTAAGTGTGCAACAAATGGGAAACTTTTTTATTAACGATTTCTCAGAAAATTTCATTCCTGACAAAAGTTGGTGCATGTTCCAAAGCTATACCAAGTGTACCTGAAATGGCTTTATGACAAACACCATACAGGATAGGCCAAAAAATATAAAGTTCGTTCAGGAGTAAAGTACTCTTATTTCAAAAAATATAGAAATATGTTGAGGAGAAAAGTTGCTTACAATTGAAAGTTATGTTCAGATACAAAGTCATGGCCTGCTATTCAAATTTTTTTTTCTTTTGGAAAATTTTGAATTACCCCCGTATGATATATATTTTACTATTTTGATTCAATATGTATTTGAAGTAGCCACAATCAAATTAGTTTGGGCTTCAATTTGAAGTGTATTTGTAAAATTTACTTGGATTTGTATTTTTTTAGGTGACCGTCAACTTCATGTTTGTTGCAAGGATATTTAACAGAACTCTATAATAGAACAAATACTCTTTTTAACGGGGGAAATACTTTACTGAGTATAATGTTCATATGAATAAACTGTCAAAATCTATCGCGGATAGCCATGAACAAAAAAGAACCAATAAGCGATCGTACAGAAAAATACAGTAGGTAACTTAACAATTTAACAGGTGCTAACAATAAAAATTATTTATCGAAGCGTCTCTGTATGTCCACCTTCTCTTTCGATACACCTAATTGTTCGCTCATAATTCGTTCAATGTAGATCGCAACACATTAGCGGGAATATTTCTGCAATGAACTCGTATTGAAGTTTCAAGCTCATCAACATTATGAAAGGGGCGATCTCTGTAGATTTTTCGTTTTGAAGAGAAATAATCTAGAGTTGTAAGGTCTGGAGAACGAGGAGACTATCGAGGATCGGTATTTCGTCCTAACGATTTATTACGAAAAGTCCTATTTAACCACTGAGAAACATTTCTAGTAGAATGGACAGAACATCCGTCATGTTGGAACCATAACTTTTGCCGTTCTTCTAATACCATATCATCCAAAAACTCTCCTATTTCAGTTTTCAAAAAGTTCATATGGACCTAGTAATTTATCATTTGATATACCACACCAAACGTTTGTTTTCTGATAGTGTTGATTTTTGTTGTCAATAATAAAATTTGGGTTGATATCTGACCACCATCTGCAATTTTGTGATGATAAAACCCCATTTGTTGTGAAAGTAGATTCATCTCCAAACAGAATACGTCGATGAAAATCTCGTTGTACTTCCATTTCACTCTGAATCCACATGGAAAAATCATATCTCAAATCATAGTCTCTTTCTTGAAATGTACAAATGAATGTAGGTTTGTGAGCATGGTACTTATGTTTCATGATAATGCGCTTCACAGAGGTTTTTTATGCCGGTATAATCACTAATTTCTTGGGTGGACCTTCTAGGATTTTCTACTACTGCTTGAAGTACGTCAAGTTGGTATTCTTCTGTGCATACAGGTTTCGTACGCTCCGTATTATGTTTATATCCTAGTGAGCCGGTCTGTTTGAAATTCTTTAAAATTCTACTTACACTTGAATAGCAAATTTGTTTGTCTGGATGCCGCTCGTTGAAAATATTTGCAGCTTCGCGCATTGTTTTATAACCATCACCACAGATTAAAACTAATTCTGTCTTTTCAGTTAACGTTAATAATACAGGGCGAGGCATTTTTAGTCAAGGATAAATATGAAAACGTTTTACAGGCTAGTTTTAAGAAGCCACACTATCAAACTACAGTATTGTTTTAGGGCGTATGTGTGTTTTGTTCATAGATTGTTCTAGTTGAGGCATTGTTGTCAGAATAAATGCAATTTTATACTTTCATTGACAGTTTATTCATATGATCATCTAGTTAGTAAAGTATTTGCCTCGTTAAAAAGAGTATTTGTTTTATTCTAGAGTTCTGTTAAATATCGTTGACGGTCACCTAAAAAAATATAAATCCAAGTAAATTTCACAAATACACACTTTAATATGATGAAACATTCTTCAAACTGATTTGATTGTGGCTACTTCAAATACATATTAAATCAAAATAGTAAAAATATGTATAATACGGGGGTAATTCAAAATTTTCCAAAAGAAAAAAAAATCGAATAACAGGCCATGACATCGTATCTGAACATAACTTTCAATTCCAAGCAACTTTTCTCTTCAACATATTTCTATATTTTCTGAAAAAAGGGTACTTTACTTCTGAACGAACTTTATATTTTTTGGCCTATCCTGTAAGGGATTTGTAATAAAGCCATTTCAGGTACACTTGGCATAGTTTTGGAACATGCACCAACTTTTGTCAGGAATACAATTTTCTGAGAAATCGATAATAAAAAAGTTTCCCATTTGTTGCAGACTTATTGGACCACACTGTATACTGCAGAACATTCGCCATACTCTATTCTATATATACCTGAATTTTCATTATATCCTGTTTGGGTTTTGCATTAAACAGGGTTCTACCTAAATTATTATTACTTATGAAAGCTGCTGATATTTTTCATTTAGAGAAATAATTTTGAATATTTTCTGAAAGTTTACCTGCGTAGTTGATGCTACTGTACTTGTCTATATTGTTCCCCGGCAATTTGGGAATAATTTACTCATAAGTGTTATGTGAGTTTTACCTAACACTTGTTAGAATACTTCAGAATGGTGTAAAAACCGAAACCTTGGTCGTATTAATGTCAGTACATTAAGTAAGTGGAAATTAAGTATTTTATTTCTGACCGGAATATTATAAGTTTATATCGTCATAGTTACGCTATCAATAAAGAGGGTCATAACTCCCTTGGGACATTATAGATTTTATAATTCCCTCTACCTTTCACAAGTAAAAATAAATAGAAATGAAAACTGAACCATATTTTATTTATTCACGTCATTACAAATAATAAATGTACAATTTTGAAATGTTCCCTGAAAATTACTTCCGCCACTGGAAACAATTTCTTCTTTTGTATGGCTGGAGCTTCTGTTCACTACAGTCGAGGTACCTGCCTCTTCTGATGACAAAGTAGACAACATACGCGCCGTTTTATTTCTCAATTCGATGCTATCCTCCAAATACCCCTCCGCCACCGTGGAACTTTTCCAATCTCCGTGTCTTTTTAAGTTAGTCATAGTTGCTCCTGCATTGGCTAGAGCAGTAGCAGAAGTGCGACGAAGGCAATGTCCCGTTTAGGAAGATGAGTTTGGCAATCCTAAATACATTGCGATTTTGCTGGGGATTTTCCCAAACATGTTTTTTCCAATTGGCTGAGATGTACATTTATTTTGTCGGAAGCTCAAAAAAAATCGTTCAATACCTTTAGGACGCAAAGACATATAAAGTCTTAATAAAGGCAAAGCGGAGAACTCTTTTTCATCCACAACTGTAAATTTCTTCGATACACCAGTTTTACTTTCCGGTACGTTCACTACCATAACGGAATCCCGGTCCTCTATATCCGATATCTTCATATTCAAAAGTTCCTGACTTCTGCATCCTCCAAAATAACCCATAATCAAAACAACCTATAACAAAAAAAAGGCAATAAATACACACAAAAAGGAAAATAAGAAAAAAATTACCTTATGCAATAAATGAATATCATTAGGAGCGTCCTTTAGGAATCTGATAACATCTTTAGGAGATAAAACAGCAGACTTTTTCGGCTTATAACTCTTACTCTTCCGTTTCAAAAAAGCCTGTAGTTCATTGAACTTGGTGATATCTCGTTTCTCATGTATAGTCACCATCGATTTTAGCATTGACCATTTAGTCCATATAGAATTCGGACTATACGTTTCTGACTGAAACGAATAAACACAATTACTACCAAATCTACCGAAAAACATAGAAAATTCCTTACCAGTTCTTGAAAATATGCCAGAAATACAGTTTCAGTGACATCTTTTGACATAACATTTTTCCGTGTCAGCCAGTCCAGATATATCTTGTATTCTTTTTGGTATACGGCTTCACTTTTCGATGGAATTAATGATTCTCTTGCTGGTTCAGCTTTTTTCAAAATATCCTCCATTATATTTGGGGTAGAAAACACGTTTTCACCGCAAACACAGCTTGATAACAAAGTTCTGTTTATAAACAAGTAACATAGCAACAACCTAGCAACAAGAAAACTCTACTATAATCAACGGTACCTGATTCAAATATACCGGGAAGGTAATGAATTGGTACATTTTTCCGTTTCAAAAATGAACAAAATTTTATTGAAATCGGTCAGAAATAAAATTATCTATGTACCACGGGAATTAATGAGCCTTAATAACCTCAGGCAATTGCTGTCCCTCGGGCCAGAGGCCCTCGGGACGCAAACTTTGCCATCGGTAATTAAGGCCCTCCTAATTCCCTTGATACATAAATAACTATTATTTCTATATCTATATCATTTAATTGACTATCCATATCTCCAAACTGACAAGTTGATTCACCCAAAATGTTCTATTCCACGAATCAAAAGTCCGACAGCTGTGAAATTTGTACACGTGTCTGCTGAAAGTTGAGCTTGAATAAAAATTATATAGATTCAATAGTAATAGCGGTAACTGTGTGTTAGCCTATGAACTTTTTGGCCCACCTAATATGTGTTGAAATTGGACAATACAATAAATCTATAACATTTTCGAGTAACATTTGATTGTAAAATCTACAAAAAAGGAACATGTGTATAGCATAAGACGTGTTGCGGTTTTGTGAATTGTAAAAGATTTCACAATGAGAAGTTACTCAAATACAAGTTAGTATAATATAAAGCTACTCAAATGACCATGTGACCCACTTTTGAAAATAACAAATGTGTATCGTACAAATTTCGACTTCTGAGGGTTGTCGTTCGTAGGGGTGTGATGGCTGGTTAACGAAAAAATCATATTTTCAACGTATTTTCAATATCACGAATTGATTGTAAAATTCTGAGTCCATGTTTTCATTCTTGAGTGAGTTTAACGTTTTAAAACATATTCTGAAGTAGGTGACTTCTCAAGGCTTACTTATGATTGAGAATGATTGGAATACAATTAGAAAGTTATCAATTTGTTCATCTGTGATTGGTCTATTGTGGATCTGTTCAACTGTATAGCTAGCGATATATTAGCTACTTACTCAACAAGAAATGGTAAAGTGAATAAAGCTTTTTACGACAGTCATAGAAAAATTTCACATATCAAGACATGAATTCGGGTTTTTCATGATGAAACAGCTTCGAGAACTGCACAAAATCATCAATTCCTCGTTGTTTTTGATTGATTTTAAGCTTGCGCAGCACCCACTTTAAACAGATATGTCTAACATGATCCTTTGATATATTTAGAGCCTCAGCTGTCTTGATCAACTTCACTTTGCGGTTATTAAGAATTATTTTGTGGACTATTTTTACGTTTTCGTCGGTAACATCCCCTTTGGGGCGTTCACTGAGTGCGTCGTCCTCGGTACTCATTTCACCTCTTTTAAACTCAGCAAACCATTTCTCAAAGGTTGATTTTTCTGATGCAAAGTACTACGAATTATGTTCATCAAGCGAAGTCTTGTCTTCAACAGTATTTTTCTTGCCAAAAAGAATGCTTCATCAACACATGAATTTCCTTTCTATCCATTTTCTTCAAAGTAACGAAAGTTGCTTCTCTCAAAGTGATCTATCCCTCAAACTAATAGTCCGACAACTGTGAAATTTGTTCACTTGTCTATTGAAGGTTGGGATTAACTAAAAATCATATGGATTGAATTCAAGTAGTGCAATATGTGTGTTAGCCTAGGAACTTTTTAGCCCACCTAATAAATGTATAGTGAAAGACAGTAAACTGCTCAGTGAAAATTTCACGCAATTAAAAAAATCATCAAATGTTTTTTAGATACTCACAATCATTGAATCTGATGAAAAATATATTGAATTTTGGTAGTAAATTATCAAAGTGAACTAGAAATATTGCCTCTTTGTACAACTGTCATTGAAAGTGACATTTTTAATGGTTGCCAATAGTATCAAAAGATAATGTTTACAAAGTAATGTCTTAAAAATTTTTTTAACACTAGTGTCGAAAGAATTTTCAACATGTTTTTTTTCGACCGAATAGCAATGAACAAAACATATGTGAACTTACTATAATGACTGGACTATGATCAAAATTATTGAATACGACAAGTTCCTGATAAAAATACATTGAATGTACGCAGTAACTTATCAGAGTGAACTGAAAATATTTGTTCGATTGATGACCTATTCATTTTGTAGAAGTTCATACTGAAAATAAGAAAATAACTTTTGTCTGATTTCTACTGAGTTTGTCATTTGTTACGATTGTTTACGGTTTGTGAAACCATTTTCAAGTAAAAGTTTACTTGAGTTACCAGCTGAGAGCTGATCAAGGGAAACAGTTTTTAATTTCAACTCTTTTCAGATTGTGGCACATGAAAACTGCAAATGAACAAATTATATCAAATGTTTTCTGAGGAATTATCGAAAACAGAAATAGAAAATGAATAACTGTAGATTCTGGGGAGCTGAGAATAACAAACCACTCACAGGCTCATTTCAACCCATGCAGTAATCCATAAAGAGTGTCCCCTCTTATCTCTACAATACAATAAAATATAGGACAGATATTCATAACCTCAAGCTTTCACCTTACAAAACTTCTTTGATCCGAAGAAGCTTCACCTACAATGTCTTCAATAAACTTTATAATAAGATCGACCCACCACTTCGTACTATGAAACTATATTAATTTCGAGACAAAATGAGAGGCAGCCTCTTGAACAAAAATGAATAATTCAATGTTTCCACAGATAACATTTATTTATACTTCAACATGTTTGAAATGAAAATAAAAATTATTTCCATGTGAATATTTATGATTATATTTATGAATTTGGGCTGGACTAGAACTTTTGCAAATTGTTTTCAACTCCATTTTGCATTCCTGTTCTTATTATATTTTATATGTATACATACTTTTTTGTTTTGTCATCCTTTCTGAAATATTTTTATGTTTATATTGAAGCATGTAATTGAACGCAAATAAAAATTATTATTATTATTATTATTTATGACCATTAATATGGAAAGTACAATTGAAACAACTGCTGATATCAATACCTTGCGATGTTGAAGAGCCTTGTAATATATTTTAACTAGCTGATTCGACAATTTCATTTGCATCAACATCTAATTCTTAAAGTGAATGGGACGATGCTGTAACGCTGGAGCTAGCAGTTGGGATTACTCTTTCGGCAATGGCCTTCTTATAAGGAATAGATTGATCGATGTAACCCTCTGCTACTGTTGTAGACTTCCATCCCCCGTACTTCTTAATAACCGTTATACTTGCTCCTGCTTTTGCTAGCAAAGAATCAGAAGACCTTCTGAAATAGTGACCTCTAGAGAGTAGACCTCTATATTCCTTCGGTTACGGGAGGTTCCGAAACTCTGCAATGGTAGGCGGCATTTTCCCAAACGTATTCATACCAACTGAATTGGCACTGCGTTTATAATTTGAGTATTTCAGAAAAAAACAATGATGACTGATAATAGAAGGGCGTAATGCAACGTATTTATTAAAATAGTTAATGTTTTTTTCCAACAATGCAAAAAGAACGACCTATTTTCGTTTTTGTATTTGGAATTTGAACAATCAATGATTCATCCGTTAATTTGATGTCTTTCATTAATAAATGGCACAGCTCTTCGCGCCGGCAGGCTCCATATATTCCAAAATAATAGCAACTTTCATCATCAAATATTTTTCATCTGGCGTCTCATTTATAAACCTCTGAACTTGTTCAAACGTGAGAATTTTTAATTTGTTGGGCCTATGACTTTCTTTTTGCGCTTTAAGAATGCTATTACCTTGAAATATTTTTTTGTATTAACACCATTTTTAAAGAACGCACTCGACTCTATCATTGAAAACTTACTCCACAACGTTGACGAGTTCCATATTTTTGATTTCTCTTCTAGATGGGCTAAGAAGACGGTTTCACTGAAATTTTCTTCGAAGTTTCCAAGTCTACACCAGCTAAGAGAATTAGAATATGCGAAGTCGTACTGTCGTACGTAACGTAACAAATCAATAGAAGCTCTTTTTGCAGCCTCTTCAATATCGTCAGGAACACACAATACCTCAGTATTTTCCTTCATTATGCAAGACATTGAACACCAGCAAGAACTTCAAATGTGACTTCAAATGAAACACGTGAGCTGTAAACAGTACTGTTTGTTGGTAACCAGGTGGTTTGGCGTCACCTGACACGGCCACTTCACAGCAAATGCGATAACATGAAAATAGTTAACTGAGAAGAGATGTCAAAATGTGATTTTATAGAAATATTGAATTTATCTATTTTGTTATGAAAACAGGGCAGTTGTACAAAAAACTTTGAGAGTTGTCGTTCGTATGTGGGCGACAACTGATTAACGGAAAAACAGATTTCAAACAGATTTTTTTCAAGATATTTGTGTTTGAGTAAGTTTTGTTTTTCACTTCTCCACTCATAAAGTAAAACCTTACTTTTAACACTCACACCATAAATAGCTATTCTACACCTGTACGAAGTCACTCATTAGTATTTCAACCCTTTTCAGATCGTAAAAGATGAAAATTGCAAATGAGCAAAATTTTCCAAATGTTCACCCAAATTATCAAAATCAGAAATCGAAAATGGCTGATAATGGCAAACTTCTTGCAGGCCGACATAGTTTCTACTCAAGACTAGTTAGATTTCAAGTTGATGTCGATTCACTTGAGATATAACCATACCATCAAATCAACATGACATCACAATGCAACCATTCAACGTCCAAAGAAGTTTTGCTTTCATTACAGCTAGTAAATATCAATGGAAAGTTATTCAATTGCAAATTCTGAATGCACAACAAATAACCGAAATTCAAACTCAACGTCAATCAAAAGTTATTTCGAGAAGGAAGTAGCGTTACAAATCAGCCTGAATTGGTGGTGAAATATAGGCATTGTTAAGTTAGCAATGGAAGGTATGTATTTTCTGCTTCTAAATTGAGAGATTGCAAAGCGAATTCAGAGTAGCAGGTTGTGCAGTCAACTTTGCGGTTCACCATTGTTGTCCCTTTTGAATTTTTAATAGAATGCAGTTGATCCCAAGCAACATAATATTCGGTATAGTAAATCGAGTCTTGAGATATGTGAGTTTATTTTTCTGAAGGCTTTTGTATCGCAATATATTTGAATTAGGAAATCAGGGCCTCAAATCCTGTTACTCATGACGAAAATGTTGAACTGTACAGTTTTTGAAAATAAGTATTTTACAGTTTGATCCAATCATACATATCATTGAATACCACTCAAATGGTTTAATTCCAGTGTGAAATGATAAAGCCATGTTTCATTGTTCAATAGATGATAATCCAGTCATTTAAGCTTAAATTAGGTGAGAATCTCGGACAAAAGTTATTTTCTTATTTTCAGTATGAACTTCTACAAAATGAATAGGTCATCAATCGAACAAATATTTTCAGTTCACTCTGATAAGTTACTGCGTACATTCAATGTATTTTTATCAGGAACTTGTCGTATTCAATAATTTTGATCATAGTCCAGTCATTATAGTAAGTTCACTTCGGAATTCGAGATACTCAGCTGTAAGTCTGTAAATACTTGTATATTGACACCCTAAAAGTTGTCTCAAAACCTACATATGGTAGGGTGTAAGCAACTATTAAATTTCAAGGTCAAAGGTCACAAAAATCGGTTTTTTGCGCTATTTTTGGAAATATCTCATTTCCTATGGGTTTTTTGCTATTTGTATTTAGTATCAATATTGTAGAATACAAAATTCTCTACAAATTTTGTTTAAAAAATTTTTTATACGGTGAACCGTTTTCGAGATAGAGGGCGGAGAGCGCGCGGTCACAGCATCACTTCAGGTCAACCGGTGCCTCCGGTCGAAAACGCGCCATATATAGTTGATGAACTATCGATAAATCAATGATTATAAATGTTTGTCAATTTTTATTAACTTTTATATTATATTTTATCATTTTTTTCCTAACTTATCCACTTTTTATTCAGTATTAATTTATTTAACAACAATCAATCAAGAATCAAAGTCTAAAAAAACTGCAGTTATAATAGGACAAGATATTGATTTACTTGTCATTTTAATTGGGCGTACACTGTCTAACAAACAAGACATGACAATTTTACCACCTGCTCCAGAAGATTTGCTAAATACAATTTTCTGCAACTGCAAGAGTGGTTGTGGTTCGCGATGCGGATGCAGGAAAGCGGGCTTGCAATACTCTTTAGCTTGTGGCCAGTGTAATGGGCAAGCTTGTCTCAATGCTCTACCATATCAGAGCGACATTAACGAAGATGGAACCTCTGACCCCGAAATCATGGAAGAACTTGAGACAAATGTCGTTGAAGACGATAATGAAGACCAGTTTGAAATTTACCAGCAGCCAGAAGACGACGATGAAGAGGAAGAAGATGATTAAAATTATAAATTGTAGTTTTTGTACCCTTTATTCCATTTCTTTACTTTCAATAAAAATAAATGTATTCAATGATATTTTTTAATAAAAAGATTAATTCATAATACATTTTTTTTTCATCATGTAAGAAGTTATAAATATTAATTAGGTTGAAATTCAAATATAATTCCTATATTTTCATTAACAATTCTGCAATTACATGGGCAGGTAAGTGTTGTTAAATAAATTAATACTGAATAAAAAGTGGATAGGTTAGGAGAAAAATGATAAAATATAATATAATAGTTGATAAAAATTGACAAATATTTATAATCATTGATTTATCAATAGTTCATCAACTATATATGGCGCGTTTTCGACCGGAGGCACCGGTTGACCTGAAGTGATGCTGTGACCGCGTGCTCTCCGCTCTCTATCTCGAAAACGGTTCACCGAATAAAAAATTTTTTCAAACAACATTTGTAGAGAATTTTATATTCTACAATATTGATAATGAATACAAATAGCAAACAACCCATAGGAAATGAGATATTTCCAAAAAAAGCGCAAAAAACCGATTTTTGTGACCTTTGACCTTGAAATTTAATATTTGCCTACACCCTACCATATGTAGGTTTTGAGACAACTTTTAGGGTGTCAATATACAAGTATTTACAGACTTACAGCTGGGTATCTCGAATTCCGAGGTGAACTTACTATAATGACTGGACTATGATCAAAATTATTGAATACGACAAGTTCCTGATAAAAATACATTGAATGTACGCAGTAACTTATCAGAGTGAACTGAAAATATTTGTTCGATTGATGACCTATTCATTTTGTAGAAGTTCATACTGAAAATAAGAAAATAACTTTTGTCTGATTTCTACTGAGTTTGTCATTTGTTACGATTGTTTACGGTTTGTGAAACCATTTTCAAGTAAAAGTTTACTTGAGTTACCAGCTGAGAGCTGATCAAGGGAAACAGTTTTTAATTTCAACTCTTTTCAGATTGTGGCACATGAAAACTGCAAATGAACAAATTATATCAAATGTTTTCTGAGGAATTATCGAAAACAGAAATAGAAAATGAATAACTGTAGATTCTGGGGAGCTGAGAATAACAAACCACTCACAGGCTCATTTCAACCCATGCAGTAATCCATAAAGAGTGTCCCCTCTTATCTCTACAATACAATAAAATATAGGACAGATATTCATAACCTCAAGCTTTCACCTTACAAAACTTCTTTGATCCGAAGAAGCTTCACCTACAATGTCTTCAATAAACTTTATAATAAGATCGACCCACCACTTCGTACTATGAAACTATATTAATTTCGAGACAAAATGAGAGGCAGCCTCTTGAACAAAAATGAATAATTCAATGTTTCCACAGATAACATTTATTTATACTTCAACATGTTTGAAATGAAAATAAAAATTATTTCCATGTGAATATTTATGATTATATTTATGAATTTGGGCTGGACTAGAACTTTTGCAAATTGTTTTCAACTCCATTTTGCATTCCTGTTCTTATTATATTTTATATGTATATACAGTGCTTTTCAGATAAAAGTATCCACCTTTAATAACTTTTGTAATACTGGTATTTAGGAAAAATCCAAAAACACGTCAATTTATGTTGGAAGGGGCAAGCATTATGGCTTATTCAAACTTACTGGAAAAGCCACCCCCTCATCCCTAGCATCATCCTTTTTTTTAAATTACTTCTGATTTCAAAAATGTATAATACTTGTAGGTTAAAGTGGTTAGTTTATGAGATAAACAATGTTTCTTTCAATAGCACAAATTTTACTTATTTTTTACTTTCACCTTATTTGCCTGTATTATTATTATATAACTCAAGATTGATTAGATTTCAAGTTGTGTTTTTTCAGATTTTTAGATTCATTCAGATTTTGTTCTGAAGATCTGATGAGGAAAGTGTCTTATGGTGGAACATCGGATGTGAAGATTACAGTGTTCCGTGTAGGTGAAATTTTACCTCTGTCATTTAGTATATTGTCTAGGAATCCTGTGAATGAGATCTGATTCAATGTTTGGAATACAAACTTTCAAGAACAAGTGTTTTTTTCTACAATTCAGTGTTCGTACATAAAAGTATTTGTTTCGAATTTTTTTTTCGTGTATTTCAAAGTTTATACGAAAGTTGTTTCTTTGATAATTACACTAGCCAACAAATAAGAAAAAACTTTGCGACTGATATTATAATAGCTATACATGAGAGTTCGAAGCATCCTGATTGCCACTTCAACATCAAAAATTTTTCATCACGTAAAGATTTTGAGTTATAGTTATTTTTATTTCATACAAAAATGTTCACATATCAAAGGGAAATATAAGATTGAAACAAGAAAAAAACAATATATTCTGAGGATAACAGAATTTATTTACAATTAACATGAAAAAACATTCAAATGGAATCTTTTGTGCATAACCTTCTTTCAAATGTTGACTTTCGTTTATATGTTTCATCGTTTTTCCTCATAAGAAACCAACAATCATCCCTTATCATTGCTGCAGCCCATCTGCTTTGGTAACGTTGCTCCATCATCAGTATGTCTTGGTGGAACCTTGGTGGAATTTTCAAGTAATTATTCTACAAGTGTTTCGTGATTTTCTACTTTTTTGTTTCCTAAAAACTCTGAAAGACTTCTTTTGAAAAAACTCCACGCAGCTAATTCAACATTACTCAATTTTTTATCGAACTGATCACTTAGTAGTTTTCTTATTTGTGGTTCACAAATATACCTTCCTTGAGCTTTGCATCACTTCATTTTGGAAGAACGTGTTCAAGATATTTGAACGCATTACCTTCTTCATCTAATGCTTATAAAATATTTTCATTAACCCCAGTTTAATATGTAATGGAGGTAACAAAGCGTTTTTGGGATTAACAAGAGGTTCATTCTCCACGTTAGCTTGACCTGGAATATATTTATCTGCCGAAGGCCATTATTTTACTTGATAATGGATATGTGTTGCTCTACGATGTAATCCATCTTGATTTTATCCAGGTTGAAGCCTGGCTCCCTTCCCCTTTGAACTGATCTTTGCCAGAAAGACAAACGGGTCATGACTGATGTTTGATGGTGGTATGAAAGTTCTCAGACATCCATACCGCCCTTCGCGGTATATCCCTACCTGGCTGGGGTGAGATGGATGAAGATATTATTCATCTGTTAACGGAGGACATAGGGGCCTCATTCAACAGAGTGTCGGGGCCTTCTATATCGGGAGGGGTCGTCTACAGTGTAATCTATAGCTTCTCTGACTAACGGATTTTCGTGATTTTCAGCGTAATCTACAACTCGCCGGTTCCTCGACTGGATGGACTGCTAAATGGAAGGCAGCTTCAAATCTCTGTGGATGGCTTCATTCCGCATGAACCACGGAGCATTCACAATCATCCGTAGAATTTTATTTTGTAAGGTCTCCAAGATGGAGATGTTAGTCGGAGCCGCTTGTCCCCAAACGCCTGAAGCATACATGATATAACAGACTTGAACATCATGTTATAGATCGTGATACTATTCTTTAGGCTTAACTTAGATTTTCTATTGAATAAAGGGAACAGGCTTGCCGCCCGACCCTGGATCTTTGCCTTCACGCTTAACAGGTGCGGGTTCCAGGTGAGCCTACGGTCTATAAGAAGACCTAGGTACTTGACCCGCGCTTGCCAGTTAATCTCCCTTTCAGAGATTCTTACTTTCATAGCCGGAGAAGCTATCGTTCTTCCCATGGTTATTGCCTGAGTTTTTTTCGGGTTCACTCGGATCTTCCACTCGAGGTACCAGTGCTCGAGGTCGCCCAATGCACGTTGCATATAGACGATCCCGAGCTTCCGACCCATGGAAGATGACAGGAGAGCCGTGTCATCGGCGTAGAGAGATACCTTCATATGCTCGGACCTCGGAAGGTCGCTGGTGTAAAGGGAGTAGAGCGTGGGAGAGAGCACGGCCCCCTGTGGCACTCCAGCAAGGATATCTCTGTTGTCAGACAGAGAGCCCTCTACTCTAACCTGAAATGTTCTGTCTTTCAGGAAAGACCCAATCCACCGGATGATGTCCCGAGGCAGGTCGAACGCGATTAATTTGTGTAGAAGGCCTTCATGCCAAACGCGGTCGAAGGCCTTCGAAATGTCTAATAGGACTAGGTGAACTTTTTTGTTCTTATTTAGCTCCGCGATGGTATTTTCGACCAGTCTCAGAGCCTGCAACTCAGTGGAATATTCTCTCCTGAAGCCGAATTGCTCATCAGGCAGAACATTTCGGTCCTCAACTTCTTCGTTGAGCCTTTGAAGTACGACTCTTTCAGCCAGCTTACCCGCCGACGAGAGCAGACTAATCGGGCGATAATTCTGCGGGAAAAGCCGGTTCTGCCCCTGTTTTGGGAGCATGACGACGACCGCATGTTTCCACCTTCTGGGGAAGTATCTTAGAGCCAGAGAGCTGTTAATGATGGTCAGGAGGCTATCAACGCAGTTTTCCGGGAGCTTCTTCAATAACTTGTTTGTTATTGAGTCAACCCCCGGGGCTTTCTTGGCCTTTGCGGCCTTGATGTAGCCCTTTAATTCTTTCACAGAAGCCGGACGAATGACATCATCGTCATTTTCCCTGAGGATGCGGTGAACCCGATCTTCGAGCAGAATATCACGGTCGATGTCGTCGTTGTCGTCAACGTTAAGTTGAAACTGACGTTTCATCGTATCAGCAAATGCCAACGCTTTGTCGGCGGGGGAGTAGCACACTTCGCGCTCTCCGTGAATGGGTGAGGGAGCTGTCTTCTTTCCCTTGAGTCTACGAGTGATTCGCCAAAGCTCGTCACTCCCAGGCTCAATGGTTTCCAATAGCTCCTCCCACCTGTCATTTCGGTGATCAATGATGGCCTGTTTTACTTGGTTGGCCATCCTGTTTGCCGCTGTTTTGTCTCCTGGGAAGAGTGTTCGCTGAGAGAGCCTTCTCAGGCGATTTCTCTCTCGTATCAAGGCTTTGATACGAGGGGGAAACTCATCATAGCTCTTCAGCGGACACTCCTTACTGGAAGTGGCCATCCGAAAAGCATCATTCACAGAGGTCTCGAAGCGGTTAACTGCCGCGTCGAGTTCATTGGGAGAGCGGAGACCCTCAGGAGGGGCGCGCATCTCTCTGAGCTGAGCTGTGAAGACATCCCAATCCGTCTTATATCTCATGCAATAATCAGGGGAAGGAAGATCATCACCCAATACCAGGATTACTGGATTATGATCAGAATCATTATTGCACTTCGGGGCGTCAGTCCTTGCTTTCTTGCAGGCGTTGGTAAGATGCCTGCCGGCGCACTTGACACATATTGGGACTGCCATGCAATTCTTTTGGCAGTGGCCGAAACGCTGGCAGCGGTGGCACTGACCCACCGACGCTTTGGGGTGCTGGGGTTCAACCTGCACCTTCACACTCAAGAGGTCTTTGATCTCAAAGATGTCCTTTTGGTCTTTGGTGACCAGTACCAGGACCATGGATAGAGGCTTATTTGCACGCTTCATCCTGGTTACTGAGGAGGGGTCAAAGCCTCTGGCTTATAACTCCTCACGGATATCGTCAACTGAGAAGTGTTCTGGCACTCCTCTGAAGACGACACGGATTTGCCGGTCTTCGGGGAGAGAATAGGTGTGATGGGGGATGTTCTCCGTCACAAGAAGTCTTGACAATCGACGATAGTCGTCAGGAGTCGAGGGCTGAACTTTGATGCCGTCATGAAGATTGACGGCTTTGGAGAAATTTATTTTCTCCTTAACTGCTGTTTTGATCAGCTTAACGACAATTGGTGGGATCTTAACTTTTTTGTTTGGAGGCTGGTTTTCCTGCTTGCGTGGGGCAGAAGGTCCAGGCTCCTGGTCCTGAACAGTTCTGACAGTATGTTCTGAGTTGTCAGGAACACTGCCAGCTTGAATGGTTAGACTTGTGTCCATATTTTCATTAGTAGGTGATGTGGCCACCTCGCGGACCTGACTTCGGGTCACCGGACGCGACGAAACCTCTGACTCGGAATAGTAATTGTTTGCCTCGTCCTGAAAATCATCTAGAACAACTTTCTTTTGCAATCTTTTTGCTTTTTTAGGCTGCTTGTCTTTTTTGATCCACTCGTCTACCTTGTTGATGGAAATGTCAGGTAGAGGTGGAAAATCGTCATTTATTCTTCGTTTTTTCAGAACGGAGGAAGAGGAGGAAAGTACACTCTCATGATCGCTGTCGCGAAACGAATTTTCACTTGCAGGCGGAGCATCAGCCACTCCCTGATTTCCGTCTGTCAGATTTTGACAACCGGGCCCAGAGACTGGCAATATATTGCCATGCAAATCTGACTGGTTCAGGCCAAAGCACGAAATCAATTGGCAAATGATGCTAATGATCTCGGCCTTGTCCCTCCCAGCCAGATTGCGAAGCAGTTCCTCCAGACTGCTTGACATTCTACTCACTTTAAAATGACAGTAAAGCTCTGAGCAAATGAACGCAACGAAAAATGATATATTCAATCGTACTCACCGGAAACGTTTTTTCGTTTGCACAGAAGAACCAACGAACCACTATCACAAGCCAGAAACACCACAATACGGCTGATCATCAACCAGAAATCTTGGCGAAAACACCCGAACGCTCGGACACTTCAGCACTATGTGTATAATGTGATGTATGTAACTCAACTCGACTCGTGTTGCTCTACTGTTCCAAAGGCAAAGAAAACAGCAAAACTTTGTAAATCCGCCCTGAAGACCTAGTTATAATCTTATGACTTTTAGGTCACCACATATTTCCCACTTATACGTATTATAACTTATTGCATTTAGAATAAGTGACATACTTTCGTGTGTTTCCTTCATGGCAACTGCATGTGCAAGAGGCATAGAGGGTCTTTCGTTACCATTATTGATCGATTGATTGATAGCAATTTATTTCCAACAGGCATTCACCCAATTACAAGAAATGTACAAAGGGGTTGATGAAAATATATGCACAACAGTATAATTACTTGAAAGAAAGATTGCTACAACTGAAAGAAATAAATAAAACTTTGAGAACTGTGATTGATATCGCACATATCACATATTGAATTATAGTTGTTACAGTTGTTGCAGTTGTTAGAGTTGTTAGATGGATCTATAAATAAACGCCATTCGTTCGGGTTATCTGCAAATCCTAATTTTTCCATCACACCATTTGGATTTACACAAACACACATTTCATCCTGCATAGTAAAAAATGAGGATAGCTCATGGTTACGGTTCCTAAATATGGTAATTATAGTTTTAGGGGCTAGTAAATCCCATTGTTGTAATTTAAACCCTAATAGTTCAGCATTCTCTTTGGACAAGTGGAGGTCCAGAACTAAGTCATTTAATTCAGGTTGTTCGATTAAGTGGGGTGCTCTTGCTTCACTCTCGAGAAAATAAGGACCGTCTTTTTCTGGCACATCATGGAAACCTGCCTGGTCATCATACATTTCAAAACCTTCCTCCCAATTTGTCGGGGGTGTTGGAACCGGCCTTCTTGCAGAAGGAATATCCGAATATACAATTTTGTGTTTGCTCTTTTTTGAAAAACCAGATAAGTTTGTCGAAAGTTCGACGAGCGGCGTTACAAGTCTCATATACAGCGGAAGCAGATTCGAATACTGGACAGAGTCGGTGTGGTGCTAGACTTCAGACAATTTTCTCAATTTATCATTTTCGCATTTAGGGATCAAAAATTAACAAAGAACTGTCTTTACCGTTACAGTCATAAATTGGCTGTAAACTAGTGTTATCAAACTCGAAAATGAGCTTTTAATGACTTTTCATTCGATAAATATATATTCAGTAACTAACCAAACATTTCGTTTTGCTACCTACAGCGTCATAATATCAACAAATTGAAAAAAAACTAATGAAAAGATGAACAAATGTATATAACAATGAAAGTAGATGTTTAAGGAGGTCTTTTTTTTCCAGTTTGTGTATGAAAGTTACTTCTTTGCATGATCCACATATCTTTATAGATAATCATTTTTCATTTAAATTAACTGCTACCTTCCTTTCTTCAGAATATTTCCACAATTTTCTGTATCAAAATGATGAAGTGGAAATCCAAAAACTGAATAATAGTTTTATAAACAGAATAATTCAAAAATGAGTAAGAGATCCAGTAAACTGGAAAAATAATATATCAATAAGTTTACCACGGTGAAACTGATATACTATCATGAAGATGGGTTCATCAACTAGCTCAAAGCACGTCTTTACATTACTTGTTCATACTTTTCATGAAATCACTCAGGAATTAGTTACCACTTTGAGGTGAATATTATTTATATTTGATATATTGGAAAGACAGCAATATAAAATTTACTATTTACGTCAAGTCCGAAGGGGAACCTAAATTGCCCACTAACTTATTTACTTGATTTAGATAGAGCTCAGACCATATAACCCGGTAGTATCCAATTCCTCAGAGATGCTACCATCAATTGCATGAATGTTTGAGGAGAACACAGCTTGAGTATAACATCAACGTATCATATGTATCGCATTTATTATTAAGGTCTCTACAGAATTCATTCCTGCTATCAGAGCCAGAATCGTAAGGAGAATATTTGATTTCTGTAGTTTGTGTGAAACTGATGATTTTAATGGAGGTCGGTGAAATCATAATGAGAAGGTTAATTTTGTTAGCTATGAAACATTGTCTAATATAAATTTTTCAGAAATCTTCATCACAACTCAACTAATAACATCAACATTACAAAAAATAATCAGTCTAAAGTTCCAGTATTCCAATAATCTTCATTTTCCATAATCCTAAAGCTGAAAATCATTTTTTTAAATTTTGTACTGTTTTTGGGTATAATACAGTATCAAATACAGATTCAAATTTTATTTAAGATAATTACGACATAGCTTTTGCAACACTTGGTATTCAAATTCAAAATCATTGTATCCGCATCTCTTGACTATTTTGTTAACAGCAGTTTTTGATAAATTTTATTCACTGGCCACAGTTCTCGACCTTTTTTTTAGATAGATAGATAATTTAGATAGATAATTCATTTCACCACATAACATAATAAAAATGTTTGTAGCAAGTCAAAAAATAGCATGAGAGTAATTAGTTAAACAATCAAAATATTATAAAAATAAACGAGAAACAGGAATACAGAATTATAAAAAAAAATTGAGTATGTATGTTGACATTATAAACATTGAAAATGATTAACGTATTCTTCGACAGAGTAGACGCAGAAACTCGAAAGATAATTTTTTATTGTGTTTTGAATTTGGACATACTAAGAATTTTGAAACTATCGGCAAGATAGTTGTAGAGGTTGGAATTCAGTGTGTTTTTTTGTGATTTACTCAAACGGTACCGGTTTGTCCGAAATTTTTTACAATGTCTGGTATCATAGTCATGAAGGTCTGATTGCTTGATCAATGAAGTTGGTTTTTTATGAATTTCTTTGAGAACTTTGTACAAAAATAATGTGGGTAACGGCATTATCCTCAATTTCCAAAACAGAGATAGACAATGATTCCTATAACCAGAGTTAGTAATCATTCTGAGAGCTCTTTTCTGCAATTTGAGTATAATGTGAGAATGGAAGAGGGAGAAATACGATATTTTCAGTGTATCGAAACTAGTTATATTTCTCAACTGACGCAATAAAAAAATAGTTCTAGATAATTTTTTAATCAATTGGTCAATATGACAGGTCCAAGTGAGAGTACTATCGACAACTAACCCAAGTAATTTAGCACTGTTTGCACTTGATGCAGCGACAGAGCTTGCTGAAAACTGTAACTGTTGCGTTTTATCTGTATTCAGTTTGCGTCGACCTGACACGAGCTAACTTTCTGCCTTCTCATCGACTTCCTTCGATATTCTAGATCAGTGTTCCTTATAGTCATGCGGGACCATTTGATAAAATTTCTGTCAGGCCATGGACCACCAAGTTGGTTAATTAGTTTGTACTTAATATAAAGTATCTTACGATAACTACAAATAAATACAGTACAGTACAGTAAATAAATGGAATGGTTGTTCTAATTCATCTATAAATAAAATACATATATTATTTAAAGTCTTTCAATCATTAGGTAAAATCTGTAACTGTAACAAAAATTGCATTATAAATTAATGCGATTTTTGTGATTGCATACTTTTAACTAATTTCTGAATCCTTGGTTCAGTGTTACTTAAACTTACTTAAGTAAATAAAGTAAGGTAACGAATAGCAATGTCTCGAAGTTTTGGCTCCAAAATTTTTGAAGATTAATTCCTGATTCGAATGTATCTTTTAAGTTGCTGTCATGTCAATTAATCCTTCTTGAACTTCATCAGGCACCTTAGAAACGTTTACAATAAATGGATTGCAGATCAGTTTTTGAACACTTTTATCCTCGCCGTCGGGAAAAAAGCGAATGCATCCATTTTTTACGTTTTCTAAATGTAATATATTCTTTTGTTTTCCCCTTTAATTTCAGAACTCTGTCCATTAATGATTTGATTAAGCTTATCAAACACAAAAAAGTTATTACTTTCGACCTTGTTGATCCATAGCTCGATTTTAGCGATGAACACACTGATTTTATCTTCATAAGCAAAAATATTGCTCATGCCTTGCAACTCCAAATGTCTCGACCCTTGCAGTAGAAGGTTTAATTTATTCAGTTGCGCAAAAAACTTGACCAAATAAGCAAAATGTATTTGAAATTTGGAGTCGCAGAACAACTCTTTGTTTTCCTTGTTAATTAAAATATTTTTACTTACTCTCTTAATTCGTACAACCTCAACAAAATGCTTCCTTTGGAAAGCCAATGCACTTCCGTGTGGAAAAGCAAAGTTTATGTTCAGAGTTCATATCAGAACACAATTGTTTGAATAGACGAGTATTGGGTGCATTCTTTTTAATAAAATTTACTACTTCCGTAGCTATTCTCATTGTCAAAGCAAAGCATTCTGGAAGCGTCTTGCCAGCTAGTGCTTGACGATGAATAACGCAGTGTGTCGTAATTGCAAACGGATTTTGAGTGCTTATCAATGCTGCAAGACCAGAGCGAGAACCAACATAGCAGGAGAACCGTCCGTACAAAACCCCGCAAGCCGTTCACACATAAGTCCATGTTTCTCCATATATTGACTTATTGCATCCATAACATCTGCACCTTGCGTTTCAAATTTCAAGTTCTTGAGAATATAGTAACTCTTCTTTAAACATTTCAGCGGCGGGTCGCATTGTATCGTGTCGACTCATCTGACATATTTTTTAGGATGGCTCCGCGAACCACTTGGGATGCTTCCAGGGACCACTAGTGGTCCGCGTACTACCGGTTGAGAACCACCGTTCTAGATAGTTCAATAGAATTTTTGCCGGAGTAAATAAACGTAGTGTCATAGGCATACAAACAGATTCATATGGATGCATGAAGTTACTAATGCCATCAACGTAAATTATGAATAGAAGTGGTCCCAATACTGATCCTTGGAGAACGCCATGTTTAACGAGTTTTAAATTCGAATTGCAATTATTGCTACCGACTGCTTGGTATCTATTCGATAAATATGATTTTGTCAGGGATAGAAATACTCCCCTGGCGCCATGGTAATATAGTATTTCCAATAATATGTCGTGAGAGACGCAGTCGAACGCCTCAGAGAGGACGCAGAGCGTAATAGCTGTGTGGTTACCTTGCTCGATATTATCGACTACTTCCCTCACCACATTGGAACTGCATCTGCTGTAGAGCGATACTTACGAAAATCAAATTGAGATTCGTTGAATAATTTATATTTTTCAAAATATGAGTGCAAACGTTGTTTAATAATCTTCTCAATTATTTTGCTAAAAATGGAATTTATTGAATAATTCGTAACAAGAGAAATGTCTTCGTTTTTAAACAAAGGGGTAACTTTTGATAGCTTGAATGCATCAGGAATAATACCACTTGTGAGTATTACATTTATTAATTTAGAAAGAGGCTGCAGCGATATCTGGGATTTTTGAGTGAGCTTATTGCACTTTGAACGTCTTCTTCGGTCACTGGGCCCAGAAAGAAAGAGCTGCAAGGGGCTGGAAGATGTGTGAAATTCAATGAACCCTCTTTGCATACCGTTGGTAGCGATTGAATGATATTTGTCAGCAATATTAACAAAAAAGTCATTGAAATGGTCAGGACATTGATATCGTTGATATACTTTTTCTATACATTCACACAACTCTAGGTTTATAGAAAGTATTATTTTCAAGTAGTAGACCGTAGATAGAAAATAACATAACAAGAAATGTCATATTATTTGTCACTTCGTTCATTATTGTGCCATTTTTTCAATTCAACTTATTCGATATGGTAAGATAAACACATAACGAAAAGTGAGATATGTACGAACTGTACGTAAAACTAGATAGGAATTCGTTCAAAGGGCAGCAAAGGTATGATGCATTATATCCAGAAAGAACGAAACGAAGTATCAAAATGTTTATCTACAACGTTACTTGCACTTAATTCTTTCATTGAACCTAGAGTTCCTCATGTAAGATGTAACGTGCCTATCAATGACATCAATGTTCTGGTCCAGATTCGATTGAATCCGAAAAGGGGATCGAGCGCAATCGAGCCAGTGAATGCAATTTATCAAAGAGTGATGTTAATAAAATAGTTAAGAGACACGGATACCATGACTATGAATACCAAGCAGTGCAAAAACTATATCGTAATGATTCTGAAAAAAAGTTTCAATTCTGCAACAATTTTGCGCACATCATTTGGGAAGACGAAACGACATTCACAAATTCTGGCATCATCAATCGATGGAACACACATTTTCATTCCACAGAAAATCCTCACTCGATTCAGAATATGTAGAAATTATAGAAAAAATTGTGGATGATATTTCTATACGGTATCGGCGTAATAGTCCCTGTGTACAATAAGACGGATGTGGTCCACACAACTCAAAAAAAGTCGTAGACTATTTGAATTGAACTGTTTCCGAATCATGGCTCGGGACACGAGGTCCAGTTGCATGGCTTGCCACATCTCCGGATTTGAATCAGCTTGATTTCCATTCGTGGAAATATTTCGAAAATAAAATTTATGGTACCACGAATATCACAATGAAGATTCTTCGCGAGGAAATTGAGAATGCATTGAATGGTATTCAAGGAGACGAAATAAACAAATATATAAAAAACTTGAGTTCCAGAACCGCGAAGGGCATTTTACAGAACGGTGGATATTTTGAACACTTACGTCAGTAATTTTCATTCATTTTCGAATCATTATTTATTTTGGCTAAATAAAAGTTCCGTTTAATTATTATGGATTAGGTTTTTTTCCCCTTTTGAAATCTGTAACTAATTATTACTTGTTTCTTCCTTTGATCCTGATAGAATCCATTCGGTTTGAGATGAGTGAGTCAATTTCCTTATAGAAATGTGTTGCATGTTGTTAATTGAACTGAAGATAAATGTAATACAGATCCAACCAAAAAAACCCGCATCAAAATCCGTTGCTTATTTCATCAGTTCTGACTTCCATTGTCCAATATAATATAAATTGATTTGAAATCCCTGAAAGAATCTTTCAAAAATTAAAAGATTTACCGAAAAATAACGGTTTTCATCAAACAAAAAACTGAAATTACAAAGAAATAACATACAAGCAACAACCAAAAAAATAACAAAAAATCAAAATATTATTACAAGCTGAAATTTAATAAATATTATCAAAAACAAATGAAAATTAAAAATTAAAAGATTCCATACCATGTAACGTCACGACGTTTCGATTGTTAGTATCCACAATCTTCTTCGGGTGATAACTGGACTTATTCGTCCCAGATCTGACTATTTATAGGTCATTCGAGTGCTTTCATCTATCCCCTCTTTCCTTTTTCCGCTTCATTGCTTTTTAGCGGGAAATGACCGTTTGGCGGGAGTTAGTCGTTTTCCGCTTGATAAGAGGTTTCCATATGTTACGTATCTCTACGCTAGCTTGGTTGAATGCGTTGTTGGACAACATATACGCGGCTTCTTTCTCTTTCTCCTAAACGAGTGTTCCTTCTTGTGGATGATTTCAGCTTCAGCCCACTTAATGTTATGTTGATGAGTCCAAACATGCTCTGTTATTCCGGATTTGCTGGTTGCTCCTCGCTGTGTGTGTTTCTTATGCTCAGCAATGCAAACTTTCAATGGCCTCTTAGTTTCACCGATGTATGATTCTCCGCACTCGCAGGGTATCCGGTAAATGCAATTCTTGGAATCGCAGTCCACGTTTGGTGGCCTGGTTTCTGTGAGGCTGCTACAGATAGTGTTCCCAGATCTCAGGCAGGCCCTGTTGTTATACTTGGACCCAATTTTTTGTATCCTTTTCGATAATCCTCTGATGTAGGGAAGTACAAGTACTGGTTGTAGCGGCTTCTCTTTCTTGTGGACCTCTTGCTGTCTTCTAGCTGAAGCCTGTTCTACCATCACTCTGGAGTAACCATTCCGTTGAAGGTCATTTTTGATGATGTCTAGTTCCTTTTCGAGACCTTTCTTTGTATTACAGAGCACGAAAGCACGGTCTAGTAGTCTTGATGATTCGTCTCTTAGTCGATTGATGGTGGTAGGATTTCTGGTTCAGATACTGTCCTATGTGAGTGGGTTTTCGATATACAGATGTTTTCCATTCAGTGTCGGTCCTTTCCACCAATACGTCTAAGAACGGCAATTCGTTGTGGACTTCCTTCTCCATTGTGAAAGTGATGGAAGGAGTTACGTAGTTGATGTGCTTCAGGAAAGTATATAGTTCTGCATTTCCATGGTTCCATATTGTGTTGTCTATAACCGGTAAAAGTATCGATCCCATTGGCAATCCCTCATCTTGCGTAAAGAATTCGTCCTTCAGTTGGAAGTAGCAGTTTCGTACACAGCATCCTAGTAACTACATGATTACTTGTTTCGGTTAGTTTGTTCTATTTTCCAGGTCCCCATCTTCGGATAACTTCTTCTGTATGATTTGAAGTGCTTCTTTGACAGAAACGTTGGTATTGAGACTTTCCAAGTCGAAACTGATCAGTTGATCCTGCTCTTCGACTTCGATTTCCCCTAGTAGTTCAAAAAAATGCCTTTTTAATTTTTCACACCGTCTTTCATGGAATTCAAATCAATTTATATCATATTAGACAATGGAAGTCTGAACTGTTAACCACCTTCAAACATCCGTTACTTAGTTTTTAAGTTCAAAGCATACATAGGTAGAAACAGTGGAAAGCGATTTCGTTTTGTACTATGTTGTAGATTATCGAAAGCTCAGGCAACTGAAAGAAATATTTCATTTTCATTTCATCAAACTGAGTATCTGCAAACTTGTAACGAAGGAAGCAAACAATATTCGTAAGTATAATATTAGAGAGTTTCTATTCCTTAAAAAATCACATTTTTTTTTCGATATATTGGATACTATATCACTGAGTAATTGAATGAATTTCTCTGAGTGATCTTAATATCTTTTCATATTTTTTTTAATCTCATCACCAATATCTAACACCACACATATAGTTGATTTTTCATCTGAAACTCCGTTTCATTAGCTCAATTTCATCAAATAGTTAACTTCAACAGCATGAAAAATGAATATTGTTAATTTATCGCCAAACAATTGTTGTAATGATTTGATGTTCGACTCGCGTGATAAAGGTGTTTTGTTCAAGACAGCAAGGTGTGTTTACTCACATCATACGAATACACCTGCAATGTTACTCCAGCAAAAATAGATGAAAGAATCATACATATCTCACACAATTTTCATTCGCTTAATAAAGAAAAAGTCAATTTCACATTTTTGTGAATTTTGACTTTCATTTATTGATTTAACTAAAACTAACTAAAAAGCTTCTAAATAAAGTTATTCACTTGATGAGATCCAAAGATAATAATAATTCACCAAAGATGTTCCTCTATGTGATCAATTTCCTATTTGAAATTCCAGAATATAGCTTTGAAAAGTGCTTGACTGAAATATGAAATGAATATTCTCAGAGAGCAAATTCCTATTGTGTTTTCAATCCAGGCGCTAGCAGTATCTTCTGACAAGAACTAATTAGACTCTAATTCAAGCTCAAAACCTGGAAAATCCTCTTTCAGCTGGAAAAAGATGAATTAGTAAACTAGAAAACTTTTCCAACTACAGCTATATGAACGGTTGTTTTAACTGTCATTTCTTTCATTTTGTTACCAGGCTTGAAAAACAATTATGATAATTTTCAATTTGATTAGTATTTTATTTTCATCTACACAAAATTCAACGACTAATAGTCGTTGGTTTGATTTGATACACTTTTGTGAAGTCATCTTCTTGACACTACTCATTATAAATCACAATTATACATTTTTTGAGGAATCGTTGCAGATGAAACATTTCAAGTGGTAAAAACTGATCTGATCATTCATAGAAATAACATTAGTTTTCGAAGTGAGGCCTTTTTTCAAAATTGCCCTAATCAGTTGAACGATGATGTTTCATCATATGTTGATAGAAATATTGAAATTGTAAATGTACACATTGCACATTTTGAATAATTGTAAGACTAGTAGATAAGGCAATATCGTGATATTGATTTAAGACGCAGGTTTCTAGCAGAGGTATCTATGGTATGAATAAGGATAAGATTGTAAGTATATTCAGTTTGTAATTTTCCTCTGAAAGATGGTCACTTGGTGATCGAAACTCGTGTCGAGGTGTCAAAATAACCGTTTGGTGTTGGGAGAAAAAGCTTCAGTTATATTCAGTAATACACCGAAGGTTCCAAACAGTTTATCACAAAGAACAAGCACAGTTTTATTCAGAAGATTATATATAATCACAATACGTAGTTTGAAAGATTTCATTGAGACTGATTGAACAGAAAATATGAGTGTTTTATAAAACAGCCATTCCAGCGTTTTACTTGCCCCATCATCATACATAATATGTAAAACTTCTGAAGAAATGAATGAAGTAATCAAAACATTAATGGAGACACTTCATAAAAATGTCTCTTTCTGTGACATAAAGTCGTGATTATCTATGAGAATTGAATGCATCATCTTTCGAAGTTGAACTGATGAACGGAGATTGAAAACCAATGTTTCCACTCGAAATTTTGGAGTGCAACTGTCGATTGAAGTTTTCCATATAAGTGAAATGAGATATTATCACTTTTCCATATATTTCGTTGTGTAGCATTCTGCTATCTGCTATCTATCCCATTCCCATTACGTGAATTTGGGTAGAAAATAGTTGAAAGTAGTTGTTACGAATAACTTTTTTGTATCAAATTGTATCTGAAAAAAAGTCTGTGCATGACCTACAAAGCGCTGTGAAAAGTTTTGTAGAGGTATTCGAAATTTCTCCATTTTCACATTACAAAAGAAAAAGTATTTTTTATATCATTTGTAAATTTCAGTCTAATTTCTTTGGAACAATCTCACACAGGCCCCCTATACTTGATATTGCTGGAAATTGAATCCGAATTACGTGTGTGCTAAGATTTGGAGTATGAAACGCGTGGATTTTCTCATTTCGTGAGACGTTTGTGATTCCTACACGCAACGTTTTGTCCTAAACACGAAACGAGATTGTAATCGAATCGGTTTACCGCCAATTGGATGTATTAGCGATGAATTCGAGTAACGCAAACAAACGATTTTCTATCCAGAATATCAAATTACAGTTCAATACAATGTTTCATTTCGAACTGAAAAAAATTGTTTCATTTCGAATTCAGAGTGATTGAAAATATTTTTTGCTGGACATTCAGATGAGAGAGTATATTTGTACTGGTATACAGGGTGTAACTGAATAAGTGTAAAACATTCAAGGAGGTGATTCCTCATCGAAAAAAATATAGGATCTTCATTGGAGCATCCCTTGTTAAGATACAGCCCCTTAAATGGGGTACATGAAGTTTATAAAACATTTTTTTTCACAAGCACTAAAGAAGTTACAATATTGAAATCAACCTGACGTTTTGTACTACCAAAAAGGCACTTAGCCAGAAATTTATTTGGTTTACCCCATGGTTGTAAGTGGTGGAAAACGCAACCCCTAAAATTTACTTCCAATGTAACTTTTTATCTTATTATTTGTTTACTATGTAAAAATGTGTTTCCGATAGCCTGTTTCATCCTAAACAAAAAATGTCTCTTGGGTTTTTTGCCCAAAATTAATCAATTTATGAACAATCACAGAGATACATCGTCATAAATGCAAACTGGATTTATTGTTATTTTGTAGTTAGTACCTGCATTAAACGATTGAAGGGTAATGAACAAAACTAATTTATTAATAACAAAACACACAATATGTAGAAATCATAGTAAATGTTCAATATGTCTACCTTCAGACATTACGCATGCGTCTAGACGTCGGCGCATTGAGCCACGTATTCGCTCAAATATTCCTGGAGTCTCTCTGATTACACTGCACGCATCGTTGATGCGGTTTCTCAAGTCCTCTACATCGCGAACAGGAGTACGATAAACCAAATGCTGTAAATGGCCCCAAATAGAGAAGATTGAGATCCAGGGATCGAGCGGGCCAGTTCTGAGGTCCTCCTCGACCTATCCACTGATTTGCATATGTTTCAGATAAATGGTGACGTGCTACTTGGCTAAAATGGGCATATCCCTTCTGATGCCTAAAGGAACTTCCCCCAGCAGTACTGAATGCACTTCTCTCAAAAATTGAACGTATACCTCATCATTCAATCGAGGAGGTAGAAAATGAGGCCCAATTAAATCATCCCCAATAACTCCGAGAGAAAACTCTTCTTGATGATTAGTTTCGACAATAGCGTGAGGGATTTCATCTGCCCATATGTGGTAAATATGAAAATTAATAATCTTGTTCCGAGAAAAACTACATTCGTCTGTGAATTCCATCGTCTTCAGAAAGTCACAATTTCTTGTAATCATTTCCAGCATCCAATTGCAAAATTCAAGATGGTTTGGAAAGTCTCGCGGTAACAGTGCCTGTACTCGTTGCAGATGGTAAGGGTATAAGAGTTGTACCTTTAAAATTAGAAATACCGTTATATGATCAACATTTAGCTGGAAAGCAATCTTTTTAGTACTGGTAGTAGGTTGTTCTTCAATCAAATTAAGTACTGCTTCCTCAAGCTGTGGTGTTCGTACTTCTTGGTGACGACCACAATCCTGCGTTCTATTGTCGAATGAACCATATTTTCGTAATCGTTGATGAAGTCGAGCAAATATTCTATGTGAAGGATGCTGCCATTGAGGATACATTTCAGCATATCTTCTAGGATAAAACTCAGTTTTATCTTCCTCTTGAAGATGATCACTTGGTGATCGAAACACGTGTCGAGGTGTAAAAAAAACGATTTGGTGTTGGGAAAAAACTCCAGTAATATTCATTACTATACCAAAGGTTCCAAACAGTATGTCACAAGTTCATATTATGCTATTTGTGAGAAATATGTATAACTTCTATTTGTATTTGGTGAAATAAACATTACATTACTTGCTCGGGACACTCTATCACAGCCGGTGAAAATATGTAGAATGTGAGGAATATTGTTATGAAAAAATGTCGAATCACTATTAAAGGAGTGGATGGGGATGTTGGCATATCGGTTGGCTCATGCCATGCAATTTCATTGAAAATTTTGAGCATTAACCGTGTGGCAGCAAAGTTTGTTCCAGAATTGCTGAATTTTGACCAAAAAAACCGTCGTCGTCCTTAGTTTAAAAAGCCTAAAAACACGCTTTTATAGCATACGAAACTAAAAAATGAAAAATAAATATAGAACCACAACCAAATTGAAATTTTTAATTGTTTCTCATTACTTGATTAATAGAACGTATACAATTCAATCACTTGGACTTAGAACGTTATTTCGTCTTCTGTCCCATGTGAAACGAGCCAGTTATAAAGTTATCTTGTGATCAAACTTCAGCTTTGTGCCTTTGTCGGAGGGCCGTAAACGGAACAGCTGCTGGCTTAAGCCATTTCTCGACATAATAACATTTTATTCGGATTTTGGAAGCTGGTAGGGGGCCCTCCTATGACGGACTCGTTATAACTGAAGTTAAAAACACACGCTTCACGCTCCGCCACCTTTGAATGAGTAAAAAGATCGGAAACAGAACAGGTTTTTTATAAATATTGTTCGGACGAAGTTCGATAGAGAAATAAAGATAAGGAATCCGTCGTGCAATGAATTTCAATTTGAGATGATCAGTATGTGGACACAGTTTCAAGATAAATACAGGGTGATTAGTACAAGGGCGTCCATGACGAATTTTCCAACGATATTTCTGAATGGTTAGTGGATAGGAATGAAATCATGAAGATGAATAACATAAGAAGTCCAATTAGTCAAAAAAAGAAAAATTAAAAATTGCGGTTTTCAATGACAGAAATTATATTTATTGGAAACACTTCTTCCACACACTATATTTTCAACTCTCTAGGTGAATCCTTGGGGTATTAGAGCATTAACTATTTTTCTAATAATGAACTTGCAAATACATTGTGTATCTTTTGTCGGAGGTGACGGACTTGGTTTTTTAGTCTATTTACAAAGTAACAATTCAATCCTGGTAATTAAAATCAGGAGAAACGTACTCGACAGGGATTGAAATTGATATCGGTTGACACAAATGGTCTAACAATAGTTAGGTACCTCCAATCCCTGTCAAGTACCTTCCTGCTGTTTTTATTATTCGAACTCGATTCAGTGTATCTCTGAGACACTTTATGCTGTTTCTCTTGTAGTTAATGTTGTAAATGTTAATAGTTAATTGTGATAATATGACAATAATTCAATTGAAGAGTACTTCTACACGATCTTTTTCAATTATGAAATTTTCAGCTGTGTTTGAAAATTGAAATTTTCAATATAAAGCGAATGTAGCAGTATCACATTCCGTGTACGCATGAATAAAGAAAATGTTATTTTTTTTCTTATTAGTCAGTGGGCTATGCTTGAAGACTGGCAGTAAACAAATCTAAAGAAATGAACTTTAAACGTTCAAGCCAGTCTCGGATATACCTACACAGTAGGTAGATTGGACTGAAGCATTTCAGAAAACAACCACTCCCCTGGCTAATACCAAGAAGGGCGTTGGATTATTGGATTATATCCGACAGGCGTCAGTGCAGGAATTTACACCAAAAAAATTACTGCATATGCAATTGGCAATACAACTGAAAGGGCCGACCTGCAATTTTGTAACGGACACACTTGTAGACCGGTTTCAGGCTCATTAGCCACTCATCAGTGCAAGATAGTGGCCATCATCGACCTGAAGTCAATAATATTCCATAATTGAAAATTGGAATTCTTTCGGAGCATTTCATTCCTCTTCCTAAGTTGGAGCGAACAACAAAATGTCACTCCATCTAGTGGACGAGGTGCGCTCCAACTTAGGAAGAGGAATGAAATACTCTGAAAAAATTCCGATTTTCAAATTATGGAATATCATTGATTTTAGGTCGATGATGGCCAGTCTCTTGCACTGGTGAGTGGCTATTGAGCCCGAAACCGGTCTGCAAGTGTGCCCGTTCCATAATTGAAAGTCGACCCTTTCAGTTGTATTGCCAATTGCATATGCAGGAATTTTTTTATGAATATTCCTGCACTGACGCCTGTCGAATATAATCCAACGCCCTTCGCGGTATTAGCCAGGGGAGTAGTTATTTTCAGATAGACGTCAGTCTATTCAACGAACTATGACGAACGGACTATGTAGGTATATCCGAGACTGGCTTGAACGTTTAAAGTTCATTTCTTTAGATTTATTATTTTTTTGTCATATGAGGATATTATATTAATATGAGTTTGATTCTTCATCATCAGCAGCTGAATATCACTAATGCATTGATGCCTTCGGCCTCAAAAACTCTTAATCATGAGAGTTGCTGTCTAGATGGATTGTATACATCACTTTTTGAAAAAGTAAACACTTCAATGTCAGATTTTCAATTCACACTCCCAGTTTACAGTTGACAGTTCACAAAACCGTGACACGCGTTCAGCTATACAATACCATCTTCAGGCGTCACATGCATTTTCAGGCGTATTGTAACGCCTGAATATGCTATTGTATAGCAAAACAAGTGTCGCGGTTTTCTGAACTATCGAGTGAAAACATCACATTAATTTGAAGATAATACTCATTATTGACCTTACGCCACGGTAATAGAAAAAAAAACAGCGAGCAATATCTTGACATTTGATCAAATTTGGCGTGCTATTTTGGTCTTGGCTCTCCTGGGCTTTTCCATTGAAACAATTGGACTTTGATTTCGATATCATATCTGGATCGCCGTAATTCAAAAATTCTTGAGCGATGATCATGCGACGGTTGTTTGGTCAAAATTCAGCAATTCTCGACCAAAATTCGCTGCCACACGCTTTATGCCCAAAATTAAAAAAATGCATGGTATGAGCCAACCAATATGCCGACATCCTCAGCAACTTCTCTAATAGTGATTCGACGATTTTCCATAACAAATTTACCCACTCTCTCAATGTTTCCATCGGTTGCTGATGATCTGGTGCGTCCAGATGAGTCTACCGAATGAAAATAATCGTCAAACGAATGTATGTAGCCTACGAAATTTGAACATCAACCTTATTTTTTGAAGAGTCCACATGATGCTCGTGGCGAATGTAACAGCCTTATCCGGATTGGAGCTGGTTATTACAGATTCGAAGTAAGTGAATCATCATCATCATAACTGAGTCGAAAGAAGAATAGACTGCCATTAGAACTGAACTACTACCAACCGTGTACGAGAAAGCTTAGGACCAGTTTAAATATTGGATGGCATTATCGCATTTGGAAAAGAATTCTCAAGGATAACCAGAATGTCATAAAAGGAAGCAGTTAGTAAAACTCCAATGGAATACATCGCACATTGAGAATAATACATCAGGTGTACCACGAACTTCGGTTCTGGGTCCTATCCTATTTCTGCTTTATCTAAATGATCTGGTAACCGTTGACATTGAATGAAAGTTCACACTTTTTGCAGATGACACCACGATCCTTTGGCGTGGGACAAATGACGATAAACTCAGAGACATCATAACTCTGGATCTCTGTAGGGTTAAACAGTGGTGCGATTCAAATTCCTCATGTTTCAACCCAAATAAATACCCCTAAAAATGTTTAGGGGTATTTATAATATAAAAATAGCATTTGGCTGATATGCAGTTCAAGTTTTTTCTAACGAACTCAATCAATCGTCAGCCAGAACTGTGTATTTTTCCTTGATAGAGTCGCACTTGAGATATGGAATTGCCTTTTGGGGCTTTTGTAGTCAGTAACTACTGAATTCAGTATTCGTTCTACAAAACAGGGCTGTCAGATATATACGTAGGGCAAAATCACAAGACCACAGCAAACCACTCTCCATCAGTCAGAAAATTCTTACTGTTCCTTCTTTATTCCTTTCAGAAATCGTTTGCCTAATTCACAAAAACTACTACAACTCAGCGGCAAATAATAACAGATGTTACCACACAAGAGAAAGTAGGAATTTACCCTTGCCAATCCCAAAATCAGCAATTAGAAAATGTTCTTTGATATATGAGAGCAAGAAAATATACAACCACCTTCCAATGTGCAAATTAAAAAAAAAAATCAGAAAATTAGTCAAAGGATTACTTCTACAAAAAGCTAAATATGACTTGAAGAAATATTACGATGATGTATTTTAACTCTTAGTATTTCAGATGCTTACATATCTATAATGATTTATTCATTTATTATCTGAAATGGTTCATATATTGTTTTATTTATGTGTATTCATATTTGCAAATTTTTTAACCCTATAATGATTGTTCACTGTATATCATAATTTTAATATTCTTCAAAAACTTCAACATTGTTGCCTCCAAAAAGTGTCACTAGCTTTGTCAATAAAGATTTCTTGGACAATAAAGCATGGTTGATTAATTGATTGACTTGTGTCTGACTCTCAATACAGTTCATGTAATCAGTATTGGAACTTATTGAAATATATTATTACTGGATATTTTTCTGAAGTGTTGTATTGAGTAAATACAACACTAAGTAAATGCAAACTGTTTCTGTTATGTTATTGTTATGCAATATATCCTGGTATAATAGTGATTTGTGATTTATTTTGAAGTGAATTGTTTTAATTANTATATATTCAGTATCTATTTGGAAATGTATTTCATTTCATAGTCTTATATGACTGAATAACGATAGCTAATATGTGTAATTCTGTTTATTTTTTTTTATTCAATTATTTCAACCAAGCTTCGTCAATAAGATATGAATCTTCAGACAATAAAGCATATTTTGAGTTGACTTGACTTGGTCATTGTCTTTTCCGGATTACTTTCCATTCTCAACATACTTAAGTTGTCCAAATATATATCGCTTAATTTTTCACACATCCCTTCGGTATTCATATCATCAGAATAATAAATATTCGATGATAATATTCTAGGATGTATGAACCTCTGAAGAAGCTAGCCACTCACACCAGTGAAACGTCAGGAAGGAATTCTGAAAATCTACGACATTCGAGCCCAAAAAATGGTGACACTGAAAACCTTGGCAGCGGAAGCTTATTGTTATACCTCATCATATTTATTTACTATTATCTGATATAGCTTTGGGGGCAGGTTGTTACACTCAAACATTATACACCACTTTCTATGTAACAACTTACCCCGAAGGTATGTTTTGCAGAAAAAGCTGAATAACTATAACAAAAAATGTATTCATTCAAGGTATACATAGTCAAAAGATACTTTCACTATGTATACACTACCAAGGTGTTAATACTTACTTCATCATATTCAAAATCACTCTGATGTACGATAAGCAGTCAACCAACTACTATGGAAGCATGTTTCATACCAACACTCTGTCGTTTGGTTGATGCGCAGTCACGAAAATTATCGGATTAGTCTAATCAACAAGTTCAAAAACATGAAAAATAGAGATAAAGGTCCTAAAAATATGAGCGATAGCTCATTAGATTCGGAATCATCTCTAGACAAATGTTTTTGAAGGATTTTTGTGCAGGTATAAAATTGCAATTGTTATTAACAAAATAAGATTAAAAAAATTATATTTAGTTTCATGTTAATAACTCAAAAAATATTAATAATTTAATAATTTTTTTCTGCTTCAGAAAAAAATATAACCTCGGTCAATATTTGTTAATAACAAATTGTTAAACTAATAAACAATTAAATAATAAATAAAAATAATTTCCTGCCAAACTATTCAAAAGTGTAAATTATTATTCATTATTTTCAAAGCGAAATTATTTCTCAACTAATTATTTGAACAATCTAAATATAACAAAATTGATTCTAAAAAATTAAAAATTAAAATTGAAATCAAGAAAAAAATTTGATTTCCTATATCATAATTATCTCTAGACAACAAAGTAGCAAAAAAATTTTTTTCAAAAATATTGAATTTCTCTAATTGTTTAAAACAATTTAAAAAACAAATTACGTAAAAAATTCATATCCTATGTTAATAACTGCCATTGTTTAATGTGAAAACAGACATAGCTAAATATCAATTGAAAAAAAAAATTTTATCAACAATTTTTAGATATTTCATTTTGCAATAGTTATAAAAAATCATAATTAACAAATTATTAAATTTTTGTGAACTTTTATCGCAGGATCGTATGAAGTATATATCAAAAAGGCTCCACGAAGTTTGAAATTTATAGGTCAGTTATTTATACCTTTTATCCCATTATTTATGCCAACGGAGATTGGGAAAAAATTTGTTAGTTAACAATTGAATAACTTTTTGAAAAATGGTGATAAAACTTTTTTTTCTACGGGACTCGATTCATTCAAGTGTTAAGAAGATACTAGATTTTTTTCAAATTTTTAAAATGACATTTTATGTTATAAAAAAATGATTTCCTTTGATAAACTCTCTTTAGTGGCAGCGCGCGCGTAACAGCCGCGCGGAACCCTATTTTCAACGTCAAATTAAAATTATAAATAATGGAGATACATTTTTGGAAGTCAGGACTTTTTATCGGAAATTTCCTTCTCCTTAACGAGCTTTTTTCAAAATTGCTTAAATATTAATATTGAGTTATTAAGGAAAAACTAAATACCATTATTTTTTAATCTTATTTTGTTAATAACAAATGTAATTTTTTACCTGGACCAAAATCCTTCAAAATCATTTTTTTAGAGGTGATTCTGAATCGAATAAGCTATGGCTCATATTTTTAGGACCTTCATCTCTATTTTTCATGTTATTGAACTGGTTGATTAGACTAGATGTAAAATGTCCCTAGCTGTCCCTTTAACAACCAGTCCCGAATTCATTTCAAGAAAAAAAAGTCATACAAAAATGTTTCTTATGAATATCTCACATATCGTTGAAAAATATAAATGATTTTGTCCTTGCCTCATGATTCTTCTGATTTTGATCAATTTAGAAAAATAAAAATTGAAAAAAAAAGTCGTTCAAATCGGAGATGTTTCTCAGAACTTTCTAAAAGCAGACTACTTTGATTTGACAATCAGTGACAATCAGATGCTAAAAGATAATTGTTACTTGCTTTCGGGCGCAAGAATAGAAGTTATTTATTATTATTTCTTCATTATTTTGATTCCAACATCGAAGTCACCATCGAACTCCGCCTATTGCCTAGCCAATCGCACCTGTCAGTTCACTAAGAACTGGAATGTCTGATGACTCATTCCGAGATGAAAGAACATTTAATGCTGGCATTCATCCCCAGCACCGAATGATTCAAAACCTTTAATCTCGTTAAAGGGTAATACCTTTCCATCAGGACCCATTTCACGTTCTAATCTGTTTATAGCCCGAGGGGGGTTTATGAAACTTTACCGCCACGTTCTCCCTACGCATTATTCAGTTCTAGAGAGGATTCTGGCTAGGTGGAGCGTCAAACATGCTCTAAAGTTTGTTCGCCGAGTGGCTAACATTTCCACGTTTCAATTAGAGAAGGAACTTGGAAAGAACCACGGATGTGTGAAGTTTCCGAATCCGCCGAGAGTAATAACAAGATGAAATTTCTGTCGGATGAAACAGCTTGGATGAAACTTTCTGGTGGTTTACAAAAATATGGCTGAATTAATTTGCTTGGATTGTGCAGTGATGAGGCGACTCATACAATGCGATATAAAATAATCTGGGAATGAAAGGTTTTAGCTCCCTTCTTTTTCATCATTATACAAAAAAAAAACTTTGTGAACTTTTCACATTATTTTGTATAAAGATGGAGAAGAAGACAGCCAACAACTTTTTGTTCCAAAACTGATCTTTCCTGAAAAATACCGCTTTCAGTTCATTGAGTCATCATTAGTTACATGACGAATTTCAATAGTTCGTACTTCCATTATCTATATTGATGTAAAATGATTTGAAATTCTTGACAGAATATTACAATTGAAAATCAAAATGAATAGCTGAAAATAATAAATTCATTGAGCAGGAAAAACCTGAAATGAAATTACAGTGGAATAAAATACAAGCAAATAATTGAATAAAAAATAGAAAATGAAAATCAAGGGATTTCAAGACAAATCACTTCAAGAAGTTTCGATAGTTAGTATCAACAATCGTGTTTGAGAGATGACTGGACTAATTCCTTCGAAAGATAATTATTTAAACGTCATTCGAGTGCTTTCATCTATCCCCTCTTCCTTCTCTCCGCATCACCGATTCAGCGTGTAATGATCGTTTGACGGAAGTTGGCTGTTTTCCGCTTCATTATGGGTTTTCATATGTTACGCATCTCTGTGCTAGTTTTGCTGAATACCTTGTTGAACAACATATATGCGGCTCCTTTGAATTTCCTCCTGAACCAGTGTTACTCTTTGTGAATAATTTCAGCTTGGGACTTGGTGTTATGTTGATGAGTACAAACATACTCCGCTATTCTCGATTTACTGGTTTCTCCTCGATGTTTGTGTTTCTTATGCTCGCCAGTGCGAACTTTCAATGGCCTCTTAATTTCACAAATTTGCCGCACTGACAGGGTATCCGATAAATTGCAATTCTTAAAATCGCAGTCGGCGGTTGGTGGCCTGGTTTTCGTGAGACTGCTACGGAGAGTGTGGCCGGATCTGGAGTGTGGCCGACAATCCTCTGATGTAGGGAAGTGCAAGCACTAGTTGTGATGGCTTTCTTCCTTTCGAGATTCTTGCTGTCTTTCGGCCAAAGTCTCTTTCATCATCACTTTGGAGTAACCATCCTGTTGAAGATCATTTCTGATGTTGCCTAATTTCTGCTCGAGGTCTTCCATCGTATTAGAGATCTCGAAAGCACGGTTTTCTGGTGTTTTGATGATTCCTTTTTCAGTCGATTGGCGGTGGTTGCCTTCATAGTTCAGATACTGTCCCGTGTGGGTGGATTTTTGGTATAGAGATGTTTCTCACCTACTATCGGTCCTCCTCACCAATATACCTGAGGATGGCAATTCGTTGTAGACTTTCTTTTCCATTGTGAAAGTGATGGAAGGTCATACGCTGTTGAAATTCTTCAAGAAGGTGTCTAGTTCTGTATTCCAATGGTTTCATATTATGAAGGTGTCGTCAGCGTATCTCAACCAGACTCGGGGCTTCTTGTAGGCTCCTTCAATAGTCAGAGTTTCAAATCACTCCATTCATATGTTGGCTATAAATGATGGAAGTGGCGATCTCTTGGGCAGTCCCTCATCTTGTGTAGATAATTTATCCTTCACTTGGATATAGCAGTTCCGTACATAGCATCCTAGTTATTCCCTAATTACTTCTGTAGGTAAGTTAGTTCTATCTTCCGAGTCCTCCTCTTCAGATAACTTTCTCTGTATGGTTTGAAGTCCTCCGTCGACAGTACCGTTGGTATGAAAGCTTTCCACATCTTGCTTTGTGACTCGGATTGCCCCTAGTAGTGCGATGAAATGCCTCGAATTCTTCACAGAAGGTGATGTTTTTCCTTGTAACGGTTGTATCATTAGAAGTCAAATTCTGAACAAATTCTGAGTAGTTGAATCTCTGGAACTAATGATCGATCTGAGCGGTACACCCTTCTTGTGGATTTTGGGTAGTTCATAGAAGTGAGATGGTTCACTGTCGTGCGGTGTTAGCGATGGTCTCTTCTATTCCGAAAAATGGAATGAATGTTTTTTTGAAGGATGGTACAACTTCCTTTGAAGTTATGTAGTAGAGTCCCGTACGATCTTCGTGAATTGTTCCTTCTGAAGAACCTTTTCGATATTGTGATCGTACAGATCGGTATCCATCACCACAGTAGCGTTTTCCTTATCTGGAGGTAGAATCTGGATTGTGTTATCACTACGTTGGCCAGTCAGAGCTCTACGTACTTCATTGCTGATATTAGATGTTGGAACTAATTCTCGATCCAGCTGTTCTCGAATTTTCCATCCGATTTTTTTGTCCTCCGTCTGATCAATGAGTTAATTGGTGAATTCCACTACCATAATTATCTTCATGCTAAGGACAGATGTTGGCGCAATGGCAAAGTTTAGACGTTTTCTCAATAAGAATTCCGTGAGCGGGCGGAAACTCATGTTGATGAAGTTGGTGGCTTCGTAGTCTCCTGTATTCGGTCTGAATTTGGGGATTGTGTTCTCACCAACTTTCCTCACTTTCTGTTGTGGGTATTCTCCATATTTTAGCGGAGCTTCAAGCACGTGCTTTTTATCTTGCCAAAGATTGGTCCAAGATCTTCTTCCAAGGTCTCTCTTCTCATTTCTCAATAAATTTTCAATTGTATTAGTTTCATCAGGGACTTCAAAATATTGTATATCAAATTAGACAATGGAAGTCCGAATTATTGGAATTCATCATGAAACATTGTCAAACACCTTCAAACAAACATTAGTCACCAATCATCTGAAGGAATAATTCGTTCAGGCCAATCTTCACTTACCTACAAAGTAAATTCATGGACCGACACCTACCAGAAAACAACTACCTACTCACCTGACTGATACCCCGAAGGGCGTTGGATTATATCCGTGGTAGAACCCACGGGAGTAGTTGTTTTGTGATACATGTCAATCCATGAACCTCCTGTGTAGGTAAGTTAAGACAGGCCCGAACGAATTGTTACTTCAAATGATTTGATTCATAGACAGTTTTCAAGTATGCCCATTTACTTAAGTGAAATTCATTTTCGTATAGCAGGATTGGATACTTTTCGATATATGATACTCTGAGAGAATTTGATTTTTGATTATGGGAAATTATCGACTTCGTGTTGATGTAGGGCACTGATGAGAGGCCAAAAAGTCTGAAAACAAAAACGGTCTGCAAGTGACTCGTCCAACAATTTAAAATCGATTGCGGCAGGTATATGGCAAAAAGCATACGAATTATTTTCTTCTGTGAAGAATACTGCACTGACACCTGTCGGATATAATCCAACTCTATGCGTGGTATTAGCCAGGGGACTAGTTGTTTTCTGATAGATGTCAGTCCCTGAAACTACTGTATAGGTGAGTAAGCACTTGCCTGAATCGATAGTTCTTTGAGATGAGTTGATTTATAATCAGTCTATAAGTATACCCCCTTACTATAGGTGAAAATTAGTTGTATGAGTTGGAAATCAATTGATATCATCCATTGCACGCACTGTTGCACTACCGGTTGAAACGTAATTCCATCTAATTTCAGACATGGACTAGTAATTCTCGAATGTATGGAAACTTTTCTCACTCACTGCTGTACCACTATACAAATCAGTCATTCTCTAATTTATTTTCAGATTTTCCAAATACGAGTATACCCCTGTAATCCGACTATAACGTTTCAATTTTAGATGAATATGCAATAACTGAACTCTGTTTACACACTCAGCAGCATTCAATGTTCTGACTATCTCTTCCCAATGACGTAGTAGTCTATGGATGTTGAGATAAATGATTGATTCCCGTTCCAATTCGTAGCCCATTCGGTTCAATTCTGAGGCTATACACATCATAGGTGATTGCACACCTATGATTGTGGCATATGCCACATATATTATTCAAATAATGAAGTTTTGAATAAATCACGTGTAGCTTCACTCCACATCGATTCAACAACCACTGAGTGAATTATTAGAATGGTCTACATGTTGAAATGATTTGCAATCAGGTCATTAGGATATATATTCAGGTCATCTAAGAAGTCTGATTTGTTATAACAAAAACATCTGACACTGATTTATTGTCACAAACCTTTAGTTTTTGTGGATATTTTTATGTGTGACTGATGACTTGTTTATTTTGTGGTAATTCATGATCACTTGAAATGAATAAAAACACTTTTGTCTAATTAGTAGTCAATTTTATTTATATGACCAGTTTCGGGTTTAACCTCATTACCTAGTATAAAACTAAAATGTGAAATTTGAAAAACTCGGTTATATCGGGAGGTATGACAGGTAGTTAAACGATCCAGGGTGGAGACCAAGAGTGGAGACCTACATAAATCTAGTTGCGGTTTAGGGGTATATATTTCTGGTTTTCAATTGATTTGTTAATTTCCATGGCTCCAACAAGTTAATTTTTTCTCTATATCACATATGTGTAGGATTTTGAAGTTATTTTTACTTATTTTGTGTTTTGATTTTTGAATATGTTCATTCCTTGTAGATTTTTTGTCCAAACAGACGTAATCACGGAGCCTTACGTCAAAATTTCTACAAGTTTGACCTGTATATACTGCAGACCATTCGCCGCATTCTATTCTATATATTCCTGATTTTTTTCATTCTATCTCGTTTGGGATTTGCTTCAAACAGAGTTCTGCCTAAATTATCATCACTTATGAAAGCTGTTATTATGTTGTATTTGGAGAAGTAAATTTGAATATTTTCTGAAAGTTCAATTGAGTGTTTGATACTATAATACTTAACTATATTGTGTTCTCTGCAATTTGGGTATAATTTACTTATAAGTGTTTTATGAGTTTCACCTGTCGTTCGATTTCCACTGTGATTTTGATTTTGTTATGCAGACTATTGAGAAAGTTCAATACCCCGCACCCTCAATAACCCCCTTAGAAAGGGGGTTATTGAGGGTGCGGGCATTTTCTAGTGTGTCCATGAAAATGTCTGCTAAAACGGGACTCAATGGTGAGCCCATAGGGAGACCTGAGTTTTGTAGATGAAAATTATTATATTTGAAAAAAATTTGTTTCAGATATGTATCCAGAAGGTCGCAAAATTCGGTTTATATGAATTTGTATTATTTGTATTACTATGTAATTCACGAGGGGAAGACATTCGTCTGTTGGAATGTTAGGAAACATGTTTTTTACGTCGAATGATACTAGTTTGATATTATTTTTAATATTCAAGTTTGATAATTTGTCAGCTAGGTCTACTGAATTGAGAACTGTGTTTGAAGCATTAAATTTTGTGAGGACTCTGAATCTTAAATTTAAAGTTCATTTTCTCAACTCACTGTAAACAAAACAAATTGCACTTTTACATCGAAACGTTGTGAGTACGTTTATGCTTAAAAAAATTAAATTCATTATGGTGTTGCACATTTAACCTATTGACATTAGTGTTATCAGTTCCCTAAACATAAATAGTCCCCCATGGTATACACATGAACATTGTCAGAAACACTCGGTGTCTCACTAACCCGATCATTCACCTGTTTCCATTCGTAAAACAAATCAAATTTCTCGCCGTCCATTTCCAACTGATCGGGTGTTTCGGATGTCTGGAATCAAATTAGACCCAATTAAGACAGATTAAATGGCCAAAAAACAACAGTGGACTGTAATTACATACAAACATTTCACCCAGCCGTTATGAGTGGCAGAACCGACGCGTTTCGCATAACCTTTCTTTGTTTATTTATATTTCAGTGGATTGGTTACTTTGTATCAAGCGACTTTAACGACACCTAAGTGCTAAAACAAAAACAAAACTTGTTGTGTAGCTTGTAATTAAATCAGGTTGAAAAGTAGAAAGAATGATTCACATGGCGAATTGAAAGTCGCGGATTTTTGAGAAATTGTCTCATGAATAATTTGAGAAACATGAGGTTCTGGAACAATTTACTCTCAAGAAAAACTGGAAACTTGTTCTTAGTTCGCGCAGTTTTCAGTGAACCTTTGAGTGTACTTCAGGACACCCTGTTGCGGTATTTATGTTCACAATTGATTTATGTTCATTTGTTATCTTTGTCATTTCTCATTTTCATTTTCAAATTCTTGTATTGGAAATTTTTTGCCCATTCAATGGGACAATGAGTCCATCTCAGAAGAGGACGATGCGGGCACTACGGAGCCGATGTGCAGCTCATAGATGAAAGCATACTACACCATTTGGATGCCGGAGAGACGTATAGTTACCTCGGGGTGGAACAACGCCACTCACAAGAGGTAACATCAGTGAAGAACTCTCTCCGCGGCAAGTATCAGCAAAAACTTCGACTGATGTGGTCATCGAAACTGTCGGGTAGAACAAAGTTGCTGCAACAAATATGCTTGCCGATCTTACTCTACTAGTTTGGAGTAGTGAAGTGAACTCGGGAGGAACTGTATCAACTCGACGTAAAGACCCAAAAAATGATGCATCTCTATAGGAGTTTGCATTCCAAATCGTCCATTTCATGGTTGTACTTTCCCCGACAACAAGGGGGGCCGTGGACTTTTGAGTTTGGAGTGTCTACATGACAGAAAGGTACTAGATACAGCCAGTGAAGTCGTCAGGAATTCGGATCCCCCTCTCTGCATGGTCCGTGCCAATGAGAGAGCAGGAATTGGAGCATTTCTCTTCAGGGCAGCTGCTCGAGCAGCTGATGAACTCGGTATAGTTTTCAACACTGAACCACGTGACCACAACTCTGTCACCGAGTTGGAACCCGTTCAGAAAAAATAATCATATAAAAGCTGCAGAAATAACCTGACTTCTGCGGAAAAACAAAGATAAGCCATGGCATGGTGTCTTCTTCAATAACATTGGAGACCTTGTCTTATCAAAGTGTCTGACTTTCACTTTCCTAAGGTCTAGTGGGCTGAAGTCGGAAACTGAGGGGTTCATCATGGCTTGCCAGGATGTTGTCTTCACCATATCAGTCTATCGCAGTCGCATGATGGATATAGAGGTTCCTGACACAAGGTGCAGGGCCTGCCGCAAGGCGCCCGAGACCCTTATGCACTTGCTATCAGCATGTCCAGAATATGCGGTCTCGGCCTATATCCATAGACATAACGCGGCCCTTAGAGTGCTAAATCACCATCTACGGCACTCTTACGGTATTGACGAGACACCGGTATTGTCCTACGCTCCGGAGGATATTGAATCCGTTTAGGAGAACAATAAGACCAAGTTCATGGGAACTATTTGTTTCCCACCCTCAGGCTCATACAAGCTAATAAACTTGATGTAGTCCTTCTTGACCATAAGAGCAAGACGATATTTGTCTTGGAGTTTTCAGCTCCTGACGAGACGAATATCGTCCGAAAAGAAGAGGAGAAACGCATAAAATATCGAGATTTTCTCTTCAGCCTCAACAAACTCTATCCAGACCATTCTGTCGAACTGGTTATTCTGATTACTGGAGTGAAATGATGCCCTTTCTACTCTCGAATCTTAAAATCATACTGGCCTGCTGCGCTAAGGCTGAAATCTTAGCTGGACAGATGCAGAAGGCTATCATTCTTGGCTCACTGCGCTTGTTTAGGGTACTTGATTCTTGGACCTAATGATCACTTACCCCACGGCGTAAAGAGTGGTCGTTGGTTGGCGCGCCCTCCTAAATGTATCGGGGCTTCGGAGGATAGGGCCTGACCAGCGCAAACCTTGGTATAAAAAAATAATGATATGATATATTGATGTCTAGGGCAGAAATCAGCCGGACAAATGCTCATTCTCGACTCACTGCGCTAACTCAGGGCATATGATGCTCGGACCCAATGATCACTTACGTCACGGTGTGAGGAGTGGTTATTCGTATCGTAATGATATTAATAATGAGGAGGACATTTATTCATGTTTGAAAATACAAATACGATAATACAAAAACAAATGATATGAATGGATGAATAAATAAACTAAAATTAATTCCCTAGTTGTTTCAATGTGGTGGAACAATGATAAAAATACAAAATATATAAATAAGATATGAACGATCTGACGAAATTGTGAACAATTTCATATTAAAAAAACACATATATACTTCACATATTTGCTAACACACTCAGACGTCCAATATAGATATTTCGACGTTCATACATAAAAGGATATATACATAATACAATAACTTATACAAACCAGATTACGTTTTTACTTTTTGTTTGTCGATTTTTTGCCTTCAGTAATGAACTTTCGGGTGTTTTTTAAAGAAAGTCTTATAAATTTTGTTTTATATTTTTGGTGCAATGTAAAAAATATCTTTGTCCAAAATGTTTTGACATGAAAGGTACAATATGAAATTTATTGACGGGTATATCACACTAACTTCAAGGAAATACAACTGTCTCAAATTGAGTACGTTTCACTGAAAAGTTTATCAGATGGATATGTATAGTTTCATGATGATATTGTTCTCAAGAATCTGTTCTGAATAACTTTGTCATGCGTTTTCACAACCCCGCCCGATTCCAGAATCCCTTAACGTAACTGAATTTCGACCAAGGCATGATATAATGCCTGCTAATATTCATAATCGAGCAACTTTTAGATATTTGTTAATTGTTGTTAAGAGCTTTTTGATTGGTTTGTGATAATATGGTGATCCCTCCTCAGATGGTAATCTATATAGATCCCTAATCCCTAAATATTTAAATTTTTCCACAAGTAGGAGAGAGTAGGGCTTACTCTGAATGTTGATTTCTATGTTTTGAAAGAACGGAATGTTTCACTTATTACATGTTGAAGACATATTTTTAGTTTCATCTATGTTTACAGTAAGTAGTTTGTTATCCAGCCAGTTGTTCGGCTTCTTTCTTGACTGCATTCCAATTCTCGTCCTAATAGACAACGACCACGTCATCCGCGAATCCTATAATATCATCACTATTTTGAAGGGTAATATTTCATTATCATATATATTGAAGAGTATGAGACCACTGATCGTGCCTTGAGAAACACCGTATTCGATCACTTCCTGCTGCTATGTTTCACATACGGATTCATTGTTCACCATCTGTTGAATACACAAGCGACCTCAATATCAGAAAATTGTCACTATAATATGGCAAAGAGCATCGTTATTCAATATAGGCGACCTTTCCGAATTTATCTTTTCATTAAAGTGTTCCCGTGTTAGGAATCACACGTTAAAAGGTAAGACCTCGTTAGTCCTTAGGTCGCACAAGTTTCTTAACTTCTGAGAGTTGTCGTTCGTATGGGGGCGGCGGCAGCTGATTAACGGAAAAACAGATTTTAAACAGATTCTTTAAACAGATTAAAGTTCTTTTTCATGGATGATATCAGTTTTGGAGAACTTTCTTCAAAGTATGAGTTTTTCTGAAGAAAAAAGTGTAGCTATGAAGTTGTCGATGACTTTAAATTTATTAACATTTATTATTACTCGTTTCTTTTGTATTTTTTTAAATTACTATCGTCATTGTCATCACGCAGTAGGGAAACAAATCAAGTCGAGCTACTGAGTAGAGTCACGAAACATTATAGCTGTTCCATCTGTAATGGAGTCTTGTTTTGAACGGTTTTAATAAATAATTGATGAGAGAGGTAATCGAATTGGAGAACCGAATCATTTGATTATCATAGTTGACGAGTTGGTTAACCAAGTAACTCTCTCATCAATAAGAGTATATACGTTCTGAATAACTATAATACAATAATGCCGCATCAAAATTCAATCAATATTAATACACTAGTATAAAGGATTATTCATAGGCAATTACTTCGTGATTATTTCATGGAAATAATTCCTAATAAATTCTGAAATGATAATAGTGAAGCATTCGAAAAAGTTGAAGGAATCATTTATTTCATTCCATGATTGAGTTATCTGAATTGGTCTAACATAATATTATAAAAGAAAATATTTGATTTGTTTGTGATGAATAAACCAAAAAACTATTTAGCTGTTTTAAAAAATCTTTCACCTATGGAAAACATGCATATTCGATGAGTAACGTCGTGCTGTATTTCATTTTCTGGAACATTGAAGATCAACAGAACGAACACTCTTCTCAAATACCAAAACTGCAATACTCTTCTCAACGAGAGTTTCACCAACCTGGAAATGAAAAAAACTAATGAAGAACTCTAAAAGGGTTAGGTTAGGTGAGGTTAGGTCTAAAGTGAGTGGGTCTATTCGACTCTCCACCGCAACCCGCGAGGATTTATTGTAGCTGAAACCTATTCACACTCGAACAAATGGACCCAGCTTCTTAATGAAGCCGATTAGTTTGTATGGTGAGTGGTCTATCAGGTCAGATGGTTAGAGTACGGCTCTGCCGTACTATAAGAAGGCCGGTTAGACATCGTAGTTCATCCCTACTGTAGTCCAACATATCAAGCCTCGAATGGTTAATAAACGCCTTGGAGTGAGCCAAACCTGGAAGATTCAACCAGTCCATAAATCTTATTACCATCCAGGTGTTCAATGTTTGCTTGGCAAAGCCTAAAGCGATGCCAGTGACAGGTTCTGGTCTAAAGAAGCTGCTTGCAGCACCCTTCTTTGCAAGGGAGTCAGCAGCTTCATTGCCTTCCAGGCCATTATGGTCAGGAATCCAGACCAAAGACAATCTGTAAAGTTTTCCTATCGAGGAGAGTCGTTTTTGACAATTTGCTACCAAGAGCCACCAACGTCGCTTGACTGTCCGAGAATATTTTTATTGACTTGTGTGTGAGGTTGGATTTATCCAATCTCTCCGCACACAATTGAATAGCGTGAATTTCCACTTGAAATACAGTCGCATGAGTTCCTAGGCAGGTAGATCTCACAAAAAAAAAAAGGTTATACTTTCCTTTTTCGACACACATCGATGATTTCGGGTAGAGATTCGAGGGAAATTTTCTCGTGAAATTTCTCGCTAATTTTAACATGGTGATTCATAAAGGGATGAATAATGGGCTGTTTGGAGTGGAATCTCAATCACTGTTTATAACACACACTGTTCATGCCATATTTCGACAAACAAACATTCACATGCATCAAAAAGTCTACTGTTCATGTACAGAGGTTAAAGTTTCACTGTTCATTCAAGATATCTACAAAACTTCAAACAATCTAACCTAAGTTATCAAGAATCTACCTATGGAAGACAATAACATGAAGCCGTAATTCCAACGAAAATTTGTCATAATAGTTTTTACCCAAAAAAGGTTATGTTAGAGTATTTGAAACATATAGCTTTTCAAATCTAGAAAGAGACTTGAGAGTCATCTTTCTCTTTCTCTTTCACGAACGCGCATCTAGAGAAAGAGGAACATGATTGTCGAGTCTCTTCCTAGATTTGACAAGCTGGTCTATTGAAACTACATCGAAACAAATGACAGGTGGGTCATCTAGAGTGTTATTTTGTTACTATATTCTAAAACCTGTTAGGAACACTAGTATTCACCTGTTTCCCACTCATATAATCGTCACGTAAAATAGTAAACAGAAAGCTGTTTGACATGGAACCTTTATGGTTGTTCGTAGAACTTATCAACATTTTTCGATTTCTAAACTTTTGAAGACATCTGGAAATTTGGTGTCATGTATCGGTCTCCATAATTTCAAGCATTCTTTATTCTGCAACCATGTTTTAAGACACGTTGAGCGACACTGAACTCTTCTGGTCTTTTATCGTATTATCACAGTCCGCTCAGTTCAAGTAACAAGTAAATACTTTTCAGTGCAATCACTGTTTAAGATCTCTTTCATCTGGAGAATGTTTATGTGAAATAAACTTCCAGAGAACATATTTCCAAATAGATTTAATCTCCAACGATTCAAAACCAAAATGAATCACTACTTTTGCACAGGCACCTTTCTAAGAGCGCTAATTTCCTAAATGTGAGATTTGTTGTTTTCCAACATTTTTCTGAATACCTTCATTTGCTGATCCTTATAAACGAACCTTATAAACGAACTAACTTCGTTATCGAAGCACGTATCAAGAGACAGTATATTTGTTCTGGTGCTCTACCTGTCAAGTTGTTCTTCTGTGTCAATAGACCACCACCAACGGTGATGGCCGGTTTTCTCGACTCAATCAGTATACTTTACTCCAGTTGAATTCCATATATTATTGACCTTTTTAATTTTGTTTCCTCTGGAATTATCAATTCACTTCAATTTTTGTGATTACGGATTCAGCCACTGATACACTATGTCAAAATCTGAGATAAAATTTATTTTGCTAGGAATCCCACAATAAATACACCACATCAATCGTTTCGACTCCTGTGAGTTGTCGTTTGAAGGATGCTACAGCTGACTAACGAAAAAATAAAAACAGATTAGAGCAGAAACAGATATTGAACATTTCAGTTATAGCTCTAGAGTTTAGCAGATTAGCTGAGAAAAGCCTATGTTCGTCTACTTTCTAAGATAAAATACAACTGAGTATCAGTGGAAACAATCTGTATACACATAGGAAATATTCTGTACCTACATAGGAAATATTGTGAAATATAACATTTGAATATCTGAATTTGCTTAGGGTTTTACTCACTAAGAAGAGCTAATGGTTTTTTCCCTTATGAAAATATAACCTATGGGATCGAAAAAAGATTAATCTCACCGATGTCGAAAATAAACGAGGATCCCCAAGGCGGCCCGTTGCAAAGCCAAACCCCGACATCAACCGCCAAACTATATTCGCCCACTGTGGTTGACTACAGCTTCCACTGCAACATTACTAGTTAAATCAGGTAGAGACGATGACAGACACAATAGTGCAATATACGGGATATTTACAATAATTTAATCCTGTCCAGGCAGATTGGTCAATTTATAGGAAAAGGTTAGAAAATTATTTTCCAGCTGATACAATTGAAGAAGAGGATCGAATGAGATCGAATTCAAATAAGATTCCTCTTGGCTGGGATTGAATCAAATAGGTGAATGAATGTCATTACGATGTCATCGATGACATAGGCAGATCAAGCTTATTCCGTAACATTGAAAATCGTAATTCATGAATGAATTGTATGTATTTTCTATAATGTTATCCAATTTGGTACTGAAGAGCCTTAGGGCAAGTGTCTTAAGGCGAAACATCGATGTATACCAGTGAGGATGACAGTGTTCCATGTAAGTGCAATTTGTTACCATTCATTTAATGTAGAACTCATGTGAATGATATCTGATTTTTATTCCACAACGAATGTTTGAAATACCAACTGAGTAGAGAAAAGTATCTTCTGTATAATTCAGTGATCATATAGAAGTATTTGTTTCTAAAGATTTTTTTTCTTTCGTATAATTCAATGTTTATATGAAAGAAGCTGTTTCAGGAGGACTCTCTTTCAGTTTGTGTCTGAAAGTTACTTCTTTGCATGATCTACACATCCATGTATAGACTTACTAATGTCCAAATTGATTAGTTCCTCCCTTTCTTTGGAAGATTCCCTCATCCTTTTTTTTGTATCAAGATGGAATAGTAGAAAGCCAAAAACTTTCTTTATCAAAAATTAATCACTCCTACAAATATAACCCCTTCAATTCTTATAATTTGTGTTATATTGGTGAAAAAAATTGCTATGGATATTGTTGATCAAGGCATATAGATACTACATTTAAAGATACATAAATTTCACTTGATAGGCTTCATTTTCGAATATAGAGTGTAAAATCATTTGTATGAAGAAAAACTTGTATTTTCCGTCATTCTTCAGCAATCGTGGATATTTTAAACATGTGCAACGAATTGCAACAAAGTAATACTGACGTTTTATGACACTTCGATGTTTCTAGAATAAGTTTATGAAGCAAAGTCATTCATAGTATCCACATTTCATAGAATTTTTCTTTTGAAATTTACGATGAAATTGTAGGTTCAAGTGATATTTTATCAATTGTTACATATTGTGGACCTTCTGTTATGTCTATGACGAGAAAAAAACTACACGAGCTCGTTAGAGCAAGTTCACAGCGACTGCTTGACAGAAAGCTCCAGGATTTGAAAGAAAAATTGGTTAAAATAACCAAGTGCCCCCCGGAAATAAGTGATGGACTTCAAAAAGTCGTTAAGACTTTTCAAGTGGTATATAAACGTAAATAGCTTGCTTGTAATAATACAAATAGTTGTTTCTTAAAAAAAAGACCACGAATGTCTCAATGGTGAGATTTTACTACCGACTGGCCCAGTTCCCGGAAGGTCTAAAGGTCGCCCGAGCAAAGAATTCGCGGAATCAGGTGAACGCACAAAACGTCGTAAAACAAAGGAACTCAGAGAAAATGTGGTAGTTGATGAACTGACTTATGCAGCACAGCTGAGTCACCGATCTAGTGGAAACAATGTCATTGCAATGGTGACCAAAATTCCAATCAGTGCGGTGAAGTTTCGTAAAGCAGCTGCTATTGGGAGTAAGACTGTGGCTACAAAAAAACACACGCCCAAAAAATTATTGAAGCCAATATTGAAGCCCATTTGACCATGAATCAATATGAGGTGATTCATATATACAAAAAACCTTAGCGAGACTATTGCAAAAGTAAAATTACAAGACTTGTTAGACCATACAGCATTGCGACTCTATAAATATTTAGACCCTATTTCTCAAATATATGCTCCTGATGAAAATTCGTACTTCGGCTTCGTCCTGATGTATAAATGGGGATGTGATGGTTCCAACCAAATTCAATATAAGCAAAAGTTTGAAGAAGAGGGAAGCAGTGATGCATATATATTTTTAAGTTGGTACCTCTTCGACTGATGAATGGTAATCAAATAATATGGCAGAACACGCAACCTTCATCGCCAAGATTTTCAGACGTACTAGATATATAAAAGAAGATAAAGATATCACGAATGAAGGAATTGAGTGTATTGAGAACCAAGCACAAAAACTCGAGATGACAATCGCCTTTATCTCATTTTATGTCTTATATAATAAACCTTTTTTCAATACAAAAAAGTGAGAATTTATTTTTGGCCACGTTTTAGGTGCTTTTACCACTCTGTGCGACGGTAGACTTGAGTGAACAAAGCACCCACGTCAAACCGATCGGATACCGACCGACTGATACTGATCACTGTAAAATTCTAATATTTGAAAAGTTATCACATGCCTTTTGACTTTCATCGAGTGTACCACACTGGAACTTCGAATTCTAGCTTCACTATCGATCGATTCAGATAAATAACTAACATCAATTAACAAAGAAACGGCCAAAATAACATTAACAATATCGGAAATGTCGACAATTGCAATGGAATGAAAAGTAGCAACTGGTAGGAGAATCATTAAGTGAAAACAATGGTTATTGTCATTTTGACATCGGAATTGTCAATGAATATGCTAGAATTGGGTGTAGTAAACATTCGAAAAGAAATCATACATGGCAATACATATTCCGTGTGGACAGATTTTATCACTATTTCGTAACATTAAATATGAAGAAGTATAAAAGAGTTTCCAATGTTATAATTCGCTTATAGTATAACTATGCGGTACCCCCTTTGAATGATGAAAAACTGTTCTATAATGGTCTCCAAAAAAATTCAGTAGATAACTGTTTCTACAGAGAATAATAAAGCTGCATTTTTGTTTGCAGAAAGTCAAATGCGAATTTGAAATAATCTCATTTTGTTATCTCCATTCCTCTTTTAAAAACCAACGTTACAGTAATCTTTCAGAAAAAAAATCTCTAGTAATCTCTACACGAGTCTAATCTGGAAGAGTGTTTGCTTGTCCTACTTAAATTAACATTTTCGTAATTGGCTGGTTGTCTTCACGGCAGAAATTAATTGATCCTTCTTGTGACTGTCACTCATCAGAGTAATAATTTTCATCGCGAAGATGAGGAACAATCTAATAACTGGTTCTCGACAAACGCAAAGTCACTTCTCAACAATATCTTCACATGCTCACAATCGATGTTGAATATGAAGTGTCTACACGAATACATTTTACGAGATTTATTTTTGTTGTTCATGATTGTCGAAACAGATTTTTGTGATACATGCTTCGAAAATTATCTTGGTGAACAAAGCGTGCCGCTAGTTCACAATCGTCTTTCGTGTCGGCATAGTGTCGACATTTTTCATCTCTTTGTTATGTAGCTCGAAGGCTGAATACATTTTGTTTCGAGTTATTAAATGACAAGCTAATCAGAGGCAATTATGATGGAACAAAAAATCCTAGCGTTCTTTTATATGAATTGTTGTTTCGTTATAAGTTGCTGACTGTCGGTAAAAACTTGTTCAACAATTCATCGGAAAAACCAACTCTTTTCGTGAGGGAAAGAAGATTTCGAATCATTCTCAAAATTATATGTTTACCCTCACCCATATTCTGCTTCGAATATATCTTACTTATGTAGCTCCCAGGCTAAATATATTTTCTTTCAAAAATATGATAGAAGTGACCGATACTTGATGAAAATCCATTATAACGTATTCAAAAAACAATTCAATGTGAGATTCCTACTTAACAGTTTACAAAACTGCGATGGGAATGATCAGAAAATATTTATTTATCTTTTTATTTTCATGAAATTATCTTAAAGCAGCAGAGTTATTGATTGATACATCTTTCATTATTATTATGTTTTTGATGAAGTTCTAGTAAATTACTATATATACTGCTGAGATTATCAGTGTCAGTTTTCTTATTCATACAATCAGAAGACTTATTGATTTCCACCATTTCAAGAAAAAGGCGTTTGGAAATATTTTTTTCTGTAAGTTAAACTTTGATATTAGAGTAATTTGGTTCATGACCTGTTTCTATAGAGTGTTGTGCTAATGCACTTGATTTTTTATTGAGCTTCCCAAATTTCTGCTACCGCAGTTGTCGGTTTATTGGTCAAACCATCAACACTGACATAAAAACTTGGCAAGTTGACTTGGGTGTCACACCATTAGGTGGTTCCACTTATGTTTCACTTGCATTAACGCAGCTATTTTTATCAAGTACTTTTCTGGTTTTTCACATTTTGTCTTCAATCGAGGACCGCCTGCCCGGTACTGACGATGCCCAGTAGGCTGAAACAGCTGTCTACCGGTGGCTCCTAATTTGAAGTCAGTATGGGAATGAAAGTATTTATTTATTTATCTTTTTATTTTCATGAAATTATCTTAAAGCAGCAGTGTTGGTGGTTTGACCAATCAACCGACAACTGCGGTAGCAGAAATTTGGGAAGCTAACCTGAAATGCCATCGGAAAACGAATTTACATGTTTCTAGAAATGATATGAAATCTAGAGAGGTTAATGCAGTTCAAGCTGCTGGAAAATAATTTCCAGCAGTTTCAGAGTATGTGTGGAAGCGAAGCTCCATACATGAGAAAAATACTCCAAAGAAGGTCTGATCTGAGCTTTATAAAGCCTAAAAAGTTGCTGAGGTGTGTACAGTTTTCTGGTTCGGTATAGTGCTCCAAGCTTTCGAGAAGCAGCCTTTGCAATTCTAGCGACATAATCGGCCAAGACATATTAGTGTCCATATAAACAAACTAATCGAAGCAGAAAGCGGAACTGTCTGACCTGACATTATCATATCCGATTCGGAAACATTTATCTTCGTGGCATTCTGGCACCCCAATTCGAAATTACTTCTAGATCCTCATTAAGATATTCAACCTCCTGCTGCTGGTAAAAATGTGCATCCACAGCCGATGTTCTGGAATCCAAATGTGATGACGAGACACTTATGCTATCGTCAGCAAAGCAATATATTGTATTCTTGTTTTTTTTTCAATAAGTCGTTGATGTACAATAAAAAGAGGGTTGGAGACAATATGGATCCCTGTGAAATACCAGCGTTAATGATGAAAGTATTTGAGATACATCCATCGACAGTCCGTGTGTGGCAGCAAACCCTAATTCCACACACGGTCAAAGGCCTCAGAAATTTCAAACGCATCAGCTCTTGACTCTACATGTTTCTCGATTGCGTTATTCCAATTATGGATGACATACGATAGAAGGTCGCCTGTTGATCTTTGTTTCCGAAAGCCATATTGATGATCGCTCAAGATGTTGAAGGCTTCCTAATATTTGAGAATATGGTGATATACTGTATCTTCGAATGTGATAATGAAGGTAACTTCTTCATTGAGACAGGTCCCTATACTTCATTTCGTGGTTCCGATGTAGACCAGCAACATGAATCCAGTTACCCCTGGCATTGCGAGAGGTTCTCTAGGGTCCTTCATTGACCTGAGTCTTTGCCTGGTTGTTTTTGTTGACCTGAATATTGGTTAAAAGTCGAGTTTTACTAAGATTCCACCAATCCGGTCTGTGATATTGTTTACATAGAGGAGGGAAGCTTTTTCCTTGACTGGTCTAGCTGGGGTTGTTTTTACTACTCAACAATATATAGAGAGGCAATATAGATTCAATAGCATAGAAATAATTTCAATAAAGAAGAAGAGAAAATGAATATCAATAAAAGCTAGCTACCTGTCCTTAGAGGTACACGAATAAGAACATGAACATGAATCAAGAACGATTTAAATTGAGCGCCTAGTTGGGAAATTGTAGTTAATGTGTTGGATACAACAGGAACAAACCAGAGTACCAGCTAGGGTATTGCGACCGTTGCCATATCGCCTTTGAAAATGTCTACCGCAGCGGTAGACGAAACTCAGGTAGACCACGGCCAGAAAACCCGGAAAATAGCTTTCATACAGGTGTCTCTGGCTGTGAAAGTCTGATTTCTTCCATCTGATATTATGAAAAATATGGAAATGGAATAAAGGAATTCAGATATATTCCCATCTAATTCTTCATTATTATTCAGAAAACGCAAATTGTTGTGAAATTACTTTTTTGGAATGATTTAATTTCCATCATCCCAGTCCATTATCCCAAAGCCGGACTATTGTGGGTGACTGCTTCACTTTGTCATGCAGTTATAATCTTTCAGTCTAAACTCACTGGAGTATAATTCCATTTGTGAAATGCTAATGCGTAATGTTCGTTCACCCGGAATTTTTAAAAACATTTTTTTGTTATTTATTGCCGAACACGATTGTTCCATTGCGAAATTGCAAAATATAATGTTCCGTATATATTATTTGATAAACGAATGAGCTTTCTATGTGGTGTAATGCACATTAAACATACTAAAACAGGGAAACACAAACAAGAGATTTATTATTTTGCCTCATAAAATGTCGGACATTGTGTGTGGTAGTAATGTGGCTGGAATTAAATGCGAAAATGAATTGTTACATAGTAAACTTTCGTTTTATCACTGAACGTACAACTTTTTCATGTTGGGACTGAAATGGACCTAACTAATTTATCTACAAAGAATTCGAGCTTGAAGATGAATATCTGTTCAAAAATAGCACTATCATTATCATTATTATTGTAATTAATATTATACTACTTCTTTGTCTAAATGACGAGTGAGATAATAATTGAAAAAAATAAAATTAAACAATTTTTTCACTATGAACTCAACTCATGACTACTTTCAGTACACAGTTGTTTCTTCAGTTGATCTAGTACATTGAACTATTCCACAATACATTGTATACAACAGTAGTCACAGAACATAATATGTAATCAATGAATAATTGAAGGAAGACAGGTAGATAACGAGAACGTAATCACAATGAAATATTGATTTTGAGTGAGCAAGTTAATTTTGAACAATTCAATAATTACTAGAGATACCAACGGCTTTCATTTTCATCATTTATTTTTTGAATGTAATATGTATTGGTTTAAATCGAAATAGTAGTTATTCTATAAAAAGTAGAATTGGTTTTCTTCATTTCGGAGTTTTTTTGTGTTATGAAATTCGTGTTTTGAAATTTCCAGACAATATCCCTATGAGTTTTGAGCACGAGCCATATTTTAGCTTGTAGCCCCCTGACTTGTTTATCATATGTTTATAAGGTATTATCAGTCTTATATACTATTATTATAATCTGTTCGTTACCATGCTGATGTCTGTTATTTTTGTTCATTTTCCGTTAAATGTTACAATATGGTTCCAAGTTACTTCTCAACGTTTCGATTGTTAGTATCCAAAATCGTCTTCCAGTGATGACTGCACTATTTCTCCGAAAGATGACTATTTATAGGTCATTCGAGCGTTTTAACTTATTTCCTCCTCCATCTATCCGCTTCACCTGTTTAGCGGGAGTTGACCGTTTTCCACTTGATATTGTGTTGATAAGTTTAAACTTGCTTTGCTACATACCTTCATGTATTCAATAAACTTTCGAAGTTCATTCCATACTAATTTTTATGTTTGCTGAATCACTTGGTAGAGAATATCCCCCATATATCAAATACTCCCCTATCATCATTGATGAATTCCATTCCTATGCTCAGCTATTTCCTATAAACCTATTTCAGAATAACTACTTGTTTGTACATTGCAAATGATTTTCAGTTTTCCCAACATACCCCAACGGTTAATGCGTTTCATAGTGGTCTCGTAATTTCTAGAAGGTGTTACTAATATGTGTTTGAGAAAGCAGAACAAATCTTCCTTAAATCCCTTTTTAACGACTATCCTAATGAGTGCAATATTGAGAAGCTCGCTAGGTCACAAGGCACACAAGGAATTTTACCAAGCTTATTCATAGGCGGGTGACAAGAGAATAAGAAAGATTTATTCTCTACAATTGAACGTCTTTAAAAATTATTCATTCATTGCAGTTCATATGATTGACAGAGATATTGAACATTTTATAAAATGTATAGTGTGCTGGGTGTTGTTTCGAATAGGTGTATTTCTATAATTTATACAAAATAAAACCAATTCCATCGATGACACTATGAAATAATTGCAGTCACGCAAAACTATAGAATTTAAGGCTTTGAAATATTCACATTTCAGTTTCGAACCTATTATTCACTAGTATCAGCATATCAAATGTTACCGGGTAGTATTTAACATTTGGTTATTTGTTCATCATTGGGTTGAGTCTTGTGTCGATTCCATAAATGGTGGCTTCGTAAGGATATGTCATTGCTTTTTCTCATACAGATATTCCTTGAGGGTAATTGTATCCAAAAAGGTCCGTATCAAATCCCAAACCTGGCGCTGAAGGCCCTACCCAGTTTGGGTATAGCGGCAATGATGAACATCAATACCGCTTCACTCCGTCACAACACTTCCATTACCCGTTCAAAGCGGCCACGATCATCATGATCCCGAAACTTTGCAAGAAACCCACTTTCTTTGACCATCATCGGCCGATAAGCTTGACCAGATTGATGAGCAAGGTGGCGAAATGCGTCACACTGAAGATACTCGATGACCAGATCGACGAACTGATGAATCTAACGGATAAACAGGTAAGTTTTCGGTCGGATCACTCTACAGAATTTCAAGTCCTGAAGGTGGTTGACTATTGGAAGGTTTAACCTGGGCAAAGGATATTATAGCGGAGCGATATTCCTAGACGTCTCCAAGGCGTTCAATAGAACCGTGGTCAAAAAGACAAATTTTTGGCTACTCGACACCAATGGTGAAAATAATCGATTTTTCACAGCTGACCGACGATGCCAATGCAGAGTAGGATGAAACTCTCCACTAGGCGATTTTTGGAAGCAGGGGTCCCACGAGACGCAGTCTTTCCTCACATCTATTCCCGGTGAACACAGCAGACGTGTCTAAGTCAGAGAATAACACCAGTAAGTCGGCACTCTACGCGGAAAACATAGCTATGTTGGCCACATCTATCAACCACTTATTAGTTATAGGATACTTAACATTCAGGTCCCATCACTTTAGGGCTGGAGAAAGCCGGTCAAAAGAACCTCTACCCCACCATTGGACGCAGGAGTAACATGGATCTCCAAGTGAAACTGATCCTACTCCTACTCTCATCCTGTATGCATCCACTGCCAAACATTTATAAACACCTGCTTGCGGGCGGCCGTTAACGTTCCCAGATATATACTCAACCGATTTATCTACCAGGACCTGTATCTTAGCATCCAGTACGTGAATGTACTCATGATGAACCACGTCAAAAACATCTCCGAGGCGCATCCAGACTCACTCCAAACCCAGCGCTGCGTGATCTTCATGACGCATTGAACAGAGACAACCACAGATTCAGGTTTCAAAATTTATCAGGTAAGGAAGTCAAAGTACCAGAGGCTGACTTCAGACCATAAAAGGTCAGATTCAAATCTAGCTGAAAGGCTAAGTAGTAAGTTGGGGGCCATTCAGAAGTGAGTGGAAGCCCAGATTCAGGTTTCACTAATTATTAGGTAAGGGGGTCAAAGTACCAGAGGCTGCCTACCGACCATAAGAGGTCAGATTTCAATCTAGCTGAAGGGCTTAGTAGCAGGTTGGGGACCACTCAGATGTGAGTGGTCCCCAACCGCTATTCAAAACCTTCAAAAGACTCTATACAGATACTGTTAAATACTTCTCACTAATATTTAGTTACCCCCGAGGTTGTATTTCTTTTTTTCTTCTCCTGATGCTTGATTTTCTTGAATTGTAACCATACCAATTGAAATTTTATGTTGAATGGCAAGTGGAAATTGGTATAACAAATCTCAAACTATCAGTTGATAAAATGCCATACAATGAATAACATGTATTATACAGAAATATTCTGGAAGTTTCATCATCAGTTTCTGAGAACTGAATGAAATTTTGTAGAAGTGTTAGACAGATAAACTGGAACAGCATAAAGTTTGACAAACTTCTATGAAGATTGAATATTTGTACACTCTGAAATACATACTGATAAGTGGCTGGTAGAAGATCGTCACACTGCGCTAAACAGTAGTCTGTATTTATGTAGTTTACTTTCAAACTCAATCACTATCTCAAAATGGAACTGTTCTAATATAGTCATATCTTGAGCACAAGTAATAGACTCCAATTAAAGTTCCTGAATGGTACACATTTTGTATGCCATTAGGAGGCTGTACATATGGCCAGTCATGGGTCATTCTCTGTACATACCTAAAATATATGAGGCATACAATAATGACAAAAATTTTCAATTATAATACGAAACGAGTTGTGGTTAACTTATTAGAGGAACTCCTGGTTGCGAAGGCGGGTTGGCTGTCCTTGTTCATCTTCCACTGCCTGAACCACTGTGCATGCTGTTTTTGGCGAGTACATTGGCTTGGGATGTGGGGGAAATGACACAATCATCTGTGGTTCTGTTATTCTCTAACTGAATGGCATCCCAACGATGGCTCAATCCTAAGGTGTGTGTATCTATGCCCAGAGGATGAATGACACTGAGCCTAGCAGCTGTCTCTATGGAACCTTCGAGATACCGGGCACCCTCTCGTCGTAGCATCGCTTTGTCACAGTAATGCGGGGCTCTGTCGTGAATTACCTTCTTTCCCTAGAAACTCGTTGGACTTTTATGACGTTGAGTCTACAGAAGAGATGGATGTCGACTCCAACTGACCTTTCTGTGAATTTAGATCAGGAGCGAGTCTACAGAGGAGATGGATATCGAACTTACGACTCCAACTGACCTCCCTGAAAATGTAGATCAGGAGTCAGTCGGTAGCCAAGCGGTTCGGCGTGGGTGCTTTGTTCACTCACTCGAACTGACTGCCGTGTTGGTCGGTGGTTCAAGCCCTAGTTTGAACGATGGATCTTCACTTGCTACCGTCCAACCCGTGTTAGGAATCACACGTTAAAAGGTAAGACCTCGTTAGTCCTTAGCTCGCACAAGTTTCGACTTCTGAGGGTTGTCGTTCGTAGGGGTGCGACAGCTGGTTAACGGAAAAACAGATTTTAAACAGATTAAACAGATTTAAACAGCGAGAGCTTCTCAACTCTCCAACTCCTGATCCAATAACTGAACCTAAAAAAACGACTGAGTCGTCTCCTCAAGAACGGGGTACCTTGTGAAACTGCCATGCACTGAATTCTTGAGCGGCGTACGCAGAGTCTGTCTCAGGTGGAGTGACAATAAGCAGCTTAACAAACGTTTGTGTTCAAGTGATGATTCGCCAAAACCAAAGGCGAAAAAGCCCTGAACGATTGAATCTAATGCATCGTCAGGTGTAGCTGACGTGAAAAACCCTCATATGGGAAGGTTGTGGCGGGTATCAAGGTGGGAATCTTGCATCATGTCTATCCGACTACCTCATCAATGATGAAACAGCAGAGCATATAATTTGTGCCTGCCCCACTGGGAACTGAATCAGGATTTTAGAGTTGTACAGAGACATACTCTCACCATCTGACGTAAAAGATCACCCACCATACAAACTAATCGGCTTCGTTAAGAATTTGGGTTTATTTGGTCAAGTGTGAATAGCTGTAAGCCACAATAATTTCTTGCGTGTTGCGGTGCATAGTCGAATAGACCGACTCAATTTGGACCTAACCTAACCTAGTTGCGAAAATCATAGATAATGATGTTCATTGAAGCGGATTTATAGTATTTTGATATTTATGTACATTGAATATGTGTCTAGGAATAGGCTTTTAATGAATGTTCATATAATATATCTTAAAATGTATGTGCAGTATTGTTACTGAGTAATTTTCTATGATCTTCTAATGGATGAATTGATTACTAATAAAACACCCTTGTGAACGAATTGATCTGTTTTTTATCAGGTGCTCAAAAATGTTTCTGCTTGGTTTTTATTGCCCATATGAAGAAATGTAGCGATTTCTTTCAATACTTTTGTGAATCAGCAGCACCTTCACGTGCATTCTATTATTTTCTTCTAGATATTTATAGAAATGATTTTTTTTCACCACAGTATCTGGTGTTATATGAATGGTCTCCATGTGATGACCAGTCACTTTCCTGACCTCAAATCAGAAATTCAGAGAACTCCTAAAATACATCATGAGGATATTGCAAGTTTTTTCAATTTCAGTTGCATTCCATCATAATCTGATATTTCTACCAAAAATATTAAGAAACTATAACTCATGGCTGATACTCAGAATGAAAATTTTGCAAACGGGTACTTATGTAGTTGATACAATTTTGTCTTCAAATTATTAAAAAATCAAGTAACTTAATGATTTTTTTTAACTGATATTTGACGAAATCATGTTTATTTTTCAGAGAGACTAGCATTCCCAAAATTCGAAAAGTCATTTAGTAACTGGTTGGAGCTTCCCACTACAGTGAGGAAGAGAGATAATCGAATTTCTTGAAGAGATATCAATAGTGGTACACCACTGTCTTGGGAACACACACAGATTCTACATAATGACTGGGGTGTACGACTCATAAAACCACAGACCTAACTGTTGACCTGAAGTGCCATGTTGGATGGAGAATATAATGAGGTTAGTAGTGAGAGTGGATGAAGCAATTCGAAAACTAGATGACAAAATATATATGAAAAATGAAAAAAAAATAGAAATCAAGATGTATTTTTAATTATTCTGGTACTGTTATATTAATGAAACTTTATTGAAATTGAACGTGATTTCTTTCATGTAAAACGTAGTTCATAAATTTGAAAGCATGTAGTTGTTTCAGATGGACTTTATCTTCCAGTTTGTAACTGAAGGAAACTCTCATGCATGATCTAAATAGTTTTTTGAAAAGGTTTACCATTTTTTTTAGAAATGTCACCGCATGATAGTTAATATAAATGATAGTTTCAGTACCATAAGAACAGTGAAATGTCGGATACTATAAGATACCGAAACTGGGCTCACTTTTGTTCGTTATTTACATTAGTAACCTTTTTAACTTGTATACCAACATATTGATCTTTGGTTTCGTAAAAGATATCTCAGTAGGTCCTTCCTATTTCCGTTATCTGAAGTAACTTCAGCAAGATGCGATATTTCCTTACAAGGATAAACATAACTCGAAATCGCTTTTTTGGAAATGAACGGTTTCATTATACTTTGTAGGTCGTTTTTTTTTCATGTGACAACATTGTTATATTCGAACAAAAAAAATTGTTTGTCCTTCATACACCAGCGCTAGGCGTATAAATAGTTATATTAATTTTCTACTAATTTCAACTTCATTATGGATTTTATTTGGTAAATTACCACTTTTGAACAGATTTTTCATTTGAATTCATTATTTTCATTTTCGGTAACATCAGTAATTACTGTGGTTGATTGTGAGACGTAAGACCGAAACAATAGACTTATGGTATGGAAAAAGATACATATGTTTTCTAATGAAAATTAGAAAGATATCTAGAGAAAACTGCATCGATTGTTATTTCATGTCTCGTGTTAGGCTCGTTTAGGTTATTATTGATTTGTAGTTCTAATTTGACCAAAGGTTGTCCATTTTCGGACGCGAAATTTACACTGAATTCTTCTGCTAAAATTAGTGGTAACGTATGATAACTTTTTTCAATTCTTCAGAGCCTACTCGACTGAGAATTAGTGGTTGCACCTCTCTCTTTTGCCCCTTCAGTAATATAACGGAACTTTACTCTCCCTCTTTCTATCTTCACTAAATAATGCAAATGTGGCTTGAGAAGAAAGCTGTTGAGACCCTTACAATAGATACAAATAGTTACTTTATTGGCAATTCCTGAGTATACGGAATATTTCACCAGGAATAATTGAAATGACTTCTATTTGGTGATCAGAAAAATAAATGCTTTGAATTTTGTGCAGCTGGGTCGAAAGTAATAATCAATGTTAGTTCACGTGGAGGAAATAATTTTACAGAATGGCCACTTAATATGATAAGGAAACAGATACTAGATCTGTGAAAATTTTCATCTGGAAAAAGCAAATTCTAAAACTTCTGTTCACTGAAAAACATCACCTTAGTTTGTTCAAAGGTGATCTATTTAAATCTGTTCAAAATCTGTTTTTTCCGATAATCAGCTGTCGCTCCCATCTGAACGACAACTCTCAGAAGGTGAGCAACTTGTGCTAGCTAAGGAGTAACGAGGTCTTACCTTTCAACGTGTGATTCCTAACAGGGTTGCAGAATCATTCCAGCTTCAACCAGATAAATTATCTCGAGAAAAATATCTGGTCGAGGCGGGAATCGAACCCACGGCCTTCCGATCGTTAGTCGGGTGCACTACCACCGCGGCCAATTCCACATGGAGTGAAGGAGGATGAGTTTGAAAACTTATCGCATTGTAACGAAGTAATATTCATCACCAGCAATGTTCAGTCTTAGATAAGGCAGAAGGAAGCAAAAGACCAATGTATCGAGAAGAATTCGATCACATTATTTTTGCTCATTTCATTTTTTTTAGTCGACAACATTCATGATAGTAATATATGGCCAATGTATGAGTACATTTTATCATCTGTTTCTCTCTTGTACTGAATAACGTATACTGGAAGTGATTATTCAAGTAGTTTAAAACTGATATCAATTATATATAGTTTTGATAGAGATCTCACTCTGATTTTTCTTTCTAAACATATGATTGACGATCTCACGTAGCCATCAAACGTATCAAGATGACAAAGTACAAAATGTCTGATGCATCTATTTTCTGCATGAACAGTTTCCGTCATTCATAAATCAACCGAAATACCTCTCAAAACATCTGAAGTAGCAACTGCATTTTACAACTTTGAATTAGAATATCAAGCGAGAAATCTGTCTACCAACTTGGATCCAACTTCTCTCACTCCTCTTCCTCCCTATTTTCGTGGATCAAGATGTAATAACTGTAACAATATATTCGCGTATCTCGGGCAACTTTTTATTGGAATTCTTTGGTGTATGCGGCGAGGTTATCTGAACTTTTTTATTACTCTCAGAATTTGTGAGTGAAAATTTTTATTCGGAAAAATATGCAAATGCATTTTTCAAAGTTAGTCCAGAATAGGAGAGGTGATCAGCCGGGGCGTGTATCTAATACCTACGGGGAGAGTAGAGTTCGACCTTCGGTGAAAAAGTTTGAGAGAAAAAAGTTGGTGGAGTATTGGAATTCTGCAGATACAGTATATTCGTCGAGAGTACGTTTTGATTCCATGAAACATTGTGACCTAGATTTGCATTTTCGTCCAATGAATGGGGAGTAAAAGAAATGAGGTAAAACCGTAACTTTTCTTGGTGAAACAAAAGCTTTGAAAAACGAATAAAAGGAGTTCGACGATTATTTAATCAAGATGAAGAGTCAAGTAACTGTGAGCTTTTCGAAACTAATCTGACGACATACAACAAGGAAATCATAAAGGCAAAACGAGAGTCTTGGAGGAAGTTCTTTGAGAGTATCTCTGATTTACCTTGCAGCACAAGAATTCACAAGATCCTCTCCTGAGAGCCGACTGCTGGAATTGGGTCGCTTGTGTGGTCCAATAGAACATTCACGACCTCTAAAGAAACGTTAGAGCTTTCGATAGAAAACTCCTTTCCTATAGAAATCAATCAATCAACAACAGACCTTCCGTTCTCGAGGGTAATACACTCCCAAAAATGAACGATTGGTAGGTCGTCAAAAAAGTTATCACAGCACCGGCAGTTGAATGGGATATCAAGTCGTATGAGTTCTTCAAATATCTTGGAGAGGATGGTATATTTCCAGCTCTTCTTCATATCGGACTGGAAATCGCTATGATTCACACACTGAATAGTTATGACCAATCACCCTCATATCCTTCCTGTTGAAAGAACTTGAGAGGATTCTGCGCGAAAACAATAGAAGGGTGACATTATATAACCACCAGTATACATATCAAACCAGCAAATCGATATATTCAGCAATAAACAACTTTGTAGAGAAAATTTCCCCTATTCTTTGACAACGAGGAGATTGCTGTTGCTGTATTTCTCGATATTGAAGGAGCATTTGACAATGTACTACCTAAACCTATATACTCGTCCCTGGCTAGGAAAGGCAAAGAATCGACAGTCACTGGCTGGATTTATGCCATTCTGGTAAACAGTACGATGGACGTTGTTTATAGTTGGTGCCTGAAGGAGCAGATGTCTGTGAACCCCAGCAAAACTGTGATAATCCCCTTAGCCAGGAGGATAAAATTGGACGATTCAACGCCACTTTTCCTCAATGGTGAGGTCATTCCAGAAGAAACGGAGGTGAAATAACTTGGCATTTTCTTGATGAAAAACTTACTTGGAACGCTCACTTGGGAAAAGTTCCACACAAAGCCAGACTATTCATATGGACATGCCAAAAGATTTGTGATACAAAAAGTCCATTAGATTTATGTGATGATTTTCAGACCAATGATCACTCATGGAGCGATCGCCTGGTGACCGAAGGCTGTACAGAAAACGACTCAAGCGAAGCCCTCTGACTGACAGGCATGTATGCCCATCAGTGCAGAGAGAGCAGATATTTCTTGGTTCACAGATGGATCAAAAACACCTTCAGGTTCTGGTGCAGGTGTTTTCAGTAGCAGACCCAGGGCAGAGATATAAACCTGCCCAGGAAACTATGCGAATGTATTTCAAGCGGAAATTTACGCTATGAAAGAATCCAACCTCGTACACAAGTCAATTGAAATTTTCTCGGGCAGTCAAGCGGCCTTGGAAGCGATTAGATATTATCGAGCAAAGACTAAATTGGTATCAAATTTCCAGAAACTACTCTCTTCTAAAGACTCGACAGATTGTCGATGATCCGGATTCCTGGCCATACATACTGGCCTGGAAAGCAATGGGGCTGCTGACTCCTTTGCAAAGAAGGGCGCCTCAAGTGTAGCTTCATCGGACTAGAAACTATCATTGGCATCGCTTTCGGCTTTGTCAAACAAACATTGAACACCTGGATGGCCAGAAGATATACGGACTTCTGGCAGGATCTAGCAATAAATACATGACATTTTTCACATAACATCTGAAAATTTGTTTGGAATAGTTTGAGAGTTTTTTGAGTCGAGGGATATCACAACTAGAGCTTGATTGAGGATTGAGTTGGTGAATCACTGGGATTAATCTGGGTTCGATGCTGTTTCACATATATGTTAATGATCTCTGCAGTAGGCTAATGATAGGTGTAATATATGATTCCGTTGGTGGCAATCCCTCATCACTCTGAATCAAGAGATGGAGTAATTACCAAAGGAATGCTCTGTGATCCGAATTCAAATGAAAACGGGTTCAAATTCTAATGACAACAATTCATCCTCTTAAGACAAAACCCGGTTCGACGATATAGTGAATTCTCATGAATTAGAACATTGAATTAATTCACTATTTTGCAATTATCTATTCATCAGTTACCTATGTAAGATCTGTAGAAAATGAGCATTCGTTCATTCCCCAAGGTGAATAGAAATCAACAAAAAAAATCTACCAACGAGCATATTGTGTGAGTATAAGGAAAAACATCAGATGATGTGCAGAAGATATTGAGAACATTGAATAGTAAAAAACAATAACTATGGATACCCTTCGTCAAATATGAAATATCCACTCAGGAATCATTCGTATATTCAATGCCAGAATAATGAATGTAATGCCAACACAATCACTGATACCAGTAAAATAATCCTAATGATAATAGATAATGAGATTATCTTCGATACCAATGTTCCGCTTGATTATAGGTTTAGGATTATAGGTTTCAGCAGGAGCTGACCGTTTGGCGGGAGTTCGTTATAGTTTCCATATGGAAACCTATAATCAAACGGAAAACGGCCAACTCCAGCCAAACGGTCAGCTCCCGCCAAAATCGATGAAGCACAGGAAGGGAAAAGGGGATAGGTGAAAGCACCTGAATGACTTATAAATAATAAGCTCTCGGAGGAATAAGCCCATTCATCACTCGAAGACGATTGCGGATACTAACAATCGAAACGTCGTGAAGTAACTTGGCTTGAAATCTTTCAATTTTGATTTTCATTTCTTGTCAAATATTCAATTTTCAATTGTTGCTTGTATTTTACTTAATTGTAATTTCGGATTTTTTGCTTAATATCATTGTAATTTTTTAAAATAATTTTTATTGATTCTGTCAGGGATTTTATATCATATTAGACAATGGAAGTCCGAACTGACGAAATACACCACGAAACATTGTCAACCACCTTCAAACATGCTACGGTGTCATCCCGGGTATGCATACTTTCATCTTTGACATCATCACGACGTTTCAGCTAGATTGAATTCAGCTACAATAACAGATTTTTTTTTCCTCATTCCTGAACATTTTTCCATCTTCTATTCGCCCAAAGTTAATGGGAAAATAATTGAATAGCACCTCCTTTTGTGTGGGTGTTAAGTAGGTATGGAAAGGCAAATTAGGTATGATTGAAGTGTATTATATGTTGAAGTGGTACTGTTCCGATGATTGAATCATATAGAATGATATATCTTTTCGATGAGCCATCAAGAATTGGACATCTAGGTGAACGAATAACAATAAGCAGTATCGACTACGTGTTGACAAACATCATCATCCTTAGTAATTCTGATGCAGGCTCATCTAATCATCATTTACAAATTATTGTCTAGAGAAATTAAATTAAATGTATACCCACTAACGCTAAAGAAGCTGTCACAACTCGTGAACTTCGTAAAAGTACCGATCTCTCCATAGCTGAATTCAAAAAACTTTTCACAGGAGACATGGAGTTTCAAAAACACTTCACTACTGTCACGTTTACCAACACAAACGAAGTTTTCAGTCACTTTTGAGAACATTTCCATTGGTGCTTTGAGGCAGCATTCCCTAAATGTTCTAGAAATACAATATCTAAGCAACAACAATGAATTATCTGAAAAAACACGAGAACTCGGACACTAAAGACATTGCTTATAAAACAGCAAAGAAAAGCGTGGACATTGAAATTCGTCGGGAAAAGATAAATCATTATATGAAAAAAGTAAATGAGTCTAACAATGAGAGCAAAACTCTTTGGAGTATAATCAAGCAACCATCTAGGACAACTGTGAGTAAACGTATAATCCTGAATCACAATCAGAAATGTATCAGTACTGAAGTAAAAGTCGCGAAAACATTTGGAGAATACTTTTCAACCATAATTGACAAAACAATCAAAACACATTTCTCGGGTGATTACTCAGACAGCTGCACAACAATGGCGAATGTTACTACAACGATGTTTTTCAAACCCGTGACAACAAACGAAGTAAAAAAAGTCATTGCCTCATTACCTAATAAAAAAAGCACAGGGCATAATTATTAAAGAATGTGTAGATATATTATCAGTCCAAATAGCGCATATTATGAATTTATGTGTTGGTTTTGGAGAATATCCTGATCTTCTCAAAATTGCCATTCTAGTACCCGTATTGAAAAATGGTGACAAAAAGGGTATCGAAAATTATCGTCCTATATCAATTATCAGCATACTCTCAAAAATTTTGGAAAAACTAATATCTTTCAGAATAAACGACTACCTCAAAACCTTCGATCTGATGACAGAGTGTCAACATGGATTCAGCAAAAACTGCTCAACAGATACCGCAACGCTAAATTTCACACAACACATACATGATTTATTTGACGAAAAAAATATTGTTGTAGGAGTCTTCTTTGACTTGAGCAGGGCCTTCGACACTTTGAACACTAAATTTGTAGCAGAGACACTCTTCAACCTTGGGATTCGTGGTAATGTAAATCAATTAATTGTTTCTTTTTTGGCGAATAGATGTTTCCAGGTGAAGCAGAATAACATCAAGTCAGATAAATTTTCAGTTACCACAGGTACCCCTCAGGGCAGCGTTCTTGGGCCACTAATATTTTCATTATATGTAAATGATCTTCCTCCCAATATAAGTCATGGAAAAATATTTCTCTATGCAGATGACACGTCTATCATTCTTTCTAGTAAAACATCTGACGATATGACACAAATGGTAAATGCTGTTCTAATCGAATTTAATGGGTGGTGTAACAAGAACAGACTCATTTTCAACTAGAACAAAACGGTATACATTCAATTCGCGAATTCATCGAGAAGTCAACATAATCTCATTCTCAGTTTCCAAATAAACCTTTAGAACTGACCAGCTCGACAAAATTCTTAGGAACTATGGTTGACTCACTCCTCACATGGCAAGAACATATAGATTATATATGTAAGAAATTGAATCAATCATACTATCTTATGAAATCTCTTAAGTGCAAGTTAGATACAAATTCACTGATATCAGTTCATTATGCCAAATTTCACTCGATCATGTATCAGAACATTTCGGTCTGTGAACTAGCTACTGGATCAGACAGGATTTTTATAAAACAAAAAGCACTGCTGAGGTTGATATTCAATTTAGACTTTAGAACTTCATGTAGAAATATACTCCAACAAAATAAAATATTGACAGTTGCAAGTCTGTACATTTTAAAAACATTGACATATGAACATGAAAATAAAGAACTTTTCCAAACAAAAACAGAGATGCATAGCTATAATATAAGAAGAGAAGATATGATCATAACACGAAAACACCATCACGAAAAATATGAAAAATCTCCTAAATTTGCCGGCATTCGAATGTATAATTTACTGCCAAACGATATAAAGACTCTATCTCCTCATATCTTAAAAAAAAAATTGAAACGTTATTTATCAGAAGAGGGGTTTTTACACAGTAGACGAATTTACACTTGAAATAAGCAATGAGCGATCGTATTTATTTTGAAAACTTTATTTCAAAATGTCCTTGTTACATCTCCTAGATTATTGTTTCTAAGCAAGCTGGTGATTCATATTTTTCCTTTTTTTTTCTATTCATATTTAAATAATGTATTTGTACCACATCTTATTTTTTCGAATGATGCAACTAATTTTCCCTTTTTATCAGTATTTCAATATTGAACAAAACCATACACATTCCTAGAGAAAATCTAACACAAAGAAGAGTACCTGATGCAGTACAAATACAGGCAAATTTACCTAAATTACCTGAAATACCTGAGTTGAGACGCTCTGGCCGTATAAAGAGGCAGACGAATTTCATTTATATGTTTGTTTATACCTTTGTATGTTTATATGTATGCATATACAATTATGACTTATGCTACAATTATGACTTATCCCATCTACACATTATGTAGCAAAAAGGATCAATAAATCTATCGATCTATCTATCTATCTATGATTTTCGCGAATGAGTACACTATTTCTGAAGTTGAAATACTGTACATGTTTGAAATTTTCTGTTTCATAAATGAAGAACGGTATGAATCCCTATAACGTACCTTGCATCAATATCTGAAGGCCTTTTTTTAAAAAAGAATACTATATTGAAAACGAATGACGCACAATTTTGCCAAAGCAAATTCCATAACGTAAATGGGACTCAATTTGAATAAAGTAAACATATCATGTAAAAACAGTATCTAACTTTCTTGCAACATGGCTACCAAATTTAAATCTCATCGACGATTCAGAATCTAGAATAATAGTCGTCTATCCGTATATTATTCCTATCCTGATTGTAATCTTATTTGTAGCGAAATAAAGTATTCACTAGTACAGAAATACTCTCCATATACATTTTCACAAACATATCCATGAAATGATTTTGCAGGAAGCAATTAAAAATCGCCTCGAATTCGTACCTATTCAAACACTCGATACTTCTTTCTCATCAATTTTCCCTCAGATCAAGTGAGCCAATTATTCCGTTTCATTAAATGTATTGCTACCATCCTGTTTACAATTTCAGCCACGTTCCAAGAAAGGGGAAAAGTACCCTCGAGGAAGCGTCTAGACTCTTGGAAATGTAACCGGAAGGAAAACTACTGAATCCGGAGGTAGCAGATGAATTATGTACGATATCTAACATAACTTTTCTCTCCCGGAATTTCTTTCGGATTCCGTTTTATCATGGAGATATATATAATTTGATTTAATACGTTTCGGAGTGATTCAGTCAATGCTGTGATTCGATGACGAGTATGCAAAACGTTAATATATTTGAGCAGATAGAAGGAGAGATCAGATAAAAATGTGAAGATTTCAAACTAAAAACTTATTAAGATATTTATGATTCATTATCTGAAAGCACGCTAAGTATATTTTGATTGACTTCGGAAACCATACTTGCCCTGTTTTGTTTTTGTCCATTTTCATTAATAATTATCAAGTGTAAATTCCATTGTTAGTACATCGTCCTCAAAAATCAAAGTTCACCAGATACTCTTTATCGACCCAGTTAGTCTGGATATTCGTAAGTATTGACAATGATGACTCATCCCAGAAGATGCTAGGAAACCTAATCAACGAATATCGAAGATAAGCCAGAATTTTCACAAATTACAAAATGTTTTGCTTTTCCCAAACACCGAGAGTCTGATAAGTTATCTGGTTAAAATTGGCATTCTCTTGGTGCTGTTGCCCAGTACCTTCGTATTACGTAAATATGAACTTTTGATTTCATGCCTAGTTTATCTAACACACACAGAATTGTTTTCGTCGTGAAATTCTGATTTTTATGATGGGATCATACAATACATGAATATATTGTTATTACTTTCAGAAAAATGGAGAAACATCCATTCCTGAAAGGAAAAAACCATTTTTGTACTTTATACGAAACAAATATTTTCATATGTTCAAATTAGACAAAAAACACTTTCAACTTCAACATTTCAAACTTTAAAGTTTCTTCGAAGAATTAATTCAGTTATCATACACAGGATTTCGACACAATATAACATATGAAACAGATAAAATTCCACTTACATATAACACTGTCGTCTTCAATGGCACGTTTTTATTGAGTTTATCTCCACCTGAAGTTCTTGAGATGATCCTAAAATTACTATTGACTATTGCTTGAGGGTTTAGTTTTTGACAGAAGACAACTGATGGAATTGTGGAAAAAATGGTGTACTGGAAAACTGTGATCTACCATACATATCCGATGATGATTCATCTGACAATCGGTATATTCCATTTGATGAAAGACATGATAACTAACAGCGGAGACTTACCCGTTGCGGTTGTGATGATTATGAGATACTGAATATTGGGACATGAAAACAATTATCAATATGTAATGGAAATATCTATTTCAATTTCTCATCACTACCATATTTCACTCATTCAGAATACGCCTCATCAAATTTCAGAAACAGGCATATTTTGAATTGAATAAGAGCGATAACGAAGACGCCATCTTTAAGATCAACAGGGAACACAATCTTCGGATATTAAAGATAAACGAGACTCTCCAAGATGGGCAGTTGACAGGCCAATGAGATGAGTCCTCTGTCTTTCACTGCAGCTTCCACTGCAGAGGAATAATTCGAAAATTAGAGCCCAAACACAACTTATTTATGGTAATACCAAACAGCTCTGTTTCTACCCATCAAAGACCTCTTCATTGATACTAGGCTGAACCACAAATGCATTACAATTGCCATCTTTATTTCAATCGAGTTAGAGCCAAACTCTTCGACTCTTTCAAGTCACTTCCGTATTTTAGGCTTTGTTTAGCTTCAGGGTGGGGGAGCTGCACGGCCGAAAATTTATTCTTGCCGCCGGGTTCATTGATGAACTTGGTTCATCGGTTGTGCCCTCGAGGCGAGGCCTTTTGAAGCGCGAGGAATCGTTGTATCGTAGTCTACCTCTGCCCAAAGACGTTTCAGTGAGTTTCGGCAATTTTGAACAGTCTACGATTTCGGGTCTCTATAGTCTGCCTTATGGTTGGCAGGTTCAAGCATCGATGTTGTGACCATTCTTGGGATTTTGTTTTGGACCATTTCTAGAACTTGAATATGAGTGTTTGCGGTTTGGCCCAGACTCCTGAGGCATACATCTTGAATAGCAGACAAGCCCTATTAGCCTTGAACAGACAACGTGTTACCTCAGGGCTAGTACAGTGCTACCAAGATTCAGTCTAAGCCTCGGTAGATAAAAACATCATTCTGAGGTGGGTTGAAGGGCACGTCAGAAGTAAAGGTAATTGCATCGACTCTTCAGCCAAGGAAGCGGCTGAACTGAAAATTTTAGGACCCACTGGCACCTACGGTCTGATGAAAACAATTGCGGAACTAGCCAAACGTCACACTTATGCTCAATCACTAAAGAGATGGTATGAAATCAAAGGCTGCAATTTTGCTAGGATCACCCTGGGCACACAGACATCCCTCTATGCCGGATGGATGAATAGGATGATGAAACTATTAGGCATCTCCTATGCGAGTATCCGTCGCTTTGGAGTAGCCATTCCGTTGAAGATATTTTTTAATTATGTATAGTTCCTTCTCTAGACCTTCTTTCGTGTCACAGAGCCCGAAAGCACGGTCTAATAGAGTCTTGATGATTCCTCTTGTAGTTGATTGATGCGATGGTAGAGAAGATTTTGGCTAAAAGACAGCAGGAGCCTAGCAAGGAAGAGAATCCGTCACAACCAGTGCTTGCACTTCCCTACATCAGAGGATTATCGGAGAGGATGAGCAGAATTGGTTCCAAGTACAACATCAGAACCTGCTTCAGAACCGGTAACACTATCCGTAGCAGCCGCACGAAAACCAGGCCACCAAACGCGGACTGCGATTCCACGAATTGAATTTACTGGATACCCTGTGAGTGCGGAAAAACCTTTATTGGTGAAACTAAGAGACCATTGAATGTTCGCATTGCTGAGCACAAGAAATACTCACAGCGAGGGGAAATCAGCAAATCAGGAATAGCAGACCATGTTTGGACCCATCAACACAATATCGAGTGTTCCCAAGATGAGATCTTACACAGAGGGGAACATTGGTTCAGTAGAAAATTCAAGGAAGCCGCATACATGTTGTCCAACAATGTATTCAGCCAACCCAGCGTAGAAATACGCAACATATGGAAATCCATCATCGAGCGAAAAATGGCCAACTCCCACCAAACGGTCATCTCCCACTGAACCAGTGAAGCGGAAAAAATTGAAAGCGGAGATTAGTTAAAGTACTCGAACCACCATAAATAGTAATCTCTCGGAAGAATCAGTCCAGTCATCACCCGAAGACGATTGTGGATACTAACAATCGAAACGTCGTGAACTAACTTGAAATCTGTTAACTTTTTATTTTTATCTTTATTTTCATTTTGTATACATGTATTTTCATTTTTTGTTTAATTAATTTATTTTTATTTGTACTTCATTTCACTATCATTTCATTTCAGGTTTTTTTGCTTAATATAATTGTTATTTACAGCTAGTTAATTACAATTCTTCTTTTTTAGTTTTTTCAGGAATTTCAAATCATTTTCATATATTAGATTAGACAATGGAAGTCCGAACTAGTGAAATTCATCATGAAACATTGTCAATCACCTTCAGATATAAAAAATATTTTCAACTTTTTAGTTCGATGATTTTCAAAAGTGTGTTTTTTAGTTTTTCAAACTATATTTATCTCATCCTATTCGAGCATGAATCGCACAAATTGCATCTCCAAGAGATGAAGATACTGCAACTATTCTGGAAATCGTTCGTAGCATATATATTTAGCATAAATATTTTTTGAATTATTATGCTACTTCACTCTTCATGAAATCATGCATTTTCATGAATAATTTCAAACTTACGTCCTACTTATGCTAAACATTCATTATAATTTTGAATGGATAGCCTTGTATCTACTGCTCTGACATTTTTTGAAAGTAAGCAAGAACAACTCGTTTATGTGTCTGGTACCTTTTACTCTTTCATTTGATGAGATTATCGTTTTCATGTTCATATTTTCGCGATATTAACTGTAATTCGGCTATAATATTCAAGTAGTGAATAGTAAAACATATTTTAGGCAATACATAATTAGTAACAACTGTGGTGACAATAAGTAATCTTGAGGAAAAATTCCAAGAGTACCAATTAAACAATAGCTTGAAGTATTCGTGGAAAACCTGCCTTCAACACATTTTTTTCATTTCACAAAATCCCACGTGTTTCAAAGACCTTAGTATTCATGTATACTTCACTATACTATTTTTCAACATTGTGAACAAAGAATCTGATACATTGATAACTCTGATAGGTTTCAATCAAATATTTGATTGAAATACAATTATTTGGCAGATAATTTCATTTTTTATGCAATAGGAATCGAAATATTTGGTACCTTAGGCCCTCAAGCATTGGAATTCATTGGTGAAATCGGCATTAGGATATCCAAAGAAACGAATGACCCAAGAGCTACCTCTTTCTTGATTCAAAAAATCAGCATTCTGATTCAAAGAGGAAATGCAGCTTCATGTTTAGGTACAATTCCGCAATCAAAAACCCTAAGTGAATTATCAATATTTTCCATGAACAAAATATATCGGCATGTACAGACAGTGCAAGAACTGGAGTTGTGCAGTTTGGTGGAAGACTCGCAGCAAAACCGTCAAGCTTTTACAGAAAAGGAAGTGACAACTCTAAATGAGGCTGCGTTTGGTCCTCTGGCTGAGCTCTCAAAAGAACTAATATCTAATTCAGTTTTGAGCAGTTTTGCTTCGAATTCCTTATCCTACCAGTCCAATGAAGGGGTGAATCATCCTATTCGTGTTCACTCAGAAGAAGATAGTAGTGGCAAACGTAGTTGAAACAATAGATCGATGATACATTCTTCAATCAAAACTCTTGGGTTCATTGGTTTAAAAAATCTTGGAAACACCTATTTTATGAACAGTGTAATCCAATATTTATCAAACACGGGATGGTTGCTGGAATACCTAAAAAAGGATGCATACACGGAAGATATCAATACTAGTATTCCTAGTATGAAAGGTGTTTTAATCAAATCGTTCGCAGAAGTTATCAAGGAATTATGGTCAGAAGATTCATCTGATGGAGTAATTAACACAGTCTACCTCAAAAATCAGATTTAAAGATTTGCCCCTCGATACATGGGTTCTGCCCATCAAGACGCCCACGAATTCCTTCGATATCTTTTAGAAGGTTTACATGAGGACCTCAACAAAATTACTGAGAAACCTGAACCGATCTTAACTGAGATTGACGAAAAATTGAGCGATAACGGAAAAGCACAAGAGTCCTGGCAGAGATATTTGAATATGAACAACTCTAAGATTGTAGACCATTTCGTTGGTCAATTAAAATCCCCTATGAAGTGCACACACTGTGGACACTCATCAGTAACCTTTGATCCTTTCTGGGATTTGTCCCTTCCCATACCACAAAGATCTGGACAAGTGACTTTATCACATTGCTTGGATTCTTTCACAACAGAGAAAACTCTGGATGGAGATGAAAAACCAATGTGTTCGAGGTGCAAGCAAAGGAGAAAATGTACAAAGTCCTTATCAATCTATAAGTTTCCCCGTATTTTAGTAATTCATTTGAAAAGATTCTCTCCGACGGAAAGGTTCAGAGGCAAATTGAATGTTTCCATTGACTTTTCTTCAGATGGATTAGATATGAGCAGTTATGCAGCAGACAATGTGGCTCCTTGTCGTTATAATCTATATGCACTTTCAAATCACAGTGGGACTACTTACAACGGACATTACACAGCATATTGCAGACACCCATATAGTGGCACGTGGCATGAATACAACGATTCACACGTGTTCCCAATTTCACCAAAATCACTTGTGAGCAATGAGGCATATGTCATCTTTTATGAACAGGAGGGAAAGAAGCAGCACCTTTGATGTGATTTTTTTTCTTCTTGCCTTTTTTTTATAATCTTAGTTCTTTGAATTGATTTGTATTTCATGATTGTTCCAAATTCCATTATTTATTGTTCAAAATTGAAAATAATAATTTGAAAGAAATATATTTCAATAATTTTTCTCTGCTTTCTGAGAAGAGTATCCCATTTGCCAGATGCTGATTGGAAAAACTAACCGTAGCATAAATAATTGGTTGAATAATGATCTCAAATGCTAATGATTATCAGAACCTTCTTTAATAACAGAGATGTTGATCAGCATGACCAAATGCAATAAAAGTCTCGTTACGTCTCCATCAATTCACTCTCAGAACTTGCAATACACCGGAAGAATATTGAGTAGTTTCTCCCTACATGAACTTCCTCTTGCACTGTATATATTATTCAATTCCCAGGCCCCTCGAAAGATTTTTAGAGCTCAAGAAGTATCTGTGGGTATTTCTGAAACGTGGTAAAAATCCTAACAAGAGCAAAGAGTCGATAATAAGGTGCACTGATTGCTTTGTGATGGAGTAGATGGAATTACATGCTTTTGGAATATAATTTGGATAATACATCAGAAGAAATGTTTCATCAAAACAATTAGATGCAAATTGATAATTTTATAGGCTATAAGTGAAATACGAACATTGTTCAAAATGAAATGATTATATTTTTAAGAGTGATCAATTGATCACTCTGGAAAATATAACCCTCTCATTTTAAACAAGATTCCGTTGGCTGGGATTCAATCAAGTAAGCGCATGAATGTCATTACGATGTTATCGATGACATTGATAGATCAAATTCATTACGTGACTTGAAATCGTAATTCATGAATGAATTGTGTGTTTTTTTTTCTCATAATGTTATACAGATTAGTACTGAAGAGCCCCAAGTGCAAGTGATAGGTGAAATTTCCACCTATCATTCATTATATTGTGTAGAAATCCTGTGAATGATATCTGATTCAGTTCCATAACGAATGTTTGGAAAACAAACTGACTATAGTCTTTTGTATAATTCAGTGTTCATATAAAAGTATTTGTTTCGAAATAATTTTTCTATCGTGTAATTCAATGTTTATATAAAAGTTGCTGTTTCAGGAGGGTTTTCCTTTCAGTTTGCATGATCTATACATCTATGTATAGAGTTGCTTATTTTGAAGTCGATTTCTTCCTTTGGAAAATTCCCAGAAATAGAATTGTTTCAAAATCATCTTCCACATGGAGCTATCGATAATTGTATTTCAAATATGTTTGCTTTGCTGACGAAATCAATATTTCGCTCGTTTTGTATGCAGCGTGACTCACGGTCGATGGTAGGTAAGACGTTTCTGGAAAACGCAAAGCATGATTTTTCTGAAAATTTCACCTCACACATTTCGTTACCTGTTCTATCGATCTAAATTATCTTCAGCATTGCGGCGTTGCCACTTCTATCAAAAAGTCCTAGCAATTATATTTTTTTGAATGGAACACCCTGTATATCAATACATTTTTGGAATTGCTCTAGTATTTTAATACTTTTTCGTCAATAATGTCCTATACCTATCTCTATCTGTTTTTCGAGATAAAAAATAAATTGTGGTAAATATGGTCCAAAACAGCCTTAATTGAAATTAAGAACATCAGTACTCTCAATTCATGAAAAGTTGAAATTTCGATAATAGTTTGAACAAACTCGAAATATTCAAATAACACCAAGAAATCGACTCCATATCATACAGGGCCTGCTAAAATTACTATTATTCCCATTGTGCATAAAAGTAGTCGTAGGTTCATTTTTTCAAATGAAACCCCCTGTATATTACTCGATAAATTGAAAGATGGTGAAAAATGCTTCAAGACGATGTACCTGTCTCTAAACCTAAATCGTCAAGTTTTCTTAATAAAGCCGTTTTTGTGGAAAAATAGTTATTCACGTTTTACCTACAAGTGTTGAAAGTGGCATTTTATTTTGTGAGTGGGGATTATTGCAAAACGAGCGTCAGCAAGTGGAGCAAACTCACGATCAAAATAAAATCACTTTTAACAAATGTATCATACATATTTTTTTGTAATGTTACTGTTGATAATAAAAAAAACCCTTCGACGATCGTTGGTTTAGGCGTTTACGGCCGTAGGATTGGCCACCGAGATCACCCGATCTCACGCCACTTGACGTTGTTATGGGGTGTTTTGAAAGAAAGGGTATACAGAACTCCAGTGCCTACCAAGGAAGAATTGCGACGGCGAATAGTGCGGAGTATTGAAGATCTGGATCCCCATGAAATTGAAAAAGCAACCACAAGTCGCGTACAAAAAAACATTTTGAAGTGTTCAGAATGTAATGGACAACATTTTCAGCATCTATTGTGAAAATGTGATATTTTGTTTACAATTTTGTTATTTTGTATCATACTATTCTATTATTGTCTGTACTTTCACATATTTTAGCCCACAAAATCTTACTTTTCACCTAGGAATGACTGATTTTTGGTACAGTTGTTTCCTGGAAACTTTGAGCCATAGTTAAGGAAATTATTTTGTAACCTTACAAACTTCCTCTCGTTCATTGGTGTTAATTCAGGATACATTTGGTTGAATTTTTTACACGTTCTGACAATGATTTCATCACTTTGTTCATGTGTATAATAAATAATTTCATAAGAACTTCGTTTGAATAATCGATATTTGCCTTCATTTTGGAAGATGATTCGAAACACCGTCGATAACTTTTTGTAAATTACTTATAAAAGTAACTGAACTGCTATAAGCTTGATAATTCCACTGCTACCTAAATCCAAATTCTAAAAAAAATAATGTTTCTAGAAGAAGCGACTTTATTGAGAAAACTTGACGATTTAGGTATAGGGACATGATATATCATCTTTAAGTATTTTTCACCATCTTTCAATTTACCGAGTAATATACAGGTGGTTTCATTTGAAAAAATGAACTTTTGACTACTTTTATGCACAATGGAAATAATAGTAATTTTGGCACGCTCTGTATGATATGAAGTCGATTTCTTGGTGTTTTTTGAATATTTCGTTTGTCAAAACTATCATCAAAATATCAACTTTTCATGAATTGAGAGTACTGATGTACTTAATTTCAATTAAGGCTATGTTTTGGACCATATTTAGCACAATTTATTTTTTATCTCGAAAACAGATAGATATAGGTATAGGACATCATCAACAAAAAAGTATTAAAATATCAGAGAGATTCCAAAAATGTATTAATATACGGGGTGTTCTATTTGAAAAAATAAAGTTGCTAGGACTTTTTGATGGAAGTGGCAACGCCGCAATGCTGAAAATATTCTAGATCGATAGAACAGGTAAGGAAATGTGAGAGGTGAAATTTTCAGAAAAATCATGCTTTGTTGTTTTCCAGAAACGTCTAACCTACCATCGACCGTGAGTCACGCTGTAGATGCAGGGATATAATACCAACCTCAGAAACCTTTTAGTTTGGGGTAATATTACTCAAGTAGAATTCAATAGCAAAACCCACTAAGCGGTTTTCTGTGAAGAATTGAATGTATCAATCAATACTTTATTGCGATATTGTCATGGAACAGTATATTAGGGCGTACCTATCGATATCAAAAAAGTAATAAAGTATAGTACAGAAGAGTATACGGTAAGGTAGATTCAATCTGAGGAGATGAATGTGGCAATACATTAAGCTGGAAAACGAAGATAACCTCACAAAAACTTGTAACAACTATCATGAAATAAAAACACAAACGACTCAACAACTGAAAATTCAAACATCCATGGAAATCGAGTTAAACCTTCTGAATGAATCTATCTGATTTTATAACTAACATATTTCTGTTCATTAATCATAATCAAGTTACTATAATCATGTCAAATTCAAGGACAAATATAGGAAAGCCTTTGAGAACTATATGAGCATCTTGAAAAGTTCAATAAAAAAGAAGATGGTATACCTGTCAACTTTACTCAAGAATACCAGAATTGTTCTAGAATACAATTCCGATCGATATCCCACAAGCAGTATACCTGTCAACAACGTGGACCAATCAGTACAACCTAGCACAAGCATCAATGAAACTCTCAGGTAAATTGTAGCCATCCTGATTGGAATAATCATCTCTGATTCCATACAAGTGGACTGGTTCATGCTCTATAGCATGTTGAAGAGATTCCAATTGATGAGTCGATATTCAGGACGTCCAAAATGCATGATTTTTTCTCAATGACCCCAGCAATTTTTCTATATAATGACATCTATGAGTCATCTATACCTGATGATACAAGAAATTCAGCCATGCAGATATTTTTCGCCCATGGTTTTGGAGAATTATCGTTTGTGCGTATTCACTGAACAACTCAGATAAAGCTTTTTTCTTTTGATGCAGAATCGGTTTCTGCTGCTCAAGAATTCGAAGCAAAGCAGAAGCATAAAATGTCCTGCTTTTGATAAGGTGTTAAGTTGCTTCCTCGCTGCACCAGCTAGCTTTCCAGATTCATCATCAAGTCAAGAGTTGAAGTATTGAGAAACTACTGCTCTTGATCGGATGGCAGTTGAGATCTTTTAAACAATGTTCATTTTCTCTGTAGACTGAGGGTTGGATACTTTGGTGTCGTCATGGTCCATAAAGGGCGAGATGACTTCCAGTATCTTGATGGATCCATTGGTAATATTGGTAACAATAAAAAGCCTCAAAGTTATACAAGTCACGATGAGGCGCCAAACGAAACACTTTCTACAGCCCTACTTAAATAATGAAGTGTGAAGAGTGGTTGGGGATCTATTGGAATAAACCAAATATGAGTTCGAAATATCATTTCATTTTCCTGCATTTTTATATACCAACTACTACTGAGTAAAGTACATAGCTTCAATTTTTGAAAATCACTATAGAGATGCATAATGTGCATCATTGCCACTGTAACACCGTTTTTGAGATCCTCTTCCAACCTCATCATTCACTGATTGATAAAATCTGTCGCACTTGTAGAAATGTTACTGTTAAGATGACGGATGGAGAAATACAGTGCGGATGTAAATACTCAACTTTTGAACAGGAGAAGATATCAGAGTCGGACATGATTTTTATAAAAAGGAATCACTTTCAGTATTTTTCGATCACAACATTTTTTTCCAAAGGAAAAGATAGCGGTATTTTATTTCTGTATATAATGACCTTCACTCTTTCTGATTTCGATAACCGGTTGCGGAGTTATTGAATTTGGAACTGAGAAATTTGAAACACCATCACCCTATGTTATATTTTTTGAAATGAATGTTCATAGGGAGGAAAAATGAATTAGTAATATATTTTGCGATAGATAGTTGATAATTGCTGTTCTCTTTGAACAGTCTACTTTCGAACTCGCTTACAATATTTTATAACGTTCCTGGGGTAATGCCAGCACACGTTGCGTGACATGAACTTTTGACTCCATACAGCGTCAATAAAAAAAACCAGGAGGAGTTGAATTTGGTGAATGGGAAGACCATTCCAAGGGACCGTGCCTACCAATCCACATACCCGGGTTTGTATGATCCAAGTGATCCCTTTCAGACCTGAAAAAATGTGGTGGCGCCCATCTTGTTGGAAAACAACTGAATTTCGAGTCCTTTGGTGAAATTTTATTTCGAAAACGATTAATTTTCGTGAGAAACATTTCTCTCGCATGTCACAAACCTTGTGTAACCTGTGTAACTGTGGAGCTGTTTCAATCCTTTTTTGATTTCAAAGTTGCAAATTATCAATTTTTTTAGTCTTCATTCATACATCAATTACTTCCGAAACGATGGTATAGTGAATAAAAATATCAGGAACCCACTTTTTGTTCCAAAAAAGTTGATATCGCTCTCTCTGCGGTGACTGATGTCACACCATTGGCTTTTTTATCAAGAAATACTGAAAATGATTCTCTTATATACACATTTTGTCTGACTTCAATATCTTGCCCCTTTCAAAAGTTGACAAGGAGGGGACTATTTACATCCACATTGTATAAATGTCACCCATTAAAAGCTCACTCAATATAATCCATAGAATCTCATGGTAGTTACCTGAAAAACTGTTAAATGTAATAACATGTTTATGTTGCAGATGCAGATGTTAAAGGTATCAGCTCAAAGTATTGCTGACTATTGAAAAAATATACTCCCAATGCTAACAAACTTGTTATCTATTTCTGCCTCATCTTTCAAAGCACTCAGAAATCTCCTTTCAAACTTCAACTTTTGTCAATCTCAAAGGGAAAGGGACATATTTTTAATACCCATCCGAAGTTGTCCCTCGCCGATAAAATCAACTCGAGAAGATTCCCAGGAAACTTTTACATATAAGTTGTAAATTTACATGTCTTGGATGTAAGTTGTCGACGAGGAATAAATCAAACCCACAGATCAGAACCTGCGAAAGTTTGTTTCGTTTCTGAAGCTTAGTGAAGGCAATTGGAGAGGAACGTATTGGGATAATCCGAGTTGAAAAACTTTTTGGTAGCGACATTAGCTACATATACCGGGTGAGTTATCTGTTCGAGGTTGCAGTTAGAGTAATGGGATGAAGTTTGGGAAATATTTATTGTTATTTCATGGATCTTCCGGGTACGAATAAATACAAATTCATCTGTTGTTGCAGATTTTCCAAAGATAACTAACATTTACATTGAAGTTCCAGGTCAGGTTCTACCGAAATCTGTACTTTTGGAGTACACCTAGAATTATCATTGGTGAGAAATCCCCCAATGGGGGAGTCAATGTTTTTTATTGTTTGGTGTATTACCTCACACGATTTGGAGAATAAATGAAGCAAAATCAATGAAGGATCTGCTGAAGTGAAATGAGGTGAAAACTGAAATGTACACCCCGAAAAGCTACTGCGTGATAAAAACCACCAGACAGGGCCGTCGTCATGAGGGGGATGGGGGGGGGACCTTCCCTTCTGCTTTTTCGACTTGGGAAAAGTTGGGAAATAGTTGGAAAATATTGGACCTTGAAGAAAGAAAAAAATAATAGTAAAAAAAAATGAAAAAAATTAAAATGAGAGAAAAGAAAGGGAGAGGTGATAAGAAAAGGGAAAGAACCAGGAAAAGTTTGGGATTTCCCAACATGCATAACTTGGAGATCCCATTCTGAGTTGTTTGAAAACTTCAAAAAAATTCAATTTCTCCCAAGTAAGACAACAGTCCTGAACAGTCCACAAATTTTGAAGTGACAATTTTACAAAATTCTCAACTTTTCGCTGTTTTTTCGACTTGGAAAAGTTGGGAAATTTCGGGCCGTGAAGACCGTGACCGTGAAAAAATAATGATAGAAAACAATAAGCACAATATTATTCAAGTGTTGTTTCGTTTCATTTGTATTGAATATTCCTATACATGGTGGATATGGTTGAAGAACAAGGACCTGGGTCCAAAGTAGAATAATTCCCATTATTATTTTTATAATCACCAAAATTTATTTTTGTTTGTGCATACCCTAACGGGCATAAGAATTTAGCCAATCTTTGGATAGCTGAGTAAGAAAATTCATATATTATAGTAGTAACTAATCCCGTGGCTTTCATTTTTTCGAAAGTTGGGAAATTTTGCTGGTATGGTTGGAAAAATTTGGATTTCTTCCCCCCCTGGTTTTTATTTTCGCTACGGCCCTGCCACCAGAATTATATTATGATTTTCCTTTGTTTCGAAACAGCAACCATCTAAAAAAGATGTGTATACAGGGCGTGACAAAAAGGTGGGTTGAACCACATATTATTCTGGAGTCAGAAATAATCCGATTAGATATAACTCACTTCGATGCAAATGTGCACATAAAAAAAGTTACAGCCCATGGAAAATACATAATGAAAATCTATTTTCTCTAATATTCATGAACTGTTTGACATTTTGTGATGGAAATGGATCCGTGGCTTTCTTATTGCGAAAGTTTTTTTCATATGAAACCACGAAGTCTGTTGAGCCCATGAACATTTTAGGGGGTATTGAACTGCTAAACCTCCCAAGCTTTCCTATGCGTTGGATTGAATTAATATCATGAGACCATTGGGTTGATACATCATTCTTTGATTTCTTTCCATTTCGTAGTACTTTTCCGAAATTCTAGTTTCAGTCCAAATAATACCAATAAATACTCCTATTAGAAGGTTACTCACTACAAGAGATACTAACCCAACCTTACAAATGGCAGAATTCAACATCTGCAGATATTGCTCATCCATCCAACCATCATCCTTAAAAATTCATTATTTAGTTGTTCAACATTTGCAATTTCTATGAATAAATAACGAACAATTGCTTGAACAATCACATACTGTCAAATGAAGCTTTTAATTGAAAAGAACTGGCCCATACTTGATACTTAATGAAAAAATATATAAAAACTAATTAATACAGTTCATTGTGTGATTTTCACTATAAAGAGTTTTACAGAAACCGCGACACGTGTTTCGCTATACAATATCTTCCTCAAGCGTGAACTAGTTTACACTTGATTACGCACCAGTATTTTGCAGATTTTTCAACCTGTCTCACAGAGAGAGAATTTTTCACCTTGTTGGAAGATTGCTTGCGTTCAGCCTATTCCCAAAAAAAGCTGAACGCAAACCATGGAGAGAGTCGTAAACCACCATATCCTCAAATTTTTGGAATGCTTCAACATCTTCAGCGATCATCAATGTGGCTTTGGGCTTTGGAATAACGTAATCGAGAAACATGGAGAATCAAGAACTACAGCACTTGATAATTCTAAGGCCTTTGAACGTGTGTGGTATGAGGGTTTGCTGGCCAAACTTCGAAGCTATGGCTTGTCGAAATATTTATGTGTATGGCTTTTCAGCTTCCCGGAAGAACATTTTCTACACTTGGCCTTCGATGAATATCTCTCGAATACCTCCACTATCCAGGCTGGTATTCCCCAGGGATCCATAATGTCTGCAACCCTCTTTTTATTGTATATCAGACACTTCTTGGAAAAAACAATAATCCAATATATTGCTTTGCTGACGATAGCACACTCGACAATCCGTTTGCATTCCAGGACATCGGCTACGAAGGCACATCTTCACTGACAACAGGAGGTTGAATACCTCAATGACGATCTAGAGGTGATTTTGAATTGAGGTGAGAGTAACCAGGTTCAATTCAATGCCACAAAAATCCAGACCTTGGTCTTCTCCAAGAAAATAAATGTCTCCAAACCCGATATAATAATGTCAGATCAGACAATTCCGCTTTCTGCTTCGATAAGTTTGTTGGAGGTTGAAGTGGACACCAATATGTCTTGGCACAATCATGTCGCTGGAATTGCATAGGCTGCTTCTCAAAAGCTTGGAACACTGTTCCGAACCATAAAACTATACACAACTCTGTAACGTTTGGTGCTTTATAAAACTCAGATCAGACCATCTCTGGGATATTGTTCTCATGTATGGAACTCTGCTCCCAAACAAACCCGAAAGTTGCTGGATTCAATCCAGAAAGGAGCCATCCGCCTGATTGGAGACGTGAACATCACGTGCAACCTTGATAGCCTGGACATCGAAGAAAGGTTGGAGATTCGTCTCTCTCATGAAGATACGTTCACGGGAGGTGTTCAAGAGACTTGGCACATTTGATTCCACCAAGAGCGGTACATATCAGAAATACGCGACGGACCGTGACTGCTCATCGTTTTGAGGTTCAACTCAGTACACCTTGAACTTCACTGTTTGAGAACTCTTTCCGCTGAAGAACCGCGTTCATGTAGAATGAAGTTCCTGAGAACGTTTTTCCAAATGGATTTAATCTCCAGCGATTCAAATATAATGTGAATCGCTACTTTCGCACAAGCACCGCTCTGAGAGCGCCTTGAGCATTTTCCTGTAGTGCTTGTGTTTTGTATTAAAAAAATCAAAAATTCTTTTAGTGAAACTGAGGTATTTCACAGCTTCTACCAATTGAACGGTTCAATACTAGTGAAGAGATACGGTTTTAGCCGTTGGTATTCTAGTTTATATATGTGAGTGGTGATCATTAGTGATATCAAGTTTATTCACCATTGAACTGTACCCCAGTCACGTTAGTAGATTAATTTTTTATTGCTACTATTGAAATATAATAGCGGTTATTGTCTTAGTGATAGTTTTATTGATAGTTAGGAAAATTGGCCACCGTGAATGGCAACAAAAACATCTGTAATTGATTTATTTCTATGGATTTTCACTATACTTATTTCGAATTCAAGACAGCTTTATTCATTCTATGTTATGGTTAATATAGTATTTTCTGTCAATCACTGAAACACTGTTTGCCGACAAACCAATATTTCCTTGTCAAATACCAAAAAGTCAGTGAATTTTATCCCACAGAGATTTGTTCACGTTTCCGCATAGGTGAAATTTATGTAAATCCTTCACGTGTGTCGAGAAGTAGACCAAAATCGAGACTCTCTGTGAGTGCATGACAGATCTAACCATAATGGCAGTGCTGTCTGTATCGGCGCTCCAACGCATATACCAAATGTCAATCAGAGATACTATAATGAAATAGAAACGGTTTTATCTCGTGAACAAAGCACCATAGGCGGAGAAAAATCATTCCGGGTAGCGAAACAGAAATCAAATTATTCTGGTTAGTTTGTCCATTATACTACATGGGCTGAAATGTATCGGGTCTAACACATAGATGGCGCTATTCTCATTGCATTTACCGCTTTTTTTGTGAGTTAATGTGCTAAGATTGACACTACTTTTGTTATTTTCAAAACAATGGGTCAAAAACAATTTCGTGTTTTAAGTTTACACTGCTTCTTGATGGGAAAAAATGATTTAACCCTTGAGTAAACGGGTGAAAAAATATACCAAGAAAGGACGGGTTGGGTCTGAGATACACACATTTGTTATTATCATTATCTTTTTTAAATAAATTGAATTGATACTGTTCATGCAAAATTATGTTTATTGTTACTCTCACTATTAACCGAAAACAAGTATTCCGATATATTTCATGTTTCACATATGAAATGTAACATGTATGTGGTACATGGATTCGGAACGTTAATTTTGAGCGCAGTCTGGGCATGTATGCTTGGAATGTTCCATACAAATCATTTTTTACAGATGTGACAGAAAAATCTTGTTTTGCGATTTCGGCAAAAGACACATCTTCGATATGTTCCTTGTAGTGGATCTGCTTGCTCAACCAAACTCTGTCCACTAAACTTCGCAGCTTTCAGCTTTACATCTCTTGATATATGTTTGTCAATAGCTCTTCTCTTTAGCTGTTCCGTAACTAAACTCATTTCTAGTTGTTTCAGATATTCTCTCCTTCCTGTTTTTGTGATAACCATATCCTTATTGTTGATCCTATATATGATAAACGAATTTATTGCACTGACGTTGAGCAAGGAATAAAATATTGTCATTGGCCATCTCCTGGTATTTCTTGATACATCGTATGATGCCACCATTTGATCCACACAATCTACCCCCGCTTTTGTCGCATTATACAGGGTGATCATTTCTGGCTTATTTTCATCTCCAGTACTTTCGTCGATTTTATCGTCATGATGCATAGACAGTAATACAACTGATTTTTTTTTTCGTTTTATAAGATACTAAAGTCATATCTTTAGTGAAAGCAAACATACTAGTTTTAGCAGGTCTTCGCACTATTAGAAATTCTGGTGGAATTTCCACTTTATTCTTGCGTAAAGTTCCCAGAAGAGTCAATTTATGATCAGTCAATAGTGATTGTGCTAAGGGGATAGAGGTAAACCAATTATCCATCGTGATGTTTCTTTTGCTATCATGGATGGGCTCTGTCATTCTGACAACAACATCAAGAGATTTATTGCTCACTTGGTATGGTCCAGATGGTTGGGTTCCTGTATACATTTCCATGTTGAACGTATAATACATCCTAGCATCTACAAGCGAATATATTTTTATTCCATATCTTGCAGGTTTATTAGGTATGTACATTCGGAAGGCACATCGGCCATCAATCCTGACGTATTCTCCTGGTGAGTAATGATTTCTGAATTTTCCATTTACTTTCTTAAACAATTCCCTAATAGGTGCAAGATTGTCTGTTTTTTCCTCTCTTCACGTGTATCGACATCATCAAAGTGTAACCATCTTATCAAAAAACGGAATCTTCTTTTAGCCATAACTGCTGGGAATATCTCCAGACCAGTACCATCTGTTGCCCATAATTCGTAAAAAGTGGTTCGACCTCCTTTATGGACACCAGCTAAATATAACAGGCCGATTAGTGCTTTGATTTCCGTTATATCTGTGTAACGTACGTCGTGTTTATCTTTATATGAATGAGCTACTTTTTCAATGAACTGATTGGTATATTCAACTATTTTCCTACTATGTTATCCGAAAAAAAATAGCTTCCAAGTTTCCATTGCAGTTCTTAAGTTTTTTGCAACGCCAATAACACCTGGCAGCTTTTTTATCAGATTATGTTGCCTAGTTCGAACATTATTTGGAAAGCAGCATTTATTCCATCGAAAACCAGTTTTTCCATAATAAGACAGGTGACGATGTATACCACGACGTTGATCCATATCTACAATCATTTCTTCCTCTTCATCATCCATACTCAGCTCCTGTTCTGAATCTGTTTCATGACTACTTATAATGTTTGTTCTATCCTCCAACATCTCCATATCATCCGTCTCAGAATCATCATCAGATTTGACTTCTTCGTCAGTCAACACTTCATCAAACATATATTGCAACTCTCGTATCTCTTTTTCGTAGGGATCATTCATCATGAAAGCTGTGAAATAAGCGTTTCAATACATTTCATCGAAATGAGTTTGAAAAAAATCTCACTACCAAGGCACGGGTTGGGTCTGATATACACCGATGGTCTGAATTAGCGGGAACTAAAAGTGCAAGCGAAACAAACTCCTCAGGATATAAAGGTCTACTGAAGATAGGAAGGTACTGTAAAAGACGGCAATCATATGAGCCGCGTTCAAGAGGGGTGCGCTCAAACGTAAAAGGCTGTGTATGTCAGACCCAACCTGTGCACTCAAGAGTTTAAAGTGTTATAAGGACTCCTCTCCATCAGAAACTATAACTGAACTCTAGTTTGCTGACTTCAAACGTGGTCGTAGAGGCACCGATAGTGCAGAACGCAGTGGACGTCCAAAAGAGGCAGTAACACTAGAAAACATATAATAAATCCACAAAATCGTTTTGAATGATCGAAAAGTGTAGTTGATTGAGTTAGCTGAAATTGTAAAAACATCTAAAACTATGAAAAACCTCTGATTGAAGTAGGTGCCGCGCGAGCTCACTGTTAACCAAAAACAGGTACGTCTTGATAATTCTAAGCAGTGTTTGGCCATGTTTGAACATTACAAACCAAAATTTTTGCATCAATATGTGACAATGAATAGAACATAGATGCATCACTCCACTGCGGAATCAAACCGATCGTCATCTGAGTTGAGAGCAACTGGCGAACCTCTTCCAAAGCGCTCGAAAGAACAACAATCGGCTGGAAAAGGTTATGTCTTCGCTATTTTGGGATGTGCGTGCTGTAATAATAATTGACCACCAGCCAAGTTGTGTTTCAGTTCACCAGACAAGACAGACCACCTAGCCAACCAAAGTGCACCAATATGTCACGTGGTGTTCTCAAACTGTCACCCAGCTCGTAAGGACATCTCAGGATATCGTGGTTACCCGGGCGGAAGATTTGAATTTTCTGTGGACATAAATAATTTAGGCAGACAGACCACGCAGACAACTAGGTCACACTGAGTCAGACAACCCAGTCACGTGGCGCGCTTACGTCAGTCCATGTTTTCGCTCAACCCATTTTTGTTTCACCAGTCATAACGTCATGAACAAGTTTTCGTAGGAGAATTGAACGTAGGTCGTCGATGTGATAGACACTTGATCCTTAGCCTCAACACCACTGGGGGATATTGAAAGTAGTTGAAAACAGCTGATAGTGATGGCTTCGAATTGTTTTTCGTCATCAAAACATTTGAGTTGTATTTATGATCTTTGTTCAGTTAGTAAAACATATTCAGTTATGTTCGAAGTTCGCGGAATTGAGAGAACAACTATGATAGAGCAGGAGTGGAAGTGACTTATCAGTATTAGCGGTGGTGTTATCGCTGTTTGAGAACCTACCGAAAGTTTATGTGGCTCTTAATCGAGATAACATCGATAAATGAAGCCAATTTTGAACAAAAAAAAAAGTTTCTCTCCTAGGACCGGGATTCTTCAGCCCAGATGCAGATGATTCTTTTACTTCCAGTCTTGCTGCTGGAAGTACAAGATTCATCTGCAGGATTTTCGTCTGTGGGGAAGTGGCATAATGTACTTGTTTTTCGACAAGAATTTGGTAGATCCTATTTGTATTCGAAATATTCCTTTCCTTGGAACGCTCTGGAGTGAATACGTGACATCATCTCATTCAACAAGAATGATTTATGGTGTTGTGATGTGTTTTCAATACACTTGTTAATTGTATTGCATGAATTGGTGTTCAAGAAATGTTTTGATGATGAATGCAAAGAAAAATGTTTTTATGCATTTCCATTCTAGGTGGATATCTGTGAATAGTATTCAAGTGGTTGTCAGAAATAGTACTATTGATTTTTCTGAAGTTACGAAATTTCTTGGAACGTATATAGGTAGTGAAATGAGTATTGATGACATAAGCTGAAAAGTAAACACCAGCTATTATGCTATATTGCAATTATTAAATATGTTTGATACCAATCAACTCACCAATGTGTATTATGTTTTGGTCTACTTTCACATATCATGTAACATCAATATCTGGAGATACTTTAGTAACTCAAGCAGATTTTTTTTTAACTAATTATTAGGGTCATTTTAGGTCTAAAACCGGATCTTGCCGAACATATTTACAAAAATATAAAAATATAATACTTTTGAAAATTGATATTTTCAAAAGTATTATGTTATTCATACAACATATTGACATGTACCAAACAGTTTCTCAGTGCCATGATTACTCCACTAGAAATGGAGACCTCATCAGAATTCTTGCACACAACTCATTATTTTGAGAAAGAAGCCCCTCATATTGAGGTATGAAGTTTTTCAATCATCTTTCCGCAAACTAAGAACGCTACGGAATGAATACTGATTTTTATCTAAATTGAAAGAATATTTGCAAAATGAATGTTATCATGATATCATGTTAGGAATATTTCTGGGTATACAGGGCGTTCCAACGAAAACCTGACGCCACCTTTAAGTCTGAAACGGACGTGTAATTGAAAATTTCTAGGGGGACTAATTCTGATATGGAAATCATATACGAAACTTCATCCCCATGCGGTTAGCAACAACCCAGCATGGGGGGGGGGGGATTGAGTGATACATCATTTGAGAGATCTTTTGTCCCTCTATTACTTCTGGAATTTTTTTCGAAATTGGTTCATTCGTTATTGAGAACAATTCTCTGTCGCAGTACTTCTAGATTTGTAGAATTTGTTTGATTTCTAGTAAACGTTTTGAAATGTACGACACTGTTAGGTTTTTCTGCACTGGCAGTTTTTATAATACGAATTATCCAGACCACAACGTGAGTCATAAATACGTTAAACAGTTAATGGATAAGTTCCGAACTTCAGGTTCTGTTCACAATAGAAAACATGAAGTATCCCGTCCTGTCAGTAATGACGGAGTTGAAGTTGCAGTTTTAGGACATGTATATATGGATAACAATTTAGTAGAAAATAAAATAACTTGCCAGCAGGTTGGTGCACCCTAACATTTTGACGTTCTTTTGAGACAATTTTTGAACGAACGTTTGAAATGTACGACACTGTTAGGTTTTTCTGCACTGGCAGTTTTTATAATACGAATTATCCAGACCACAACGTGAGTCATAAATACGTTAAACAGTTAATGGATAAGTTTCGAACTTCAGGTTCTGTTCACAACAGAAAACATGAAGTATCCCGTCCTGTCAGTAATGACGGAGTTGAAGTTGCAGTTTTAGGACATGTATATATGGATAATCGACAATCTATCAGACAAGTAGCTAGAGCGTCTGGTGTATCAACTACTAGTGTTTTTTGTATTTTGAAAACCAACAAATTCCATCCTTTCAAAATAAGGCTATTTCAGGAAATAAACGAAGATGATCCTGATCGTCGACTTCAGTTTTGTGAGGTGTTCAGCAATGAATTGATCAATAACCCTATTATACAATACATGTTTTTCAGATGAAAGTTCTTTCATGTTGAATTGTGAAGTGAATAGACATAATTGTCGTTACTGGAGCGATGTGAATCCTCATTTGATGATGGAAACAAACTCACGAATTTCACAAAAAAAGAATATCTTGGTAATCATATTGTTGGACCATTCCTCATTGAAGGTAATCTCAATAGAGACACAAACTTAAATCTATTACAAGACTGTGTAGTAGCTATGATTACACAAATTTTAGAAAATGATAACAATTTAGTAGAAAATAAAATAACTTGCCAGTAGGTTGGTGCACCCTAACATTTTGAAGTTCTTTTAAGACAATTTTTGAACGAACGTTTTCCAATGCGTTGGATCGGCAGAAGGGGTCAAGTGGAGTGGCCAGCTAGATCACCTGATCTCACACCGATGGAGATTACTGACTCCGGACATCTTGAATAATGTACGGAACTGTACTATATACTGTATTAGTGTATGGAACTAGGTGGAGGTCATTTTGAACAATTTATCCGTTGATTTTGTTTCGACTGATATTATTTGTTGTTGATTTTCTCATTAAAACGAACGACAGCGAATTTTTTGTTTTTTTCTTCTTGAATAAAACGTTAAACATTCAATTTCTCAATAACAAATGAACCAATTTGGAAGAAAATCACAGAGGTAATAGAGGGACAGAAGACCTTTCAAATGATGTATCATTCGACTTCCCATGCTGTGATGTACGGTACTTTTTATCGTGGGTTTTGTATGAAAGAATTTACTACGTTTTAACAATATGTTTATTCAAATTTGAAATACCAACTCCTCGATACACAAAACCAAAAACCACTCGTTCCATATATGAGTGTAAAAACTGATACATGCGCATGGCATTCATATAAGAATATATATGCAGAGTGTATTTACAAATATATTACATTTCTCCTTCCACCATACTCTAGAATTTGATTCAGATGCCGGTGCCATGTTTTTTTATATCTGGTATAAAAACTGAATATGTTCTGAGACCAATTTTCTTTCCAATCTTTCCTTTAATCCATTTTGTTTTCACTTCTCTATAATCTTCAACTAATACTATATCTCCTATACAGAAAGTTTTTATTCTTTTTCCCCCATAATACTTTTTTTGACGATTCGAACTTTCAACCACTTTTCCAGAAAACTTATTTCCGTCTTTCCCCTCTTTTGTTTCTGGCAATAACAAAATAGCTTAATACGAATTTTAAGACCAATCATCATCTCCGCGGGACTTATACCAGTAGTACTGTGTGGAGTGTTTCTGTAATCCATCAAAAATCGATTCAACAATAAATCCAAATCAGAAATACCTGAATTTAAACATTTTAATAAAGATTTCTTTATCGATTTTACTGAATTTTCAGCCTGGCCATTCGTAGCTGGGTGAAAAGGTGGGCTATGTTTTAGTTCGACACCATTATTTTTCGAAAAATTATGAAATTCTGAAGAAATGAAATATGGAATTAAAATGTGAGGAATGCCAAATCGTGCAAAAAGACTCCTTAAAATTTTTATTGTAGAAAGTTATTTCACTCACTATGAAAGCTTCACACCATTTTGAAAAAGCATCTGTTGCTACAAAAATATATTTCATTTGATTTTAATGAGACGTGTATTATGTCATTTAATAAAATAAAGAAAATATTAGCATCCGCTGAAGTTCTGGTTCACTTTGATCCAAAGTTACCCATACAACTAGCAGTAGATGCATCTCAAACAGGAATAGGGACAATGATAACGCAATGTATACAAGGAGTTCAACGGCCGATAGCTTATGCTTCCAGAACTTCGACTAAAAGTGAAGAAAAATTCAGTCAGATAGAAAAAGATGCGTTGGCTATCATTTTCGGTGTTATGAAATTTTATCAATATTTATTTGCTGAAAAATTTATATTGTTGACCGATCAGAAGCTTTTAGTAGCTATTTATTGCACTAAAAAGGGAATTTCTATATTTGCTGCGAACAGACTACAGAAATGGGCTCTCATATTGGGTGATTTTGAAATCAAGTATGTAAAATCTGAAAATAATTATGCAGATTGTCTCTCACGATTATCGCTTCCAACAAATTCAGCAGAACCTGAGGATTGTTCATTTATGATTAAATATATTTCACAAAACGAAAATATTCCTATAAATTGCGAAAAGATAAGGGAACTGACCTTGCAGGATACTGTCCTACAAAAAGTGTCAGAATACATAAAAACAGGTTGGCAAAAAAGGTGGACTCTGAACTGAAACCATATCACACAAATAAAAAGTGTTTTTCAATAGTGAATGCTTGTATTGTGTTTGGGTATAGAATTGTAATACCAGAAAATATACAAGGGCAAATTTTAGGTGAAATTCATAGATCCCATTTAGGAATCGTTAAAATGAAGAGTCTGGCACGAAACTATGTTTGGTGGCCAGGACTAAATATCGATATTGAAAAAACGGTAAAAAATTGCAAATCGTGTTCAAGTTTAAGAAATAATCCACCTAAAGCTAAACTGATGAATTGGAAATATCCAAATAATTGTTGGGAAAGAATCCATATAGATATATTACAAATATATTACACATGCCATTGAAAAAAATAGGGAGGGTAGTTGCTGACCAAAGGGGGGGAAGTTTCGGATATGATTTTCATATCAGAATTTGTCTCCCTAGAAATAAAAATTGACGAGTTATTTGAAATTTTCGATTACATGTCCATTTATAACCCTCTGTATTTGTACAAATCTGTTAAATAACGTTATTTTAATATTGTTGATTGTTAATGTGTTTACCATACTAACTTAGAACATACGCGTCAAAAGTGTATTTTTACTCTGGTGTGTGTAAAGTGTCTTCAAAAGGTTCATTTTAGGCCAGAGGTTTCAGGACAGGAGTTCAGTCATTTCCGAGTACAAAATGCGCCAGTTCAACCATGGCAGCAGATTTTCGATCGGTGGAGGTGATTGATTTCTCTAGAGAGAGGCTCCCTGTCATCCATCAGGACTGATTAAACGGGCGAGTCTGCCGATCTCGGAGATTATCGAAGAAAATTTGGGGTAATGTATTTTTTATGTATTTTTGACGGTGATTTGGGAGGGTGTACGTTGGAGTTTGCTCAAGGCTATTGTCAGTCCGTTGGAACACGTGCCACGAAACAGTAATGAGAAAAGGATTGGGTGTTAATTATGAATGGAAATTGTTTCCATGCGGAAACTTCAGAAGGAGGCTTATCTGTATTAACAATCATATTATGAATTTTTAAACAATATGAGGAAATCGATACTAGCTGAAAAAGAGTTAAGACCCGTAGGATTATAATAATATTGTATCAGAACATTGTAATTCGTATTCTCAAAACACGATATTTCAATCAGACGGATAGTGTATTTCATACAGTGTCATCCCCAAAGTATGCACCATATGGGAAACTTATTTATTAAGGGTTTTTCGACAAAAAGTTATTCTTGATAAAAGTTTGTGTATCCCCTAAAACTAAACTTGCACCAACATAATACAGTACAACACACGTTATATACGAGGAGCCTTCAAATATTTGATTTTGTGACAGGAGTAATGTACTCTTATATTGAAAAATCTCGGGAAAAGTTACTCAAAAAAGTTGTTTAGCATTGGAAAATACATCTAGATTTGAAATCATGGCCATCTAAGTGAAGTTTTATTTTTTACCAATTTTTTTTAAATGGAGACTACAAAAAACAATTTTTTGCTGAAACGATAAATAGACAGCATCCTGTTTTTGATGCAGAGTTATTTTTACTTTTTGTCAACCCCGAAAATTACTCAAAATTATACAGGATTGTAACAGTAATATTCAATAATTCAATATTCAATAATAACAAATCACAAAACATCAAAATAAAATAGGTATTTCGGAACAAAATCATTGACTTCCTGGAGATTCAACTTAAAATACTTATTTTGGACATGAAAATCGCCAGGAAATCAATGAGTTTGTTCAGAAATACCTATTTTATTTTGATGTTTTGTGATTTGATACTATTGAATATTGAGTTCTTGTTACAATACTGTATAATTTTGAGTAATTTTCGGTGTTAACAAAAAATAAAAATAGCTTTGCACCAAAAACTTTGAAAATTATTTTACTCTTCAAAAAAATTAACCCTGGTTTTAACACCATAGTTGTGTAATGCGTAACATAGCACGCTTTTAAAATAAACCGTCTCATATAGGATGCTGTCTATTTATCGTTTCAGCAAACTTTTCATTTCGTAGTCCCCATTTAAAAAAATACGTAAAAAAAAATAAACTTCACTTAGATGGATGACTCCTGTTTAGTTTTAGGGGATGCACAAACTTTCATCAGGAATAACATTTCAGTGAAAAACCCTTAATAACTAAGTTTACCATATGGTGCATACTTTGGTGAAACACTATCCGTAGCAGTTTCACGAAAACCAGGCCACCAACCGCGGACTGCGATTTCATGAATTGTATTTACCAGCTACCCTGTGAGTGTGGAGAATCATACATCGGTGAAACTAAGAGGCCATTGGAAGTTCGCATTGCCGGGCACAAGAAACACACACAGCGAGGAGAAACCAGCAAATCCGGAATAGCAGAGCATGTTTTGATTCATTAACATAACATCAAGAGGGCTCAGGCTAAAATCATCCACAATATTGCCTTCATTATTTCACAAACAAAAACCACAACATAACTTATATATTCAACTTTCAATCGTAATAAAGGACGAAGTTTATCGTCCATAATGGAATACATCATAGTAAATATTCTTACAAAAAATTCAAATTTCCAATTTTGGGTTGAAATTGAATCTCAGCAACTTTTTCAAATAACCTATTTTGAAGCAGTAGGGATTGCAGTAGGCTGGGTTCAATGCCGTTACTTGGGCTAAGTATTGCAAAAAGTGCGGCCCCTGAAGGTCTATGCCTGTACCAAAAATCAAATATCTGCTTTCAAAAATGACTGGAATACATGGAGGTCTTCATCTTAAGTGTGTCACACTGTATGTGTATGTCATAAAGTTCCTATCGGAGTCAAAGTATTATTTGAAACTACCTAGTGCGTTTTTATGTTTACCGAATGAACGATCTACAATTCATTAGTTCTCACCTCCGAATATCCTCAAAATCTCATTAGCCCATTGACATCAATTATCTTCGAATAAATCACTGATCGTAAGTAAAAGGATAATTAAGGTACCTGACAAGAGGCAATTTATAATCAGAAAAGAGGTAAATTTGGTCTTAAGTATTTTCTAATCTACCTACCATATCAAAGTGAAAGATAATGTCTACAAACTTTGTGAAAAAAACGGACTCGAAGCAAGTAAGCATATAAACCTCTCTTAATGAAGCAGCTTTGGTGAAACTTGGCAAGTTCGACCGATAGGGGAAAGAGGGGTTATTGAATATTTTTTCCCACCAAAAATAGTTCCGAAGTAGAAAAAAATCAATCGGTATCAATGAATGTGTGAAACATTTTTCAGCAAGAACTATTTAGTATAAACTTATCAAGAAATGAAGTCAATTGCTTTTTTATAGTTTTTTGGAATATCTTTGAAAAGTTTGTTATTACTGAAATAGGCCTGTAGTTGATACATTCTTCTCTGTCGCTATTTTTGTATATAGAGAATACAATTGTTTCTTTAAATACTGCGAAAAAATTCCTTTTTGAATGCATTCATTGATTATGCGTTATTAGATCAATTCCTGGTGCCTTCATAGGTTTTAGTTGTGTTATTATTGTTTTTATCTCATTTTGGTTAACTGCTCGTAAAAAAAAGAATTAAATAGCGAATTATATTTCTCGTTCACACAAAAGGGTTTTTAAAAACTTTTTATTTGAACAGAGTAACAACTAATAACTATGAAATATAAGTACTGGCTATTACAAATCAATTGAACCTATTTATACATAAATTATTGCCGACTTTGCAGATATCAGCAAAATAATTGATGTCGTCTTCGGGTCATCGAACAATATCCTGCTGATGTAAGAGGTTATCGAACTGTAACTAGCGGGTTGCGTTGTGGGGCAATATATTCAGGATTTAACCAAATCATATCACTTTATTTCTTTAAGACAACATACAATCGTATAAGAAAGAGTCATGGTTACAACCGCATGGTAGTACGGTCGGGATTTAAATGAAGAAATGTACAAAAGGAACATAACAGTACATTAAGGATTATATAACACTACGAAGACATGTTCACATATACATATACATATACATAATACAGAGAATATTGACTTAAAAAAATACAGATTCACAATAAATAAAAATTCAAGTTAAAAGTATTCATTTAAATAGTATAGACATTTCTCAACCAGGTATTCTTTGAGTTTTTTTTTAAAGTACGTTCATGTTTTAAGGTTTCAATGGAGGAAGGTAAGTTGTTGAAAATCTTTGCGCCGATTCGAGCTGGAGCTTTAAAGGAAATATTGCGTTTAGAGAGTGGTAATCGTAAATCATCCATACGACGTGTGTTGTATTCGTGGAAATCGTTATTTATGAGAAAAAAAACTCTATTTTTGAACACAAAAATACAGACTTCAGATACGTAGAGGCCTGTAAAGGTCAGAATTTCAAATCTTTTGAATATTTCTTGACAAGAATAATCTTTTTTCACTCCAGCAATACACCTAATAATTTTTTTCTGTGATACGAGGACATTATTCGACAGTGTAGAGTCTCCCCATAGGCAAATACTATACCTCAGTCGACTTTCCACTTGTGCATACTATAAGTTTATTCATTGTTGCTGTGTCAAAACAACTTTGAGATTTCTGAACATATAGTGGAGAGATGAAAGTTTGGAAATCAGGACCTTGCAATGTTATTTCCAATCTAAATGTGAGTCAACGAATAGTCCTAAGAATTTACAATTGTTATTTATAGGCAGAGGTGTGTTATTCAAAATTATATCTACATCTACCAATTCCCTCTGATGACTATTGAATTTCACAAGGTTAGTTTTGTCTGCATTAGAATAAAGAGTGTTTTGATTGAACCAAGAAGTTAGTTGGCATAGAGCAGTTTCACAGATTTCTTTTAGTTCTATTAGATTTTTGTTGAAAATCAGTAGAGAAGTATCGTCTGCATAAATAGTCATCTTAATATCCGGAAAGGAATTTGAGATTTCATTTATGTACAAAATAAAAAGAACTGGGCCCAAAATAGATCCTTGTGGAACACCCATATTGATATCGATATTGGCAGATGTAACATTACGAATTATATTATTTTGATGATGTTACAGACTCACATACTGAGAACGACATCTAATAAATGATTCTAACCATTCCAGACAAACACCTCTAATACCATAGTTATACAACTTCGATAAAAGAATATCGTGGTCCACACATTCGAAAGTTCGACTCAGGTCACAGAAAATGCCCACTGGGGCCTCTCCTTGTTCTATATGGTTTATGAGATTGTCATAGAACTCATAGATTGCCCTAGTTGTTGATTTACCCGGTCGAAAACCATGCTGGCTATTTGTCAAAATATTATGCTCATTGATAAAATTCATCAGCCTGTCCAAAAATCCATATTCGAAAAATTTTGAGAAACTACTGCAAATCGTTATTGGTCTATAATTTTCCATGTAATCGGGACAGTGTTTTTTATAAATATGAATGACTTACCCTTTCTTGAGGGTTGTGGGGAATTTCCCTGTTTCGAATGAAATATTAAATAAAAAGGTCAAAGGTTCTATTATAACATTCTTAACTTTTTTCAAAACGAAAGTGGGTATTTCATCTGGACCTGCGGATGTTTTATTTTTCAGCCTATCACTGAGCAGATTAAATAATTCCTTAGGTGAAAATGGTCTGAGAAATAGAGAAGGTATAAGAATTTTTGGGTATTGTTTACTGCAGTATTTGACTGGGTAATCTTTTCTTTAAGTTCTAGCGGGACATTTTTAAAAAAGTTATTGAACAGGTCTGATACAATAACTGGGTTTTCCAATTTTATATCATTGTAGAACACATTGATATTTTTCTGTCCCATTTTGTTTTTATTGCTCATTTCGGATATTACTTTCCAGGCAGTTTTACCCGGATCATCAGAATTGAGAATATTATTTTGATAGTATTGTTTCTTTTTAGATTCTAAAAGCTGAGAGTGTCGTTTTCGTGCTTCTCTGTAAAAACCAGCCAGCCATTCATTTTTCAATGAATGAAGATCCTTCAACTTACAACTAGATATTTTGACATCAATGTCCACCCATTTTTTAACGTTAGGTCTACTACACACCCGTCGTAATGGATAACTAATGTCAAAATAATAGAAGAACATCCCTATGAAAATATCGTATGCATGGTCAATATTATTAATTTGATAAAGTTCATTCCAGTTTTCATTACGGAGTGCAGTTTCGAAATTCTTGTGAGATTCATCATTATATGTTCTTGTATGAAACGTAAAGGAAGTGTCTCGCGTGTTTTGGGTGGTTTCCGAAATTTCATCGAAAATATATCTGTGGTCAGATATATTATTATCTAAAACAGCAGTGACTCCATTGCTTTGGAAATTAATAAAAATATTATCTAATGTGGAAATACTATTTCCTTGCACCCGAGTATTAATTTCTTCTGCGAGCTTTCTTCCCACTGTGACGTAATGTTCATGATATATAATTCTTCATGTGTGTCATATGATTTCCTGAATCTTGTCCTTCACCCAAACAATATTTTTCACTTTGCAGCTGTACCATCAAAAATTTCAAAAAGGGGAAGATAGAATCAGTAGCTACCCACGGAATTTGAATTTTATGTAATTTCTGGCATGAATATCATTTCAATGCGGAACACCACCTCAATATTCATATCTTGAATATTCTCGTAAATATACCCTACTCCACCCTACTTTCGCTAGAAGGGATATTCTTTCAGGAAAGCTTCCTCATTAAAACTCTGATAAGGTAGTGAAATAATGTTAAGGTTTCTGGTAATGATATTAATTCAGAAATTAAGAGTTTCCTTTTTTACATAAATGATATTTCCGGTTTGTTCTACAAAATCCTGAATGAGGTTCTCTATTACCCTTCAAATTGAGATTAGAAGTTGATGAATGTTTTTTTTGCGAAATTTACGCTATTCGTGATATATCGCTAGTGATGTCTTTGATACTTGTAGACTTATATTGCAGAGATTACTTGAGGAAAAAACATTTTTGAAAGAGATTTTTTGTAGAAGTAAAAGTCTTTTTATATTCCACATCTATATCATATGCGTTTTTCGTCTGAAATCAATACACAATGATATAAAATGAAATTTCATTCAACAACAATCAAAGTTGTTGATTGGAAAAATTAAAGAAATCTGAAATTCTACCTTTCTAATTATTATTAAACTCTTATGTTATGGAAAACGTATATTGTTATATGCCTTTCGGAGTCTTGTGTTTGAAATATAGTTTCAAATCACAGTTAAAAAAAAGTGTTCATTTCTGAATTTGCCGCTTCTAGTAGCAGCGCAAAACAACATTCAAGTGAGGTTAAATCCGAATATAGAATGTATTTTATAATGGATGGGACCATCGATGTACTGGTGACACAGAATGAGGCTAATTTTTTTTTACCGAAATGAGGAAGTTAAAATTGATTGAACAAATCGATAAAAACTTTTCAATAGTATATTTGTTGATCATGCAAAGATTTTGTTTTCAGAAACCACATAGAAAACAACTTCTTTCAGATATATAGAATAGATACATTGTAGAACCTATAGTCACAGGACAATCTATTAGATAATACGCAAAAAATATTCAATTAGTCAATTCAATTCCAGCAATTCGAATTTGTCACGTTTGATTTCATTTTGGATGAAAAACAGCTACATTTGTACAAATGAAAGAGTGGATTATAATGAAACGAAAATTATACAGAAGATTAAGTCTGTTAGATTGATTTAGTTAGCACATGACTTTTCAAAAACATGTAAAAAAAATCTGTTTCAAAATCAGTTATTCCGTTAACTAGCTGTCGCATCTCTACGAACGACAACCCTCAGAAGTCCAAACTTGTGTGAGCTAAGGATTAAGGAGGTCTCATCTTTTAACGTGTGATTCCTAACATGGGTTGGACGATAGCAAGTGAAAATTGTTTGTTCAGACTAGAGCTTGAACCACCGACCATACTCATATAATATATAAATATTTTCAGAGCTGTATGAAACATTTTGTGGTTAGTACCTGGCGTAGAGGTATAATAATGAAGAATCATGAATCATATGAAAATGGGTAATTCATTTTTTGTACTTGGGTACTAGGAATTTTCTTTATATTCAGCCTTTTTTCATTTTTTTGTTTTGAATTATATTCTATGAATACAATGACTAGTGAAAAGTATTAATCTAATCCCGAAGACGATTGTGTATACTAACAATCGAAACGTCATGACATAACTTGGTTTGAAATATTTTAATTTTAATTTTTAATTTTTTGTTAATAATAATTTTTAATTTTCAGCTTTTATCAATATTTTAATTTTTTTTGGTTGTGTTTGGTTTTATGTTATTTCTTTGTAATTTGAGTTTTTTTGTTCAAATAGAATTGATATTTTCGGTTGATCTTTTTGATATTTTTCCAGGAATTTCAAATCAATTTATATTATATTAGACAATGGAAGTCCGAACTGATGAAATACACCACGAAACATTGTCAACCACCTTCAAACAAACGTTGACCAGATATATAATAGCTGCTCTGGACGTATTCATACATATCTGAAATTACTGAAAAAATTAAATTTGCATATTGAAAAACTTCATTCACTACACGGTACATCCATTATTTGGATTGGTTCAGTCCAGTAAAAGTATTGTTGTGGATAACTCCATATTTCGTTTACAAACCTGAAGATATTAGAAATAGTCATAGCGTCCATATTTTCCGAAAAATCCACTCCATTGTTGTAAATGTGCGAGTGGTGCTTTTCGAGAACAAGTCAACATTATACATTTTTGAATAACACAAGAAAAATTCAAAAATTGGAACAAATCTCATCAGAAAGCTTGAATAGATGAAAAGGAATGGTGTACATGTACTGGATGCTCCGTTCTGAATTTGGTTTTCATCGCCTATTATGTGAGAAAATAATTCCTGAAAATGTGTGTTGATTCATATCCGAATGAAAAGTTAATTAAACAGTTCGAAAAATTGTTTGACTCGAGAGCACTAAAGCACCCTATATATGATAATCATCAATCCACTCTGACATGAAATCAAACAGCAAGAGGCAGATGAGCAGACTCCATGAAAAACCACGAGGGGAGCATCCCCACGAAAACTTTTTTGAAAATTAGCATTATTCCTTACTGCAACATGCACCCTCGTCTTGTACACCCCCTTTCAAGATTCTGACAGATGCATGTATTCCGCAGGGATATTTCAGCATGCACCACGTCCCGATTTAATTTGTTCCTGCGTTGCAATTAGAACATAGTGATCCCTACGTGCAGGTAATTGTTGATTTCGCAGGCGGGCTCTCCATGCTTACTCAATTATTCAGAGGATTCGGGAAGTTGTGTCGGCCACAATCTAGATATTAATTAATGATTTGGATAATTGGTGGTAGTTTGGACTCGACTTCGGGGCTGAATAGTGTTCCGTAGTGAGCTTAGATGTTTAGGGTCATAGTATTTTATTGCAGAGACGATGATTTTAGTGGTTTGTGCAAAATCAATCACTGAAGAATGATTATTTTCAAAGTATGCATTTGAATCTTTGAGGACGTACGAAGGATAAGGGAAGGATGAGAAAAAAAAATGTATTCATCGCGGAAGACCTTTCCGAACCAGAAAACTGTACACAACTCAGCAACGTTTGGTGCTTTATGAAGCTCAGATTAGACCTTCTTTGAAGTATTGTTCACATGTACGGAGTACCCATTCATATCAAGGATAGTGCAACATGAGTTCATTCAAATACTATCTTCTGGGGTGCATCAATGAAAATTAACCTTCATTTCGTATATGTTTTATTGTTTCCCAAATAACTGCATTTAGTAACATAGTAGAGGAGCCCACGATGCAAAATAGGGATTTACTGGAGCGTCATAGAGACATATTAGGTTACAAAGCTTGGATGATAAGAAGAAAAAAATGTTACATAATATATACCTTTTCATCGTTTGGGGAAGCGGCTATAGATTTTTAAATATGTAAAAATATACTATTGCATAGACATACTCGAATACGTCAGATATTGATAGCATCAATGTCCTACGTATTTTTAATAATGTTCGTATGTTAATCTGATCATTTGCATGATGCGGGCGGCAGTACGTAAGGGCTGAAAGTGAAAAGAAAAAAATTTCAATCGAGCGCGTCAGATTTTCTAAGGGGGTGTTAAGTACAACAAAAAAAGCTCAATAATCTGACGATTTCGATCTGACGCAAACTCGCGGCCATTATTATAATGCGAAAAAAAATTCTTCATTTGGAAATACTCAAGCGCGTCAGATTATTATATATATGGTTCATCTTCATGTTATAGACGTGCTGTCTCATAATCTGACGATTATCCAGAGGGATTCGCCTAATCTGCCAAAAAAAATATATATTATTTTTATTTTTTCAAATTCATTGAACTCAAATAATTGAAAAACTCAGGAAATAGCATGCAAATATATGAGTATATGTTTTTTAAGTAGAATACTTGTATTTAAAAGAAAATAATAAATGCTCAAAAAAATGAATTCTTTATAATCAATCGATTAATTGATGAAGAGAAGAGAAATGAAACTTTCTATGTTTTTTACCACTTTTATTTGTGACTAACGTTATGATTTCCTACCACGTAGTAACGGCTACATCCATCAATCAATTGATTAATTGATCATCATCTTCATCACAAACGAGTCTCTGTGATCAGCTGTGATGGCGTTATGGCAACAGAATACAGAGTAGGGACGGAGTGAGAGAGTAATAGATAGAGAAAAAGTGAAAGAGGAATAGAAACTCGGAGAGGGAAATATAGGTATCACACAGCTGCACGCATTAAACTTCATCGACAAATTTTTGTTATTTGGGTTTGGGGAAATCGTCAGATTATATATTTTTCGTTATCCTTGAATCATTTCCTTCAAAATTGAAATAAAATTAGCTACGCTAGAGATCGTCGAAATGACGTTATTTTCTTACAACTTTGCTGCCCTCCCCATTCTTTACGTCACTCCCAAATTGTCAGATTACTCAAATATACACTTTTCAGCATGTAATTAACTCACCATGCCTTAATCTGACGCGCTCGAGAATTTCTGATGATCAATTTTTTTTACTAATCTGACCCTTTATCCTTCACGGGCGGCCTTATATATTCGGTGGAGGTACATAACCGGGTACTAGGTATCCCCCTGTATATTAATCTGCCGCGCTTCAGTAAATCCCGAGATCTCCGCTTGGGCTCCCCTATTAACAGCAGATGTTCATCCATTCAATCAAATAATTATGTAATAGTTATTATTAAAATTTTTGTATGTTAGGATTTCTTTTTTTCCGATTGATTCGGCCGTTTCTTGATGAAGATCCATAGTAATTTCAAAAACTACACCTCACGAATTGATCTCCACATGTTTCGCTAGCGAAACATGATATGATATATTTTGTGGAGATCAAGTCAAGTCAAGTCAAAAATGTGTATTAGCTTTTAAGATTAATTACAAAATATTGTGAATGTGTTTTGTGTGGGGACCTGCTATATGCTTATGCCTCTTAATCGTGAGGTGTAGTTTTTGTAATTGTTAGGATTTCTATTTCAAATAAAGATTATTATTATTATAATAATTTGAGATGAACAATATTATTATATTAAAATTGCAATTTCTTAAGTGTTTTATCAAACTAAATGTTCAATACAAGAGGCTCCAGTGACAGGCTATGAACTAATTTTTATTACATTTGTACGACTAAACAATTCATGACTCCTCAACTAGATAACCCAAATTAAAATTGAAAGATAATAATAGAATTAGATCCTAAATTGCAAAATGTACCAGTTTTTGAATATGTGAGAGTAGTTATAAACATATGTTTCACCATTCTGATTCCTATCAACCATTTTTATATCATATTAAGGATACTTTTCGGAATGTTGTCTCCTTAATTGTAACTGAACATGGAAAAATTTCATCTTAAGATAAGATATCTGTATTTATCTGGTTCCACTTTTTCAGCGAGCAAATGTGAGGTGTCTAAGAATACACAGAAGTGTATTCATAGAATTGGGTAAGCTTGTCAATAAATTCTTAATTGCATATGTGCTGAATCAACTAATTTGATGGGAATATGCAAAAGGGTATTTTGCTATTGTTGAATATTTGAAAATATTGCAGTAAAATAAAAGTATCAATGCAGAAACTGAACTTCTTAGTGGCTTTGAAAAAAGAGGAGAGTTATTTTTTTTTTCATTTCATGCAGTCAGGTCATGAATATACAAAGTTGAAAAATAAAAGTACCTAGAAAGCGATTCTACATTGAGGTCCGCTACCAAACATACCCTGAAGCTGCTGTAGTGCTTGTGCTCTACCTTTGACAAAAATTTGAAGAAAATGATTCAATTCATCTAATAACTTCCTTTGTTATTTAGAAACGTAATTGATGAAACTTGACCCGAAAAATCGAAGCATTCCGTATCCAATATCAGATATAGATATTGCGTCTCACCAAGGTATTAGAAGAATGCATTGCTAAAGTCAATTGTTCTCGAAGGGCAAGCCTGATGACTTGAAGGTGGTGACATCTTCACTTACGAAGATATTATTCATTGGATCGACAGAAAACTGAACTCAGGTTTGTCCTTCTACGAAGGTTGAACCCAACAATGTATTCTTGGGTCAGCCTAGCTCTAGTATTGAGACTGGTGAGTTGACGAAAACCTATCCAGACTTGAATCAGTGAAGCCATGTTTTTCACGGATTTGCTTTCATCTAGTTGTCTTGTGAAAGAAAAAAACGAATCTCGCTTGGCGATGTCAAAGTTTGGCTTTGGAACGGACAGCCTTGGTCTTTGTCACTCGTGAGTTGGGTCTTCTGACTTTCCTATCTGTTAAAATATGTTTTTTCGTTAACCAGCTGTCGCCCCCCTATGAACGACAACTCTTAGAAGTCAAAATTTGTGCGAGATGGGGACTAACAAGGTCCTACATTTCAAAGTGTGGTTGTTAATACGGGTTGAACGACAGGAAGTGAAAATCGATCGTCCGGTTTCGTTTCGAACTACCGTTTCGTACATCGGTCGGTTGACTGAGTGAAGCTGACCACCCAGATCAACCCACCAGGCTATCGTCTTTATTCACTGATGAAACTGTTCAACATAGTTCGAAGATGGATTGAGTTCGAAATATTTCTTGAAATCAAATTGAAGAATCGAAAAAATTGAACAACGATGAGTTTCACAATGGAATTCGACAACTCTCAAAAGTCGAAATTTTTCGAGCTAAAGATTAACGAGGTCTTACTTTTCAACGTGTGATTCCTAACACGAGTTGAACGATAGGAAGAGAAAATTAATCATTCAGCTTCGCGGTTTGAACCACCTGTTCATACAGTGGTCGATTGTTGGGTCTTCTGACTTTCCTATCTGTTAAAATCTGTTTTTTCGTTAACCAGCTGTCTCCCCCCTATGAACGACAACTCTCAGAAGTCAAAATTTGTTACCACCAACGGTAACTTATCTACCGTCTCACCGTCTACCGTTCCACCAAGTTGATATATTCGACCCTTCACTGCAACAAATGGAAATTTATTGTGATTCATGCCCATTCAAGCTCAACCAGATAGATAAATTTCCTTAACAGAGCCGGAATTCTTGGTAATCATATTGTTGGACCTTTCTTCATTGAAGGAAATCTCAATGAAGACACATACTTGTATCTATTACAAGACGGTGTAGATTCTATGACTACACACATTTCAAAAAATGATGACAATTTAGTAGAAAATGGAATACCCTTCCAGCAGAATGGTGCACTCCCACATGTTCGGGTGAGACAGTATTTGGACGGACGTTTTCCAATGCGTTGGATCGGCAGAAGGGGTCCAGTAGAGTGGCCAGCTAGATCACCTGATCTCACACCGATGGACTTCTTTCTGTGGGGACACCTGAAAGTGTACTCTACTAAGCTACAAATATAGGAAACCTGAGAACCTGATCCAGAGAATTGTTCGGGAATGTCGATTACTGACCCCGGACATCTTGAATAATGTACGGAACGCTTCCGAGAGTAGACTGTATTATTGTATGGAACTAGATGGAGGTCATTTTAAATAGTGTATCCATTGATTTTGTTTCCACTGATATTATTTGTTGTAAAATCCTTATTAAAATGATCGACAGCAAATTTTCTGTTTTTTCTTGAATAAAACGTTCAGCATTCAATTTCTCGATAACGAATTAACCAATGTCGAAAAAAATATAGGCGCAATAGAGGGATAAAAGACCTTCCAAATGATGTATCACTCGACCCCCATGCCATTGAAAAAAATAGTGGTGGTAGTTGCTGACCGTAGGGGGGTGAAGTTTCGGGTATGATTTTCATATCAGAATTAGTCACCCTAGAAATGAAAAATGACGTGTTCTTCGAAATTTTCGATTACATGGCCGTTTCTGACAGCGGACATCAAGTTTTCGTAGGAAGGCCCTGTATAAGAAGTTTTTCTCGGAAAAAATGAAACCATGAATACCAATAGACATATCTGAGTAATTTCAGAATACATTTATTCATCACCGACTTCATTCCATTTGACTAATACATTCATATATTTTGTTTGAAAAGTCAAATCCAAAGAAGTCCTCCAACCAATAATCTCAAGTAAATACTTTCCAAAACCACCATTAATGTCATACGTCGTTTGATGTATAAATAATCCAAACCCAAATTCGCCTTTGATAACCGGCTCTGCACGCGGGAGACACCGAGAAGTCTCCAGGAAGCACGAGGTTCAAAGACAGATTGTCCGAAACCGCTTTAGCCGGCGAATAGCCCTTCTGCCGCCTAGCAGCCATGCAAATTTATTGAGCGAGTACGTCGGCTTGACATTATAGTAGTCCGCCTTATCCCATTTCCACCATGAGTTGTGTTTTATACGAATAATCCTCTAAGAGTATTTGTCCGTCAACCGAGATTTGGATGTGCCAGCATTAGAAATGCATTCAATCTAACAAAGAGGGTTGTTTAAAAATCGACAAACTTGATATCTCTGAATATAGAAAATATTTCCATGAATGAAATTTTAAAAAATCAGTGGGTGAGTCATGGGGAGTCACACTCAGAAAAGAAAAGTGAATCATGATTCCCTCCATCAAGACGTCTATGGTACGCTGCAAAGACAAACTTATATATCCTTTGCTGAATGATTTGTCAATTTTTGTTCCATTCTTCAGCTCATTCAACAGTCTCCTTCTACAAGCCATCAACTGGATGGTACAATAGCCAGAAAGCTTCACCAATATTAAACGTATTGGCATCGATGCAGTACTCCGTTAACTGGGATATTATGTCCCTAGTATGTACGTCAAATAGCTTTGCCAAATTTTCTAATTCAAATTATATGATGCAAATCCTGTAACCTCAGATAATTCTCATGATCCACTTCGCAACATTTTTGCAACAATTTTTTTCTACAAATCCCCACTTTTTTCACCTCTCAATTCTCCCCAGGAGGAAGTTTGGCTGGTGGAAAAGTATTAGACCTGTGATTTCTGGTCCAGATAAATGTATAAAAAGAAGCTCTCATATAGTCTCTTCTCCTGTTTGAGGGTACTTCTCAGTTATATTTTGAGAATATGTGCTGTTTTGAGAATATCTTAGTCCACCTCCTCCATGAGTCCCTCTTTTACCATACACCAGATTTACTTATACTCGTGATGGCTCATCTAGTTTGTTTTCTCTCGATATTCACAATAAAAAACCTATATTGAATCTTTCCCTCCCATTTATGTGATCCTAACAACATGAATGATTTTTTTATTGCTTCGCAACAACGATGTAATAAGGTTGACTCAAATCTGGAACAATTTTACAGTAATAATGTGAATGATTCTATCACATCATTTCTTGAATTGACATTGATCACCGAAAATGAACTGTTAACCTTCATGTCACAAATAAAAAGTAGATCAAAAGGAATAGATGATCTCGATAATTCTCTCTTAAATCTCTGTTGTCCACCTATAGTGCCCGTTATTTCACATTATAAACTTTTGCTTGGAGAAGAAAGTTTTCCCGAGTACGTGAAAGCAGTCTATCGTGGTACCAATACCCAAAATTAAAGAACCTAAGGAATTCAAAGACTTGCGTCCTATAAGTCTTCTTCCATTTCTTTCTAAAATTTTGGAAAAGGCTATTGCTCAACAGTTGAGAAACCACCTTCACAACAACAATGTACTTCCAATTATGCAATCTGGTTTCAGACCAAACTATAGCTGTGCTACAGCTTTATTGAACATATTAGATGATATCGTTGCAGCATCGGATAGAGACGAAATCACTGTCCTACTATTGATCGACTCTAACAAAGCTTTTGATACATTGAATCATCAACTATTTCGATCTATATTACATTATAATGGGCGTTGTCAAAGCACTTTCAAATTTTTCGAAATTTCATATGTATGCCGATGATACACAGTTGTATTATTCTTTTACTCCTGACTCTGTACAACAAAGCGAAAATGTCATTATTGACGATTTGAATCAATTCGTTAACGTATCGAAGAAACATGCCCTGGAAGTTAATAATTCCAAATGCTCTATGATTGTATTTGGAAGGAAAGTCGCAAGGTCGAAACTTAGAGATCTGATCATAAAAATTGATGACACTCTTTAACCAGTTGTAAATCAGGTTGAAAATCTAGGAGTTTGTATCGATGATGAACTCAAATTCAAAAAACATACTTCAACATTGATTCAAAGAGTATTTGGGAAAATGAAAGTATTACACCCTCATAGGCATGTCTTGAGCCTAAAAACCAAATTACTCATTTGTGATTCGTTAAAATTATCTATTTTCAATCATTGTGACGTAGTGTATCATTATTTTCTGAATAAAAATGAGCAACAACGAATTTAAAGAGTTCAAAACTCTTGTTTGAGATTTTCATACGGTATCAAGAAAAGAGAACCGATTTCTCATACACTCAAAAAAGCTATGTGGCTGAAAATGTACGATAGGCGGACTCATTCTTCGACATTATTTCATGAAGTTATTGTCGATAGAACACCTCTATAACAAAATAACTCATCGGACTGATATTCATAATGTGAACATCAGGCGCAAAATGATCCATGTTGTTAGACACTCCATAGAACTATTCAAAAGGTCATTTACATACGATAGCTGAATTCTATAACAACCTACCACCTTTCTTTCGGTCGAAATCTGTTACCAGTTTCAGGTACTGCCTGAAAAAACACCTTCTGAAAAATCAATAATACCCGAATATATTCTATGACACATTGGCTCTTGTAGGCCATAGCTAAAATATTTGTAGTATCCTTATGTTTGTATCGATATCCGCCTCATGAATTAAATGTTGTACCCGCTATCACAATTCCAATTTTAATTTAGGTCCTTTGTCATTTTTTTTTGTTTTTTTATCTTTTTCATTTTTTTTTTGTAAGGTGCAAGAGGAAGAATGAACTCTGTTCAATCTTGTATCCTACTGACAAATTTGTATTTTGTTTTTCTCCATATTGTATCATGTTATTTCAGCTGTCAATAAATTCATTTATTATTGTTGTTTGTAGCAGATCTACAGGCAAATTTATTGGGTACCTTTGAACAGTTCTATACTATTGTACATTACCTGAAGTCAGACGATGTACATTGGTATCACTAACTGTTCCATACCCCTGGTGATATCGTTTCCGTCTATCGAAAAGAAGATGCGGAGACTGGCCTACTTCAATTTGAGCGCTATCAAGTGACAGTATATTTTTCCATAATAATAATTATTTCTTGTTTTTTTTAGGTTCTTTTCTCCATGCTCTCTTTCAGTTCCATTTTTCATTCTCATCAGAACCAAGATTTTTTATTAGGAGCAATACAAATATTTTCCGATATCCTCCGTATGATCCGTCGAAGCGTATTACTGTATTATAGCTTGGTTTGTATTACCCTCATTACAAGTTTGAAAGAAAGCTCATAGAGTCCTCTTTCTGGTGTACACACTTCGATTTATTATGTTCTCACGAATGTGAGAAGAGAGGTGGTCCATATCCATGTAGTCCCTCGCATATATGTAAGGATAAGTATCTGGAAGGTCATCTGGTATTCCAGTTTGCGATACCTGATGGGACCTAACTATTTTTATCGTCAGGTAGTACATAATACCACTGGATACGTCCCCTTTTCAGCTACCTTCCAAAACAGGCAAAGAATACATAGCAGACTGATTCTGATCTTCAGTGTTCCAGGGGTTCTTGTCTCTCCACCTGGATCTCAGCGAAGAATGGGCCCAATATCTAAGGAGTTCGCATAGTTCAGACAGACTTTAGTCCAATCATTAATTACTTTCCATTGAATTCTCCAAAATATTCAATAGATTTTCATTTGTATTACGAAGATATGATGCAACTGACTGTTCTTCAGAAGGGTGTATCGCAAATGTTAGAGTTTCAATGAAGTTTCTGAAGGAGAGGTTGATGAGGACGTATATGTTGATAGCACAACGATGATAAATTTTTTACTAAGATGTACTTTATATAACGTTCATGCAATAAACCTAAGGAACCTTTGAGATTTCCGAATTTTTAGTCAAATATTATACTCTGGAATCCTGCAAGAGTGCGAAATCTTGAATGTTCTCATTCTTCATACTTGTGTTTCTTCACTTCCTTTCCTTGTCAGTTGCAAGAAATTTCATGATGAAACAAACAATAAAACTCAATGAATCGTTGGATCGTTGCCGGTTTCAGAGCACTGCAGTAACTTGATAAATGATTCGTAATGAAAAGTTTCTATATTATATTACGTTCGTTGCCACTAACATTTCTCCTGATTACAAAATTCGAAAATGTTCATGAAACTCCATCAAAACTCGTGTTTATTACTACAAACACGGAATAAAAGTAAGTGTTTGAGGTTCGCACGAAACAAATTCTGAAATACATTTTCTTCCTACGTGCACCTTACTGTTGACATGGAAAGGACGTGGTGTAAACTTCTGACACGACTGTAATAAAAGCTTGCTATTCTGACCTGAAGAACTTTATGAGTCCGTCTTTCAGAGCCTGAAGAAACGGATGAATCCTCATTCATAATAAAAATATTCGCAAAGGTGGAAAAGCATTGGATATTTGAATTAATATTGAAAATATATGAAAGAGTACCAGTATAAAGACTGGTCAGTATAAAGTTTTATATCACTTTCGAAATGACACGAAGCGTATCAAAACTATCTTGCATGCCATTCAAATACTGGTGAAATATATTCAATACTGGTGTCAAGTTTCATGGAATATTTATAGAAGAGTAGAAATTGAAAGAACTAACTGTATACGTAACTCGGGGTCTTTAGGAGAGACATTTTCACCCACAACTGACATCTGTAGCTTCGCGCTCCCCACATAGAGCTCAAAAACATGCCAAATAAACTTAAGAAAGAATATATTATGGATGGTCACGTGTAAATAATAAATGGTGATTGTAATAATATTTTTAATTGGTTAGGAAAGGGATCAAATTTTTTTTCGCAGATAAAAAATTTAGTTTTTCATAAACGTTTTGGACTGTATTAAATTCGTCATCGGGGTCAAACATTAGTTTACCCATGTTGAAAGAACATTGAAAATATATACAGACAACATAGGTTCGAAAAAAGTCCTTATTTTTGTTTGTTTTCGACCTTCGTTGTCTGTTACATATTTTTTTAACGTTTTTTCAACATGAATAAACTGATATTTGAGCCCTGATGATTGAATCAATAAAGTCTGAAACGTTGGCAACATTTGGAAATAATAATAATAATGTTCATTCACACACACGGATGATGAAAACGTATCACCACAACGTACGTTATTAATTTTTTTGACAGGCTTTTATCAGCTTCACTTGTATGTTTGTTTGTAACTGACTCCGTTAGACTCGATTTTGACTGATTTTAAACGGACAGGTTGATTTTGAACTTTGTAGATATAAAAAATCGGTGACAATACAATAATTTCATAAGTTCATCTCATTATCCTGATCAGGATCGCCAGGATCAAATAATATACTTTCATAGTCTCAAGCCATAGGACTTATCATCGATGTTGAATACAATCTCAAATTCGTTTTGAATTATTTTTAATTCTTCGGTTATTGTTGTTATTGAAACGTGTTTTTTAGTTTTTTAAAGTATTATTCATTTCAATAAAGAATGTAATACAAACAATTGCTAGTTAACCCTATTTGATGAAAATTATATGAAACTTGAAGTGAAGTATTCAATCTATGAAAAATTGTTGTTGGATTCATGAAATGGGTTTTAAATTATTTTCCGTATATACTTCTGCACACTTCTGAATAATTATGCTACATTTGCTGAATATTTCTTCAGTTGTCGTAATAGATTCTTTATTGCCTTCAAAAACGGTATGGTTATTTTTCTCGTTACAGTTTGAAAGAACTATTTTGCAGCATTAACATTTTCTAGACATGATGTTTTCATCGCTTCTGGCTAGCCATATTATATTTTACAATTCTATATAACATCTGAATCCACAAGTTATTTTGATTTCCTTTATTACCGCACTACCTGCTGCCCATTTTCATACCGTATGGGCCTGGTGGCCAGATGGTTTGACGTAGGTGGTCCAACCCGTGTTAGGAATCACACGATGAAAGGTAAGACCTCGTTAGTGCTTAGCTCGGACATGTTCCGACTTTTGAGAGTTGTCGTTCGTAGAGGGGCTACAGCTGGTTAACGGAAAAACAGATCTTGACAGATTTTCAACCAATTCTTTCAGATATTTTACTCCTCATTTTTCGCCAGCTATAAAAACTTCGTAGATCTGAATATAATTTCTTAGATTTTCAAGCATTTGGTATTCAGAAGATTTTTTTAAATAATTATAGGAATCATTCCCAAATTTCTAATGCTCAGTGTCATAGCTTTCCCAACATAGTTTGATCATTATTTACATGCATTTTGTATTCTTCGAGGTGGTACATACAGTTGGAGATTGTGTGTTATTACAACATTTATAAATGGAGCTGCACGAATAAACTCCACTACAATTTAGACATGTACTGCATAATATCAATACCTCGTCAGAAAGAACCTATTTATTTTCAATATTAAATGGATATGGACGAGAAAAATTTTTGCAAACATAAATACTTTCGAAATACTCTCTCGTTCCTCAGTTAAAACAAAGTTAGAGTTTGCATGTGTAATTTGGAGCGGAGAATATTTATCTACACTGAAAGAGGTAGAGAAAGTACAGAGTAAATTTTTGTATTTTGGATATTTTCATCTATGTTCTGACTATAGAAGAGTAAGATCTAGTTTTCTACGAGACAAATTCAAGATGTTGTTTCTGGAAAATAGACGAAACCTGATGATGATGTTATTTCTTCACAATATTATAAATAATAAAAAAACGTATTCATTTCATCTATATAATCAGACCAGATTTGTCTGTTTGGGTACAGAATATTGAATAAAGAAAATAATTGAATGGATGAAATCACCTTCAAAATCATCAAAAACTATCACCCATTATTTTCTGTCAGATGAAAAGTAGCATTCCGTATAACATTTTGAATTCTCAAGTAGGAAAGAGAAATGGAAATTTACAAGTTTTTTGCCACTTTCATTTGTAACCAACGTTACTGCAGTTTCGTCCTATACGGACATTTTCAAACTTACACAATATATAAGTCTGAAAATGTCCTTATAGGACGAAACTGCAGTAACGTTAGTTACAAATGAAAGTGGTAA